>VXAL01000607.1:64420-128089 GCA_013399475.1 Chauna torquata | reverse complement strand
AACAAAAAAAAAAAAGCACCGAATCTCGGCTTTCCCGTGCCTTTTGCATGCGGAAACCGTATTTAACCCCGCAAAGTGAAAGCGTGCCGGGCAAGCTGACAACACGGGACTGCAGCGTCTCCCTCCCCNGGGCTTGCGCGGAGGAGCCTCACCCCCTTCCCTCTCCCCGCAGATCTTCCAATGGAGGCAGCTGGAGAACCTCTATTTCCGCGAGAAGAAGTTCTCGGTGGAGGTGCACGATCCGCGCAGGTGAGAGTCGAGCCGTGCCGTGCCGTGCGGGTTCACCCGCCGCTGTCCGGGGCTCGCAGCGCTTTGCAGCTGGGCGGTGAAACCAACCTCACGCTGAAGCCCGTAAGCAAAGCAGCGGGTACCGAGCCGGGGGCTGCTCCTTCTTTCTCGGGACTCGGACCCGGGTGGGTGTCTTTGCCGTTGTGTTCTCCCCGCCGGAAGGCTCCTAGCGGGATTTTTTCCTTCCCCCTGTTTTGGCACCGTCTGAGCCGCGGGGCGGCCCCGGGGCTGTGCAGCTCCGGTGGCCGGCGGCGGTGCCGGCAGCCCCGCTGCAGGGGAGGGGGGTTGCCTCGTCCCCTTGTCACTCTCGGAGCCCAGAGATGGGCGCCAGATTCTGTACTCACACGTTCCCTTGTACATAAATATTCAAGAGTTCAACTGAAAGGAATGGCACTGTACCAGAGGTTTACCGGCAGGCTGGATGAAAGCCCATCAGTCTTTTTGGCACAGGAGTCTTTTTTTCTTCCTTTAGAGACCTAACGCAGGAGAGAGTGAGTTCAAGTGACTGTGCTGCATCTAATGGCTGCATTCTGCACATCTTGCTTGTTTGCAGCAGTGGATGGTTAGTGCAGACAGTGACCAGTGTGTATATTGCTCTGTAAGTTGTTCTGACTAAGATCCCACTTTCAAAGTAAACATGAATACAGCTGATAGAAACTAGCTCTCTTCCCAGACCGATTTGATGTGCTGCTGGTGGTAGCGTGTTTTGCTGATCACTCAGCTGTGATCCAGTTTCACCTGTTTCCCATGCCTATCTGTATACTAATATATGTATTTTTATTAGGGAAATTTTGGACACAGTTTCTGTATGTATTTGCCCTGATATGAACATGGTCACACCAATACAACAGTGCTTGTACCCACAGGTACGTTTTCTTAAAGCAGAAACCGAGTAGAGCAGTTCGTACCAGGCTGCAGCTCCAGGTCAGCAGAGCCTTGAAGCATCTGCTTAATATTAAGCATGTAAATAGTCGCATGAAATCTAACAGAGCGAATTCCCAACATTGAGAATATTCTGGGAGATCTTCCAGCAGCAGGAGCTGGGGGTGGTGCACTCCTTCCCCCACCAAACCTTTGTCAGCGGTCGAGGCATCAGAAACATGGGCTGTGAGCAACCAGTAGCAAGAAGCCCCTGAACGCCGAGGCTGACCGTTTCCTGTAAGCAGAGATTGCAAGGAAGAGAAAGGAAATAGCTTTGGGAAATTAAAATCATGATGATATTTGCAACTCAGTGTCAGGCATGAAATGTGACCACACAGAGGAACTTCTGTTTCCAACCATGTGTCATGTTTATTTAGACGACAGGAATTACTGATACTGGAGAGCTTCTGCTTTTTATTCCATGGTGTTGTTTCTCTGAATCAACACCAGGAGGACAAAGCCCTGTCCAGTGTAAATTGTTGTCAGCCTAGCGCTTTCTCACCACAATCAACGTGGTTGATTTTTGTAGCCAGAGAGTACCACCGTCCAGGTCAAACTGGTACTCGGGCTGTAAAGCAGCCAGGCACATTGCAGTGATGTGGTGGGAGCACAGCTCAGGTTGTAGTCAGTCTCCTGGCCAAGGGGGATGGACTCCTGCAAGGAGTTATTTGGTGTGTGGAGGTGGAGAAATAGCCAGCACAGTGCTCTCTCCGCATTCCTCTCTGTATAGCCAAACCAGAGCCTGAGTCAGCAAAGCCACACTTGCAGGCACGGGAGAGCAAGCACGGCTCCGTGGTTGTGGCCAGGGTTGGGCAGCACAATGCATGGTTTTGAGCCCTGCCTCTGCCCATGGCTTCCTGTCCTGAGCAAACCATTTAACCTCTCTTCATCTTGGCTACTTATCCCATAAAGGAGGGAAATTATACATTTTTGTGAGTATCAACAGGGTTAATTCCAAAGCACATGTGGCATATGTGGAGGAGAGTCACAGAAAAAACATCCATGGGCCATCTCTGATAGGTTCCCAAAAGACAGCTGTGAAAAGCAAGTCCACGTCTCTGACCAAGTCTGCAGACTTTCTAACAGGCTCTACAGATTTGCCAGGAAACATGTAGAGATCCCAAAAAGAAAAAAAAAATCAGAAATCACTGCTTTTAAGATGAGAAAATGAATAGTTTGCAGCATATGTTTCTAAGAGTTCAAAACAAGTAACTGTGTTTGAACTAACACCAGAATTAAGGCTTGAGCCCATGTTTGAGTGCCTTAATGCCTCAGAACCTTATATGCTAATATCCTACAGTGATTTGTGTTCCTTAAATCAACATAAAGCATTCAGAGCTGAATCCCTTCCCCAGCTTCAACTCCAAGAGCACCTCCTAGCACAGCCATTTTTCCCTGTCGAGCAATGGGGATGAGGCAGCCCCACACTCATCCTCATCAGGACCATCAGCATCCGTCCTGCTGCATCCATGGAGAGTTTTCTCAAAATACTCATGATGGCACAAGGTCTCCTGCTGTGGTTGCATGGCACAGGGCAGCATGGAAAGGGCTCAGCCCAGGCTAACACTGAAACATGAGATCCCAGTTGTCTAAGACTTTGTTTGCATTGGCCTCGGCTGTTTTCTCAGAGAAATTGCACTCCAGTTCGTGGCTTCACAATTTGATTCAGTAACACATTTTGCAGCACTGAAAAGTTCCTGACACAAGAGCTGTCATCCATTTCCCAAGCGGATTCTGGCCAGCAGTTCCCATTCCTCTGCAGAGTTTTGCTTTTCTTTCATTCTTGGCTCTGTCACAACTTCCTTTTACCTTGCGCCTTCCCTGCACTCCACCTTCACCTCCAGTTTTGGACAGGGCAGTAGCCCACAGGCACGCTGGAGGAGAGGTGGACAGTGCAGATGGTGGAGGGGAACCAGCACTTTAGCAGACTTGAACACTTCGGAGTGCTGGGAAGAGAGCCAACCATCCCGTGCACTGCCCAGTAGAGCTCCTGGGCTGTCCTGCAGTGTCACCTCCATATCAGCATTGCACAAAGTGCCTGCTGGCTATGGCTTGTGGCAGCCCCTCCGTAGCATGCCCTGCTCCCCAGGCTGTCTCTTGCCCTAGACCCTCTTCACAGTCCGTGTCCCTGAGTGAAAGGCCATAATGAAAGCGTCACATTTCTGACCTAGCCTGTGTACCTGTGCTCACATTCAGTTCATAATTGTATTCCACCACGAGACTCTTAATAGACTGGAGAGGAGGACCTCATTTATTTGGGGCTCTGTAAATGAGTGGCTTGGTTTTCTCCAGCCATCATTATGTCCCTGCAGTGGGAGGGGTTCTGTAGACCAGGATGATGTGAGCCTGTGTGGTGCTTACCCAGCACTGTGCCGGTGTCAGGGGCTTCGCTGGTGAGGTTAAAGTTGAGGGATGGGGAGGAATAATCAGGCACTTTTGTACAGCTGTGAAAGCATGGGGAAACCGAACCTGTATTTTTTGCTAATATTTGAGGACAATTGGGAGTCCCAAAGAGGAAACATTTAGCTCTTATTTTTCCTGTTTTTATATTCGGCCAGCTAATCGCTGAGTAGCATTCTTCTCTCCAGGGCACTAGGCAGCCCTCTCCAAGCCTCACAACTTCCCATACCACATGGCAAGTTCTGCTACATCTGTTTACAAGTGGGGAAATCAAGGTACCCGAAGAGTTTCTCCCACATTCTCTAAAGCAGCCATTGATTCTGTGGATCTTGAGTTGTCACCAGGGTCCTAGTATTTGAGATCCACCATCCAAAGCCGGAGGTAGTGGAGGTTGTGAGAACTTGGCCTCAAGTATCTCAGCACGTGATGACACGCGCAGGATTCACCCAAGCTTTGGCACTAGTGACTGACTCCACTGGGACACGTAGCAGGCCAGCATCAGCTCAGCTGAACCCAGGAGTCCAGTTCAAACTGGACAAACTGGATGATCTTTACTGTTAGACCTCTGGAGCTTTCTAACTTGAGGAGTCATTTAAAGTAAAGGCTGTATTGACTTGAGTAGCAATTTACCACTGTTCTCTAAGCATTTTTCCCATTAGTGCAAGGGTGTACTCAATAAAGATAGCAGCTTTTACTGTGAGGTCCGTGGTTGTTTTCTGTGGCAGAATGTATCTGAGGAAACCATGGTGTAACCCCAGCTCATTCTTTCCTCCTCTCTAGGGCATCTGTGACCAGGAGGACTTTTGGGCATAGCGGCATCGCTGTGCATACGTGGTACGCCTGTCCAGCACTGATAAAGTCTATCTGGGCTATGGCCATTAGTCAACATCAGTTCTACCTGGACAGAAAGCAAAGCAAGGTAAGCAAGTTAGAGGTGAGGAAGTACATGTATAGTATGGGTGAGTTGTTCTCACTCCCCATGGATCCAGCAGGGTTAAGGTAACTCCTTTGCTGCCCTCCATTTGTATTTGAGATCAAAAAAGGGCAAAATAACTCAAAATACCTGCTGACTTTGGGCAAGCTGAGGGAATTTCTAATGAATTCATGTCTATGGGAGCGAGGTTTGAGGGGAAAGTTGTACAGAACTGTGGCCAAATTGGAGAAACCAAAGTTTGCAGGCAGATAGGGTCATGTCCCTGTCTGGATGGTTTCCACATCTTCTGGTTCTTGAACTTTGTCATAAAGTTGGGGCAGCTTCCAATAAGTGAGTTCAAAGTAGCTGCAGACTACACACCTGCCTCTGAATTCTTCTTGCTGTCTCTTGCCTTTTACTATTGTATTTTCCCAGAGATGAGGGGTAGGGATATTGTTTCTCTCTCTCCCCGTAGAATCTCACAGCAGATGGGGGGGGCAGGATGCTGACAGCCTGGCCTTACAAGGAACTGTCTTGATGTGGTGCCACACAAAGGGCTCCTCAATGCACAAAAGAAACCACCTTGAAACCAGAGGAGCATGTGTATTCCCTCTAATTCCTTTCATCAACAATAATTTTAGGCATACCCAGAGCAGCAGGAGATCGCTTTGATCACTTTGAGACCATTTTGAGATAGAAGAGAGACTTCTCATGCAGACATCCCTCTTCAAAAGAGCATGCTGGTGTAAAACTTTACAGATAAGATAAAGGCTGTATTGAGTAGGAACCTGCTTATGAACATGGACAAGATTGCAAGCTCACCCAATAGCATGTAAGGGTTTCCTGTCCCCCATTTCTGCTCAGCACCCCCAGGGCAATGCACCACCCTGTCTGTTTTGCCCAGCTATTTTTCTCAATAAAACAACTCAACAAACACATAAAAGTTTATTTTTTTTTTTACTTTTAGCCAGATGGATTCGCTGATTTAGCTGCAAGGTATTTAGGTCACTAGCCACCAACAAACAAAAGGAGATTCCCTGCTCCTCCCATTTCTTTAGTCAGAAACTGGGTCTTTTAAATGCCCAGGACTTCCCTTTAGTGACTTCTTTTGTTGTTGGCAGATTGTGTTTCAATCTGAGCTCCCCTCTCACACTCCTACAGACAGCACCACCCACCAGCCCTCGTTTGTCAATCTGTCACATCTGTGACCATGTGAGAGTGCTTTGTCACAATAATCCTGGTGGTCATGCTGAGGCTTTGAAGTTAAGGCACACAAATATTTTTGTCCCTTCTTCGTGAGGGAGCTGGTATTTTAGTTTGTCATCCTCATCTTTGACGTGACACTGTCAAGACTGATAGATCCATCAATTTTAAATGATCTGTTCAATTCATCCCTCTGGTCACTTCAGAACACTGTATCCACATGTGCTTCACTTTTGAAAACCAGTAAAGCATATTCTAGAGTGGGCTGCTGTGAAGTGTCTTTGCTTCAACTCTCAAAGGCTCAAGCAAACATTTGAGTTTCAACTCATGTGGGTTTGCATCCCCTTAAAATGCAGTCCCCACTTCAGATGAAACCCCAGCTTCGAAGCAAAACTTAGATAGTCCCTGGTTTTATGTCCAAACTTGGCATTTCACATGGTTTTGACGAAAGAAGAGTAAAAACAAACTGAGAAGAAAAAGCCTACTGGAACTCATTGCAACTGAGTCTTCGCTCCAGTGATTAGATGGCAAGAGATAAGACATAGTGACGAAGCAAGCTTGAACTCCATGCTCCTCACATAACTGGGCACCAGTTGGATTTGGACCTTCTGCACAGCCCCACTGGAAAAGACTATTCACTTGATTTTAAAATGAAATAAAATCAGCTTGCATGGATTTTGATCCTTTTGCAAGGAAGTGAGGTCCCAGTCTTCCTTGCAGTCTCACACCACATTGAACTCCTGCCAGCTCACCAAGTTCCCAACATCTCGCTCCCCGCTGGTTCTGTCTGTCTCTCCTGGCAGGCAAAGCGTAACACAGAGTCTGAAAAGATCCCCAGCTTTCTCAGTGAACGTGTCAGCATGCAGAACTCCTGTCAGCTTTCCTTTTTTCGGGAGACAAATGCAGCAGGACTTTAAACCATATCTTTGCTCTGTCGACTGCACTGAGTCAATCAAGCATTTGGCTTAGAAGCCTTGAGAAGTTTCCTTTTGTGGAAATTTCCAATCACATGTTCCTCCAAGCGCAGGGCTCATTGGCTGAATGAACTGGCAGAAAATAAGCATGGGCTTTCAAAAAATCCTACTGAAACACCTGCAGCAGAACCTCATCATTGCAAGCAAGAGGGATAAATTCATCCCTGATGTCCGTCTACTCTTGCTTTTCACTGATGGATTTTCCTTCACCCTCTGACCCTGTCAGAACAGCACTGGGGATCAGTTTGGCCCCGTGCTTTGAAATGACTCATGAGTGAGCTAGTCTCCTCTGTGTAAATGAGAGTTGGCAGGTCTGCACTAAGTGCTTTAAATTTTTTTTGCCTAGAGGGACTGCAAGGCCCAAGGGAGCGCTAATGGGATGTAATCTAGCTTTCCACTATTGTACTGTCAGTACAAAGTCTGGCCCAGGCCTTGCGCTAGCTGCTGCTCAGTGGCCTGTTTGAAATGAGCTGTTGGTCTGATTCCTGCCATTGATGAGTGGCTGTCCAAATCGCAAGACCACCCAACAGTGATTGGCATTGCTGGAGTCAGCACAGGCAGCAGGGATTGAGCAGAAAGGAAAGTTCACCCTGTTTCCTTCAGGAGATGCTCCATCCCCAGTGCTTAATGCAGGGTACTGTTAGCATAACTGCAATCAGATCTAAAACCCTCCCTGCCAGCTTCAGCAGGTTTGGATTGCACCCTCTGTGGAGGAAGCTCACTCTGCCCTGCTGATCCCCTATCTGCTCTCTTTTGGTTTGCTTTTCCTCTGCCCAGGCTTCAGGGATGCCAGCCTTTGGCCTTACCCTACTGTTTCATTTGCCAAATGGAGGGCACACTTACAGCCGCTGCAGGCTTGGCACGTTGGCCAGGACCACAGCATCCAGCTGCATTGCCTTCGCTCAGCATTTTCGTTAGTGCCTAGTCAAACAGGTAGGGGCAGAGTGTGCTCTAATTTGCGGTCTGGATACGAGTGGAAATAAACTACAGGGCTTCCCACTGTAACTATCCTACAAATACAGGAAAACCACAGTCTCACAGAGTGGGAGGACAGTACCTGTCTGTGCAAACGTGGGGTTTATAGCCTTTCCTAGACCTCCACTGCAAAGACTCAGTATATTGGGTTAGGTTTGACCAGTAATGCAATTCCTGGGGTTATACAAGGTATACATAACCCTACATAACTGTAGGGTTATACAGCATATATATATCTGCAGGGAATAAATCACCAGGATAGCAGCAGCCTGAAGACTTGTTGCCTCCAAAGATCTGGCATTGTAAGACAGCAGTTCACAGAATCACAGAATCGTCTAGGTTGGAAGAGACCTCCAAGATCATCTAGTCCAACCTCTGTCCTAACACTAACAAGACCTCCACTAAACCATATCATTAAGGGCTACATCTAAACGTCTTTTAAAGACCTCCAGGGATGGCGACTCAACCACTTCCCTGGGCAGTCCATTCCAATGCCTAACAACCCTTACAGTAAAGAAGTTCTTCCTAATATCCAACCTAAACCTCCCCTGGTGCAACTTTAGCCCATTCCCCCTCATCCTGTCACCAGGCACGTGGGAGAATAGACCAACCCCCACCTCTCTACAGCCTCCTTTAAGGTACCTATAGAGAGTGATGAGGTCTCCCCTGAGCCTCCTCTTCTCCAGGCTAAACAACCCCAGCTCCCTCAGCCGCTCCTCGTAAGACTTGTTCTCCAGACCCCATGAACTCCAGTTCATGCTCAGGCTCCATATCGAAACTCAAGCAGGAGGAAATCTTGTTAGATAAAAGCAGTGACCTTTGTCTTCACCTAGAACTAGCCTTCCATAGCTATTTGAAGAACATCTTTCACAAACCTTGTTGCATCTTATTTCTGACCAGAAACCTCCAATGAAGAAGCAAAAAGAATGCTATTCTTCTCCCTGGGCTGAGTCTGGGGAGGAGTTGCTGGAAATGAAAGGTTTCTATCTGGTTGTAGCATTAGTTTAAGATGGTCAGTTCTGGTTGCGTGATCTGCTCTGAGATATTGGCAGGTAGTTCTGCCTTTGGACTCAGGTGAGCGATGGCACACCTCTTGTTCTTAGGGTTGTTGTGGAAATAAGCTCGTGAGGCATTCAGGTACCTCTGAATGGTGATGACGGAGTCTATAAATACCGAAGAATATTAAATTATAATAATACTTCTGTGGGTACTTTCACTATGAGGCTCTCCTAGTGCTGTCTTCATTTGCAGTCTTGAATTAATCTTAAAAATACAGTATGCAACAGGGAGATATTTTACTTCCCTTATTATTTCACTGATGTGCAAACAGATCCAGAGGGTGGCTAGGAACTTAACCTTAAGTGTCTTTCCCAAAGCCCCACAGCAAATCAGTAACAGAGCCAGGAGTGAAGCTCAGTGTGGTGAGCATTCAGCCATCAGTTCATCCTTAGTTCTTGTTTGAATGATCTCTGCTTTCTAAGGATGTGAAAGAGTGCTGAAAATCCCATCAAAGCAAGCTTTCTCTGTAGTCCCATCTCATGTTAGTTCCACTGGGAGCAGATCACGTCCTGGTACATAGGTGTCGATCGGCTTCTGATTTGTTGGCAGTGTAACAATCTGCCCATCACATAGAGCTGAGAGTCTCTTCTGGCTTTGCCGAGGTGGATGCTCTGGTAATCTTAGACTGGGCGTTCACCATCCTATTGAACAACAGTTTTCGTGCAGCTGGAGACTCTTGGCACAGTGTGCCCACAGCTTTCTGGGTTCTGGGAAATAGAAATTCCAGGTCAGTGGCCCTGAGAGTCAAGCCTAATTGAAGCTCTGCAGCACAAGGGTTGCAAGATTTGAGCAGTGGGCTGAACTCCAAGCTCCCTCCATCCATAACACAGGAATTCACATGAGGGTCAGTGATTAAGAAGCCAATTTCCAGATTGGAGATGAAATAGCAGTCGTCATTGTGTTCAACACACAGCATGTTACAGACAGTGAGCTTGTTCCTAATTGTCAGTTTCCTCCTTGTTATCATGGTTTGTTAGCTGAAGCAAATTCAACAACCAACACATAAAACAGAGCTCAGAGCACAAGCTGGTCCTTAATTCAGAAGAGGCAAGAGGAATTTTTCCATGTGAACAAATTATTCCATGCTGGCTTAATGAAAAGTTTCCTTATGTTTCTCTCTGAGGTGCTTGAAGGTGGCCCAAATCAGAAATCGGATGCAAGACTATAGAGTCTTGGGGGTTGTTCTGATGTAGCAGCTGCTATTTTAAGGTAATCCAAAGGCTGTACTGGTCAGAAAAAGGACTGGAAAATTCTTATGGCCACCCAAGACACCATCATATGTAGAGTTCATCCTCCCAGTAGTGCTAGGGCTGTAACTGAAGGGCCATCCCCAGCAACTTTGATCAATGTTCTTGATCCTCTTGTTCATGTTGAGTACTTGGTAGATGCTGTCAGCAACATGAACTGGAGATAGATGTCAATCTGCTAACAATGGGGTTTGTATTGCAGAGGCAAGGCAGGCACTAGGACTGAGTGAGCCAAACCCTGTGACCAGCCTCTACACTTATTTCATTGCTCAGTGTCGCTGAGCCCCTTGCACTGAAATTTTTCTGCCTTCACTGGCTCTGTGAGCATAATCACATCTGAGCTCACAGCTCAACAAAGGAAATTCTGGGGTTTTCGCACCTGAGCTTTCATACCATCTTGTTGTCTCAAATCCTTCCATAACTAGTGGAAAAAGGATGACACCTGAGGAGATCAAGTCTTTCTCTCCTAAGATATGTTTATGCAGTACACAGTTTTACTTTCCTCTGGAGGTGCCTAGATTGTTGACATCTGGCTGTGTACAATGGGTGACTCCTTGTCCTAGCATGGCCAGTTACGGAACTGGGGCTGGCAGTTTTCTTACTGGAGTAATGTTAATGTTCTGGAGAGGTCCCTCACAGCAGGTGCATTGCATGCTGCTTGTTAGTCTGGACCATAACTAGAGCATGTTTTTTTGCCAATATTTTCTTCCAGCTTCTCATGGCAGCCCATTTAAGCCATGTCCTCACATTGTTTTGGTCCAGAGCTCATAGCATATTTGGAAAGACCCCTCCTGACTTCCTTCAGATGCTGGAGGTGGTCTTTGGCCTTCGGGCTTTGTAGTTCATTATGTTGGCATTTCTGGAGATTTCTTATTGTGTGTGGTAACACAGTGAGTCCATGCATAGTTTCTTGAAGAGGGAAAAATATCCATGGCAAAGTGGAGAAAATAACAAACAACAGGAAGTGATGCCAGAATTGCACCCACTTAAGAATGTAAAACGTGCAGCAGTGAATACAGTGCCAGATTGCTTCTATTCTTGTAAAATAATCCAAGTTTGCTGTGGAGGCCTGTTTCCTGCCACAGTGAAATGACTTCTTGTTTCTGTGAGCTTTAAAGAAGTCCTAGATCGTTACTAACTCTTGTGTTCATGTCCAGTCTAAGATTCATGCTGCAAGAAGCCTGAGTGAGATTGCGATTGACCTGACTGAAACTGGAACGCTCAAGACCTCAAAGCTGGCCAACATGGGGAGCAAAGGCAAAATTATCAGCGGCAGCAGTGGGAGCCTTCTGTCATCAGGTAGGTCCTTCATCCTGTAACTGGAGAGAATATGCTGGGAAGGGCCATGGCCATAATATAATGGGGAGCTGCCAGAAGCTGCACTGCAGAAATGAAAGTCACTTCCCTTTAGTCTTTTTGTCTGTCCAGGTGTCAGTCCATCTCTCAGCATGTTGCCCCACAATCAGCACAGGCTGCAGCCTCCCCCTCTCTCATTACAGCTGCTCGTTTCCTCTTTGGCCCCAGGATGCCGTCTCCAACCTCTCGCTTCCTAGCTGAGACCTGCTGTCTCTTCACAGTCTCTACCGTAATCACCCCTTGGTGTGCAGCTCATCCCAGGCAGTTTGCTACCCTAGGCAGATGTGTTCATGAAGCAATCCCCAACCAGCGGTGGGGAAGTGGTCAGCCAGTGCAGCTCACTAGGGAAACTGAGGCTGGGAATTGGTGATGTCCCTCAGCAGTGTTGAGGCAGGGTAGCTTCTTTACAGAGTGCACAGCTGCCTTCCCTCTCTGTTGCAGGAATTTGCCAGGTATCCCAGGCCCAAAAGAGCTGTTCCCTAGCATTCTCCACCAAACCTAGTGCCAGGCACCTAGAGGTTTCTTTTTGTGGCTTCGAGCACCTTCCTGTATGAGGAGGGCATAATCTGTGAAAGAAACTCCAGAGAAGTTAAGGGAGAGAGCTAGAGCATCAGAAGAGAAGGAACAGGGAAGGGGTGTCAGGAGCTTGTCTGTATTTCTTTGAGACTTTTCTGTCAGTCTGAACAGGTCAAGCAGTGTGTAACAGTGCTAAACACTCCAGGAGCGAAGCAAGGATTGATAGTTTGCAAAGAGCTTGAAGCTGCTCAAGTGATAAGCTCTTCAGGAGGGCAAATGTGCTGGTATCAGAATAATTAACAGTTCCAGTCAATTAAATGCCCTCTGTTAAGTGTTACATCAAGTTATCGAAATCGATTGTGATCAGTTGTGTAACAGCAGAAATAACCTCATGCTGGCCAAGAAAAGAGTCCATCTAAGAATGCACATGCTTTAAAACTGAACCCACACTGATGCAGTATATCAGCTTTGCATCACTGTATCCTTCGTGTCTCTTAAAATTCACCCTCTCCTTCCTGAAGAATGTCCAGCAAAGGGTTAAAATGTGGAGTGCTTACTGAGCTCGGAAGCAGCCGGCTGTGCAATTCCTTGCCTTGCCTGCAAACAGAGATGCCTTTCTGCTCCTGAGGTCCTCCTGACACAGCGCACAATCCACCATCTGTACCTCCCATTGCTCAGGGAGCGATGCAGTAGCTGAGCAGCTCCTGGCCTAGTGTCAGGTTGTTGGAGCTCTTTGTTTGGCATTTTTTCCAGCTCTCCTGCAGGAAAGTAAATAACGTTAAGTACCCTGACGAAGTTCTAAAGGTCTTTCCAAGATCTCAGCCTCCTGGGCACCATTCCCAAGTTTGTGAAAGCTACTTGGTAGTAATCCTGTTTTCATGTTAATACACTAACTTTTAGCTTTCCTAGAAAACACATGGGGTTCTGCTTCTGCTCTCAAGCTGGGAGAGAGCAACAGCCAGGTGAAAGCCAACAGAAAATCAGGCCCAGAAAAGCTCTTGTAGGGCCAGCACCTGATCAGAGTTGTGTAGACTGAAATCCGAAATGGCCACCTGCCCATGCTTTTATTTCTGCATTTTTTTGCTCCCTGCTCAAACCCATTCTGGGTGAGAATGGGGTTTGCAGACTCAACAGAATTGCAGTAATGATCAGACCCGTGCAGAGTTCACTGACCAGATGAGTCATTTCTTCTGGCCTGTGTAGGTGGATCAGTCTACATCAATGCCTAGCGAGGACTGTGCGAACCTCTGTTTCAGTTGAGGTGCCGCCAGTGGGACAGGTGAGCATGGCTCCCTCCAGGTTCCTGCATTCAGAGCTGCCTTGTACATCCTACCAGCTATGGAGGTGGGACTCTTCCAAAAATGTTAAGGAGCGCTTTGGGGTTTGCAGCTCCTGTGTGCCTTCTGGAGCTAGAAGCACACTTCTGGAGGTAGGGAAGTGTGTAGAGAAGATGTCTGGCAGTGGAGGGCCGATACCAGGGAACAGGAGACCCTAGATGGTCATATGGTCACCCAGATCCCTCTGTTCCAAGGGCCCCTTCCCTGAAACCCGGCTGGCAGAGGTGACCCAGCCCTGTCCCACTGGATGGGAGGGGGCATTCACTGCTTGTCCCACTGGGCACAGTCACCGGCTCCATCCTAGCATTTGTGTTTCCTCCCATTGTGCCGACATTATCGGCGCACAGTCCCAACAATGATGGGTTATCGTGGTACAGCCTGTGTGCTGGAGAGAATAAGTGCAAATGATTAAGTGGCCACAGTGGATTTCCAGGCTATAAATACCCTGAGTGACTTGTTATCACAAGGGCAGAGCTTAATCTGTTTGCTGCTCCTGCCTCCATTTCCCTGCTGTTCTCTGTCCTTTTTTCCTGGAAATTACTTGTAGCCGTTTCCTCCCTTCATCTTGCTCCTCCTCAGTGAAGGGGCTGTCACTGCCACGAGGAGCACACCAAAGCTGCCTAGTCTCCCGTGGATTTGCAGCAGTACTGCAAGGAAATAGTGGTCGTTGCTTACAGCCATCACGCTCGCTGGCCAACATCCCACTGTGCAGTGCTTTGCAGTCACTGCCCCACATCACTTACAGTCTCAAGACACAGCAGAGGGGAAATGGAGCCTTCTACTGGAACAGTGACTTCCTGTGGCCACAGCAATTTGGGACCAAAGCCTAAGCTCCTCTGTGTTTCCCAGGCCCTCAATCTCATTCAGTGCCCACTGCAGTTATAAGCTGGATAGCTGATGCTCCCAAGTGCCTTTCTTACAAGCTCACCTTTTGATTTTTGTCCTCATTTCAACTACGAAGGGGCCACCCAAAACAGAGGGCTGCCAGGATTTAGCTCAAGGATCTTCTGGACCATTTCTGGATATGTGGGGAAAGATTTGCCCGCAAGTAAAAGCTCTGCTTTCAGACTGGCATGAACCATGATCAAAACCAGCAGATAATTATCGGAGTGAAATCAAATGAGGTCTAAGGTGGTTTTTTTATTTCAGAACAGTCTGTACCACAAGAGCTTTGTGGTGATCCTGGCCAGCAAGGAGTCCCATTATTGCTGGGTTATTGTTGGCCTGAACCCCAAACTGCCTCCTTCAGCTCACTGGGTAGAAGAGGGGCCACAGAGGAGCAGTTCTGCTTTAGCTCTACAGACGTGATAGAGGCCCCCCTCCAGCAGCGGAGGTTTCCTGTGCACGGGCCTGTTTACATCTGAAAATGCCACAAGCGTGCAGACAGGACCCAGCCAGCCAGTTCACCGGCCCCCACTGCTCCATCTTGCTCCATCCGGCGGGGCCGTCTCCCAGCTGTACCGCCCTGGTGAGTGTCGGAGCGGATAAACAGCACCCGTTGCAGCCTCCGGCACAGCCTGCGAGCTCGTGAAGACGAGCTGCTCGCAGGATGTCTGAGCGCATCCTGTGCGGAGCAGCGCCAGCTGGGCTCCCGTGCACCACGGAGGATATCCTATTTGTCTGGCAGAGCCGAGGGAGAGTGGCTGTCTGAGGTTTCTGACTGTTGCACGCTGACATCCTGGTGCTGTGAGTCAGCCTGGGCTCTGGCACGGAGCAAGCGTGGGGAGACCTCCGCTCCCCACTCCAGGGACAGCCTTCCACAGGGACCTGGATGAAACACCAGTAAGCTGGAGCTGTCAGCAGGATGTAGCGTGAAGGGTTTGCCATATTTAGATGTGTTTTTACTGGAGCAGGAGACTCCCAAAATGAGAAAGAGAAGAGATGCTGGATGCTCCTCCCTCACTGCTGCTCAGCACCTTGTTGCATCTCCTCTCCCCTCACAGATACTAGCACCAAGCCTTAGCTCTTTCTGCTTTTCAGAATCCCATCTATCCTCCCTGCTCATTTTCATCATTCCCACTTATCTGTTTTCCCAGCTGACCCCCTTGTGCTGCAATAGGTGGAGGAAATAGGGACAAACAGTGAGGGCTTTCCTCTACAAAAGCACGGCTCATGTTACTGGTCTCCTTCCCTTTGACAAGCTTTAAAGCAAAGCCTGTCTTGGAGCAGACACCTGTTAACCAGGAACCCCTGTAGATCTGGACAGGCACAACACATCACCTTGGTCAGATCCACTGGGTGTGTGACTCACTTCATGTCCCCATCAATGTCACCAAGACTCTCCCAACATCACCAGTAGTGGAGGGATCTGAAACCAGCCTGTTGGCACTGGTGAAGAAGCTCAGCTGTGAACTCTGCTGGAGGAGTGAGTTGAGCAGGGAGGACCATGTTCTCCCCCTTTTTCACAACTCATGTTCTCCTGAACGTTGGTGGAAGGAGAAGTCACCCGAGTGGGCCAGGTGGGTATCAGAAGATGCATAGCGTATCTACAAAATAATAAGGTATTATGTGAGTGCTGAGGTCACCAAGACCTGCATCCTATCCTGTGTGCTGAGGAGGAAAGGGCATGTGTGATTTCCTTGGCTTTGAAATTAAGCCATTAGCAGCAGCTATAAAAACGGGCCCCAATTCAGCAGGTTCCTGGTGCCTGTCAAAGAGATTGACATGCACTTCCTACCCAGTGCGTTTTCACAACTGTTTCTCTTTTAGGGACATCAAATGGTTCTGCAGAAGTGTGTTAAAATGCAGAACTGGTAAATCTTTACACAGTAAGTGTCAATGAGGCTGAATAGTAATATTCACAGAAAGGTTCAAAAGTCATAAAGAGAGACTATATTTCAGCCACATTTCTCTGGTTTACTGCATTAGGAATTAACCCTAATTATGGGAGATAAAATACCTGAGAAAGCCTTCCAGTCAACCATTTCTTTTGCAGTAGGAGTCTCTTATATCAGGACGGATCTTTCAGGACTGAGTTTTCTCAGTTGATGTTCCCCTTTGGGAGGCACGGGGCAGCTGTGACTCAGTGAGCATCGTATTTAATAAGGCTGATTTGAGGTAGTATCTGCTTGGTTGGTTTGGCTTGTGCTGGTCTTAGATTATTTCTTTGGTTGTTTTTATGGTCTTTTGATTTGTTCTGACATTTTTGGGTCAGTTACCACAGGGTTTAGAAGTGGGTCTGTGGTCACAGCCTTGCTCAAGGCTGGATTAATACATTTGTATAAATAAAGAGCTTATAATGGAAGCTGTAGGCACCCCAGCAATAGAAAGCACTGTTCTCTGCGCCTTTACAAGCATCTCAGTCTGGTGTGATTCTCTTGATTGGTCAAGTCTGCATTTGCTTTTCACCTGTGAGAGCAAACAGAGGATCCAACCCATAAAAATCTAATAATACACCCCAAAACAGTTCAGCTTTCTTGAACAGAAACCCCAGCCCAAGCCTTCTCTTCAGGAAGCTCTGAAGAAATAAGTCCTGCAGTTTGCCCAAGAGATCACCCAAGTCAGGTACAGTCAAGCTCAAAAAATTTATCATTACAAGCCATGATCTTTGAGTGTGATGTCCCCTGGCCTTTGAACCATCACTACACTAGAAGATTTTGTGATAAGAAGACACACTTGAAATGGGTTAATTTGAACTGCTTCGTTAATGCCAAGAAGGGGAGGCTGACCCTGCTTTCAGCAGTAATCCCATTGCTTAACTCAACACCTAACAGTGCACTTCCAGATCTCCCCCAAATCCTTTGCTTTCAGGGATCGGTGGCAAAGATGGCAAAGCATGCACTTAGTGGACATTGCCACTGACTGTGTCAGGGTTGAGACCAGCATGGGTCTCGCACAGGGTCAGCAACAGCTGGGGCAAATCCTTGAAGTGCCTGTGCTTGATTTGGGTCCGTATCAGCTCAGCCATAAGCTGTTCATTTCCTTCTTGTCAGCGCACCCCAAATCAGCACAGGTGTCTGGGCAGGGCTTAGATGGTTCATGTTTTTAAGTATTTCAGCATCTTTGTAGCTGCTGTGGCAACCAGCAGTGCAAAAATGAACAGCTTTTAAAAATAAATCGGAGGCTGGTGTGGAGATAGGGAGCAGAGAGAGGAAGGAAAAGGGAAGAGCAGTTGGAAGGAAAACGCAGATCATTAAAGTTATCCTAAAAGAAAAAAAAAAAGAGGTTGAAACATCTGCTGGAATCATGAGCAACTTTTTACCAGGACTCAGCAGATTGTTGGCAATTAAGTGAAGAAATTCAGCAGTTCAGCTTTTACTAGTAACTGCTCACCAGGGTTACTATTAAGAATTACTAAATGCTAGAGAGGGCTTTCCCTGCCAGTGTAAATACAAGGCTCCTCTAGAAGATCCTGTGAAGTTCTTGCAGCACAGATGTGTTCACAAAATTTAGTTTTATTGCTCTATGAGTGCAAACAAACCCAAATGAAATGAGAGTGACTACAGCAACTGAACAGACACATAACTATGAGGTTATCCTTCTTTGCCTGATGATGCTCAATCTGGCTGACGTTTAGAGACCCTTTTTCCACCTCCCCCACTCCAGGACAGCTCAGTAAATGGTGTAACAAAGGAGGGTAGCATTTTGCAGAATAGGTGCTAGCTGTCTTCCTGTGTGAAAACTGCAAAAAATAGTGGTGGAAGAGACCAGTGAGAGTCTCTGCTCCCCCTGGGCCAATGCAGAACTGTTTCATGGCATGGGCTGCCTTGATCCTCTTTTGGTTTAGCTTTAACAGTCTGCTGTAATAATAGCAATGAAAAATGAAGCAGCTGAAAGCACAAATTTCACTCTGGTTTGCTGCCAAAACAAAGAATTGTTTCCAGTTTCCTTCCAGAGCTCAGTGAAATGGCAGCGACGTTTTCAACCAACTTGTGCTGAGCATCTTCTCTGTACACTAAGAAGCCATGCTGCAAATATATCTAGAAGTTCCCCCTCACTCCAATCCTGCAAGTACACTGAAACCTTAGTGTAGCATCCTTTTGTATCTGACTCCTGCAGATAACAAAGGGCTGCTTTTTCTGTGCCATTGCTCTAGAGAGGCAGGGGACGGCCCCAGAGTCACCCTGGGACATCGAGTGCTGACACTGAGGAACCACAGAGGACCAGGAGGAACCCTCTTGAAAGCATTACTGAGTCAAAGACTTCTTTGCAGGCACAAACCTACCCCCACAAGACATTCCTGCAGAGCACTGGGGCAGCAATCCAGCTGTCTAAAGATAGGTGTCTCATGCCATTGTAGGTTAGAGTATCCCACTGCCAGTCCAAAAGTGTATGGGTCTCACCGGGTCTTGGGTCATATCTGCCACCCCATGGAAGACATCTCAGATACCTTAGATCACCTAGACACTTCTGTTGAGGCAACAACAACCTCTTAACCACAGCAGCCGTGTCAATTTAGCCTAGCTGTAGCTGAACAAATGTCAGTGATACGAGTGAAAGGCACGTGGAGATGGTATTTGTCCCTTTCTGAGGCTGCTTTTCATCTCACAGAATGGCCATAACCTTCATATCTTTACTCCGTGGCATGCACTGAGCTTATGCAGATGAATTCATGAGTTCATCATGAACTCATGCCCAAGCCCAGAGATGCATCGAAGAGAGTGAATGCTAAGCACATCGTAAAAAATCAGCCACTCAAGTTGGGGACTCAAAAATATATGCAACCAAAGTTGCCTTCTCTTTGAGATGCAAGAACTTGGATAGCAATTGATGCATCATCCCAGACCGAAAAAAAAAAAAAATCAGGAATCCCATTAATAAGTTCCTCTAAAGAGCTGAAGTTACAAATGCAGTCATGACATCTGAGCAACAGAGTCTGACTTAATTCTGGATTTGTACTAAAAGATTTGCACAGACGTACTTTGGTGGAAGGTGCTGGGTAATTGCCACTTGAAAAGTCAAGCCATTTGGACACCCACTTTAAATATCTTGACCTACCTCTTCACAAGAAGCAGCTACTATCCTGGAAGGACCTGTGGGTTATTGTTGTTTTGGTTTTGTTTTACAGCTTAGTGTGCATTTTACAGAAACCTTGCTATATAATTTTACTCCATTACTTTTTTTTTTTTTTTCATAAAACAGACACTTTAAGTGGATTGAATTAAATGTTTGCTACTAGGATAATTGCAGTCCTTAGAGAAGCAGTCTGTATTGTCAAATGGTTTCTCCTGGGCTTACTTTCCCAATAATGCATCTCAAGGGCTTTGTAAAATATACTGTTATTTGCTGTTGGGAACTTTCATGGGAACGGTATGTCTTTTTTTTTTTTAGGATCTTTACATGAATAATTTTCTTGCTGTTATTTATTTTTCTGGATAATGATTACAAATGTCTTTGTGTGCTCCACTGTTCGGTTTCTCTCTGCTAGTTTAAGCATTAAGAATTTGCCGTAAACAAACATGACTGTGTAACACTTGCTTCATGTCATAGTCTGATTTCTTTTTGGAAAGACTGCATCCAGACTTTGGTAAAATTACAAGCACTCCAGATGTGTGTTCTGCTGTCAGCTGCCCTAGTGAAATCATTGTTTATTGATAGGTTCCCAAGAGTCAGATAGTTCTCAGTCTGCCAAGAAAGACATGCTGGCTGCACTGAAATCCAGGCAGGAAGCTTTGGAAGAGACATTGCGCCAACGCTTGGAAGAGCTGAAGAAACTGTGTCTCCGAGAAGCGGTAGGCAAAGGATATTTTATAGCTTGTAACACTTTTTGCTTGCATTGTTATAGCATGCTTTTTGCTTGGAGGTGGTATGGAGGCAGGAGGAGCGATTCCTTCCCCAGTGACCTCTTGCAGAGCCCATTGTACAAAAGCTTCAGCAAGGTCCAGCTGTTTCAGCTCCAGGTTGCAATGTCGCAGGGCATTTCCCTCCAGAGGAAGGGAACTCCATGGCTACCCAGTTGGCTTGGGGCTAGGAAGGTGAGCAACCATGTCTGCTGTTTGAAGTTGTGTTTGAGATGCATTCAGGCAGACTTCATGTTCACTTTAGTGGGAATATGCAGTTACCTAAATGGCATAGGAAGGCTGTCCTGTGTACTGGTAATCACTCCTCAAATACTTTTGACTTCATTAGCAAAAAACCCTTCTCTTGCACTTTCTTCATGGAGCAGGCCTCACCTTAGGTGCTCTTCTTCTCCCAGCATATTCTTTTGTACAGCACATGAGGTCTTTTCTGCTCCATGTAGACTCACTTCATCCCATAAGCCCTGGCACTGCTGGAAAGGAAAGGCAGACCTTGTGAAGAGGAACCACTGTGGTCATCCTGGAGTGCCGGGGCAGGACAGGCAGGACAGCTCAGGCACTCATCTCATAACCTTCCCACTCACCTGTTCATTCTTGGAGTACACAGGAGGCCTGGAGACCGATTTACTGTTTTGGGAAATCAAAAGCCTGCTGCAGTTATGTGTGGAGATACAGATTAGCAGCAGGATACGCTTGGGTCTTTCAGCAATCCTCCATCGTTCACCAGGCCTGCGAATCTGAATTTAACGACAAATCACGATATCTAACACAATAGGAAGCTGGCTGCAGACAGTGGCACTGATATCTTTGATGTGTATCATCTCACCTTTGACAAAAATAGGGGAAATAGGTCACTGATTCAGCTCTTGTTGTACTTTGTTTCAATTCATCTCTGGTTTTACTGCCACCAAGAATAAGGTCTGGAAAACACCTCACAACAAAGAAAGTCGGCAGGAATCTTTGTAGCTCCAAATTCCTCTCCCTTACTCAACATGAGCAATCCTTTCCCACCTGAGAAGTCCTGGCAGACTTCAGCCAACTTCTGCTGATAAAGGTCAGAAGGATGAGATCCAGTCTCATAAGCCCCTCAAGCACCAAGCTAAGATCATCTGCAGGAAGCAGTCATATGCTTTTTGAGGGTTAATGGACAAGGTCTGGAGAGCTCTGCTTGCCCTGAAGGAATTTACCACCCTAAGCTGACTGCCTAGGGCTAATACAGTGCAGCAGCGTGCACAGAGGGGAAGATTTGCTTGTGTCACAGTTACAGGAGTTCACAGCCCAGTGCCTTCACTTTAACTCCAGCCTCATCCACAACGCAGCCTCGGACACCGCGCAACGCAGCCACAGCCCAGGCAAAAGCTCCCCGCTGGGACATGGGGCCAGCAGAAAGGAGCAATATCTCCTTAATGTGCTGCAGCAGGGCTGCCCAGAGCCCATCTGTCAACACCTTAAGAGCTGTTAGAAAGTGTTACCGCTTTCTGTGGATGATCCGAGAGAGGCAGTTGATGGACACTTGGGATCTGACCCAGTCTTGCAACCCAACAGCCTATTCATCAGCAGCCGGCAGCTGGAAGTATTTCCTCTCAGGCTGCATTTAGTCCTCTCTGCTTTGGCATGGGAATGGCCAAAACAGAGGGAGAAGGAGACAAACCAGGGGATAAAAAAGGGTTAAAAGTGGGGGCATAATCAAATAAGCATGGCCAGAGCCATTCACAGCAGTGGCATCAGGTTACTTCAGGCCATCACCACTTCAGTTACTTATTAATTCAGATTACATTTCAGGACTGTGCCTATGAATACTTTGCAGCTTATGGAGGCAGCGTGATAGCCTGCATTAATTTTGTTCTGCTCCAGTCTTGGACTTTTTACAGAAGATTTTAACTCTTTCCCTACTGCCCTGCTTTGTATTAAGTTCAGGGTTATAAAGAAAATATCCTTGCTTCCCTCAGCAACGGGACTTGAGTCTGTGTCTTGATGCAGTGTTTAGAGCCCCATCACGCCAGAAGGAACATGTTGCAGAAGAAAAACTGAAGTAACCCCACAGGGCTGGAGGGGCAACCGAGAATGGGACACATGAGGCACTGTTGCAACAGTGCCTCTCACAAAAGGGGTTGTGCACATCATCGCAGAGCCGTGCTACAAACCCATTTTGCTGGGAACTGCTTAGAGGAAGGATTTGAAAAGGACAGGTCCTTGTTTCAGGTCCTGTGACAGGCAGGCAGTGACGTGAAAAGAGTAGAAAGAAAAACCCCATTAGGGAGTGGGGGAGAGGCCAGGGCAGGCAGGGGCCTGAGCTGCACGCTCACATTAAGGTCAGCCGCTGTTCTTTGGGATTCAGATGATTTAGGTTACTCTGCCAGCTGGATCCTCTCAAGGCTGATGCTAAAGAACACAAAAGCCTTTTGTCCTTCATAGGGAGACTTTTGAGTGCAAGGAGTCGGGCTGTTCTCCTAGGAAGGCTCCTGCCTTTTTCTGTAGGCATTTGAATGCCTTTAATTCCAATATGTGTGGCTGTATTGTGTAGTCCAGGAAAAAAAAAAAACAGCATTAACATCAGTATCAACGCTCACTGCTTCCTGTGTTCCAGATATTCCTCAGTTCTGTGGGGTTTGCTTTAGATTTTGAACAAATCTTTGCAAAGACCCCATCAGGCTG
The DNA here is from genome assembly GCA_013399475.1 of Chauna torquata. NCBI lineage: Eukaryota > Metazoa > Chordata > Aves > Anseriformes > Anhimidae > Chauna > Chauna torquata. Next base: position 105,508 of record VXAL01000607.1, on the reverse strand, counting down.
ACAAAGCATCATCTAATATCACTCCAAAGCTGCCCATGACATCACATGGGCTTGGAAGGGCTTCTGATACGTGAAGTGTTATCAGACAGGTAATGAGGTACCAGGCACCGCATTCAGTGGCTATTTTCACTGCATTCCTCTCGGACACATCATGAATCAGGTGGGAATGTTTTTATGTGCAGGTCATAACCTGCACAGCTGTTGTCAGAGGGGCTTTTTGACGCAGCAGGCATGCATCCTGTGTGAAGTCTGTCAAGTGTGCTCATCCCCCTTCCAGAAATAGCCCAGCAGAGAGAGAAGCTCTGCTTTTCATGCTAGCCCTGCAGCTGAGATGAAAGCAAGTGTGCTGCAATCTGTTCAGCCTCAGGCCCCAACGCCCTAGGGATGGGCACCACCTACAAACCTGCACTGGGCAGGCCACAAAATCTGTATTCATGCATAGGTCAAAAAAACTTCCCCGCCCCCATCATCAGATCCTGGACCGCATTCACAGGGCTGGGTGCTCTCCTGTGTGTTTATCAGCTGGCTGAGCTGGATGTGGCGTTAATTAATGCTGTCATTTTACAGTGACAGTTCAAGAGCGGTGGTGTGCTTTGCACAGGCCAGGACTCTGCTGCAGCATTTCCCAGATCACTAACAGTATTTTCTGCTTGCAGGAGCTCACAGGAAAGCTGCCACGAGAATACCCCCTCGATCCTGGGGAGGAGCCACCTATTGTAAGGAGAAGAATAGGAACTGCCTTTAAACTGGATGAGCAGAAAATCCTGCCTAAGGGAGAGGTGAGGCTTTGTCCTTCACTTCCAGCCCCATGTCCCCACTTTGGGTCTCTAAGACAGCCAGCGTGCATCACGTAGGAGCCATAATGTTTTTGTTGTAAATGTCTGTAGTTGGTCACAGTGCCTTTTTTTCAGTTCCCATCAGAAAAGCGAACCAGAGAGAGGATTGGTTGTCTTAGTCCACACTCAACGTAAAGTTGAGTTGGGGGGGCTCAGCCCAGGCTGTGCTAGAGGTAACGGGAATAACCAGGGGTGACCAACTGGACCATGACAAACCAGGCACTCTGGTGACCAACAGCAGTGACTTGTGCGAGTAGGGAGCACATCGGGAGCCCCTTGAGCCATCTGAGTCCTGCAGCTGCCCTGCGTTGTTGTCACAAACAGCAACTTACTTTCTGCTTCAGCAGTGATCCAAATTCAGATCTCCCCTAACAGTGGAGGAAAGCATCACAATTATCCATCTTAGCCCTGCAATAGCAGGATGAAAGCATTTTGCTCCCCAGTCCTTGAACAAAAGAGCCTTCATCCCTACCTATGGGGAGTTAGAATTATGTTTTTCAAAGTTTGCCAGGGAGTGTTTGTTCTTTTCCCTTGCTCCCACAATGTGCTGGGTCAGTGCCCTGAACCGTGGCTGTGAAAACAGGCCTGCAGCAGCTGTAAGGCGGGACCGGATTCACAGAAAAGCCATTGTCTGCGGAGACGCATTTGTCTCAAGACACTTGTGTATATTCCAGTTTTGAGTTTCCTTTTTATTTTTGTAAGAGGAGAGACTGAAGCTGGTGTGACTGTGTGGTTTGAGGCTCAGTTCAGCCAGGGAATTAACTGTTTGTCGTTTTGTTGGCATTTTCCTTCTGCTGAAAAAGTAAACAGCTGGAGCTCTTTAGTTTTGTTCTCAATGGAGCCTGGGAGAGGAATTCCACCGAAGTCAAATATTCATGAACTAGCACATTTAATTAAGCTTTTCAAAGGGAAGCACAGCATAGCTGGGTTACTCCTAAAAGCCCTGCAGTCTGTTGGCTGCTCTGTTATAACCTGATCCCCAGCTACCCCAGATCTTTACTGCTACAAGGCAGCTTTTGGGGCCACTGTGTGAGGAATCACCTTACTCCAGTGCAAGGTTAGGTTGAGCAGTGGGAAGAGCATGAAGGTAAAGCAGCTCCTCCCCACTGCAGGCACTCTGCCTTTTGGCAACAGCAGTCCAAACACGCTGACTCAGCTTTTCTCTATCCCCTTTTTCATCTGTCAAACTTTAGGACTGTGTTGAAAACCATAAATTTCTGTTCTAGAAGAATAATATTGGGCTGTGTTTATTTGGCTGCCAGTTTAAAAACGTTTAGAGAGGCCAGTGTTGATTTTCATTTGCTTTTCAGCAAGTACAAACACTAGAAACTCAATATAAAACAAAGGTGAAATTATTCCCCAGTTCCATAAATCCAGGACCGAAATTACCAACTGTGACAAGCACCTGATGCAAGGCACTTCCATCTGAAGGTAGATGATAGCCCTCATCTTCTGAGGCTTTATTTATAGGGGCCTCAATGGATGAAAATAGACAACTATGGCTGGGAAGAAAATGAAAACATTTTTTCTAAGATATTCTGAATGATTTAGAACTGAATCCGTGAAGGCCTGAAATGACAGCTCACACCGCAGTCCCAGTAACTTTAGTAAGAGCTTTTTCAGAGCATGAACTGCAGAGTAGGCTTCCACTGTATTTCTTGGTAATCACCTCTACCTGGTCCGTAATGCCTGACTCCAGGAAGGATTTCACCAGAAGGCAGCAAACCAGGTTCCAGGCCTTAAAACTCCATTGTGTCAAATTCATTTTTAATAAGCTTGGCATTGATAGAGGTTATAAACTCTGCAATGCAAAAAGGGATCTGTTAAAAAGATGGGGGTTGGGTTCAGTCTTCAGAAACAACCATTGTAGTTTCAAGGCAATGCTGACTCACCACTGACAGCAAAGGGCTTTTTTCAAGCCAAAAGCCCAGAATAAAAACTTCAGAGAATGATTTTAGTCTGATTAATTCCCACAGCATCTGGTCTTGCAGCATGTGCCACTGCTAAATGAAGAGAAACGATCTGAGTTTGCGTAACGGGGATCTCCATGAATGTGTATCTATCAGTGCTTGCAATCGGAACACCCAGAATTCACTAGAAGGAGCTTGGCTTTTTTACCCCTGTTTTGCAATGTATTGTGTTCTCCTTTCTAGCAGATGAACACCAAAAACTCCATCAAGCTGGGCAAGGTAGCCAAATTCATTACAGATGGCAAGTATCTTTGAAGATTGCAGCTTGGGGTCTCAGTGCAGACCAAGCTGTATCAGTTTCTGTGTTGGCATAAATTGACCTGGATCCCTTGACTTTGGAGCATAACTAAAAATCAGTAGGTAGCTTCCAGGGTACACCTATTTGCATTTAAAAACTCTGCTGAGAGTGTAACAGCTAATGTTGGATACACAAGCCCTTTTGGGCGTACAGAAAGCCTGCTGTTACACGCTGATTGCTCTGAAATCACCCTCCTGGCTTGTAACTTGAGGAGACAATTTTCTGGTGCAATCAGTTGCAGCAGCCCGTAATTACCTCAGCTCATACTCTCCCCAGATTTTGACAGTCGTACACCAGGGAGGAGTTAGCCCATCTTCACCTTTTTTTACCCAAAGAGGTCAGTGGGTGCCAAGCCTGTCAAGAATGTTAAAGCTGTAGCTTTGCATCCATGCATAGTACGGATATCAAATGGGGCTCAAATATGGAGCTAGGAAACAGGGAGAGGGAGTGTGTGGGAGGCAGATATTGCCCATAAGGTGGATGTAAAAGGATGAATGAGTCAATGGTAGAGCACCCCTGATCTGGGCCAACTGCATGAAAAGCCAAACAGCGCGGCAGGGTTGGGGCTGAAGCACACACATCTTCCTTGTGTGGGTCATCCTTTCCACCAACTGTGCTGCCAGGCACTTGTGGGCAGACAGAGGTGAGGTGGGTAAGCTTAGGGAGGCCCTGAGATGAGGGGAGCAGCATGATGGTGGATGCTTTCCTGATGGAGAGCCTTGGCTGGAGGCCAGTGGCTAGGCTCAGGGGGAGCTCCCCGATAGCCAGGTCAGGAGAGTTTGGTGGCAGCCAGAATCTGCTTGCCTTTTCCCAGGAGGCAGAGCTGGAGCGCCTGGAGAGGGAGTTTGCCATTCAGTCCCAGATCACGGAGGCTGCCCGGCGCCTGGCGAGTGACCCAAATGTCAGCAAAAAGCTGAAGAAACAGAGGAAAACATCCTACCTGAATGCGCTGAAGAAACTGCAGGAAATTGAAAACGCCATTAATGAGTATCGCATCAAGTCTGGAAAGAAACCAACCCAGAGAGCCTCCTTGATCATAGATGGTAAGTGGGGCTCAGTGCCCACGGCATTACCAAAGGGTCTGTGGAGGGCAGGGAACACAATTCTTGCCTCGATCTCATGTTTGAGGTATGGATTTCCCTCCCTCCTCTTCACTCTCCTGTCTGGAGGACTCCAGGGGTGCTGGCAGTCGGGCTGGCCTCTCCCATACCAGTGTGCTGTCAGATGGGTGTCTGGGCTGTGTGCCATGCATTGGGGATGTGCTGGTTCACAGCACGAGAGGCAGTGTCATGCTGTAGATTATAAGCATGTCACGAAAGCAGACTGTGACTCCTTTGTTCACCTATAAAATCTCTCTGCTAACGTCTGCTCCAGAGTGGTGCTGTACAAATGTAATTAATGTTAGCAGATTGGGGTGAGCTCTCTAGATGAAAGGCGTCTGTAAAATCAAAGTGGTAGTAGTGTCATTACTGTGCTCAAATGCTTTTTTTCTTTTTCTTTTTCTTTTTTACAATGTAATTCTCAGGGCACTTTATGGTTTACTGGGTTGTTGTTTGGTTTTTCATGAAATCCATTAACTTTCTGCTGTGGTTCTTTCTCTCTTGCTGATTTTGCCCTTTCCCTTTGACTTGCAGAGCTTTTCTCTGTGCCTTTGTAGCAGGAACTGAGATTAGAGCTGCTGTATTTGTGACCTGGGTACCAAGTTGCACTGCAGTCAGGGATAACAGACAGCTGTGAGGACACGGATGGGGGAGGCAGCTCAAACTTGCATGCCAAGGACGCGAGAGCTTCTCCTTCTGCTATTACAGAGGATGCTCAGAAAGTGTTTCCCTATATTGCACAAAACTGGTACCTAGTCTGGGCCTTTAGTTAGAAACAGGATGATCATTTTAGAAAGGCAGAGATGAAACCAAGTCCTTAAGGCCCGAGATCTTCAGCAGATATAAATCTGGCTAATGTCCCATTGCCATTTTACATTCTCTGGGGATCTCAGCTCTCTGTTGTGACTCAGTCTTAATCCCCATTAATTGAAAAGAGTTAGCAGCTTCTTGAATGGCAGCCTGCTAGCGACAGACCTGGCCCGCATCTCTGCCCTCTGAGACTGAGAGTGGGCTGAGTCAGTTATTTATAGGAATCTTCTTGCCTCATGGCTGTCAGAGGAGGAAGATGTGGGTGACTGCTTAAGGCTAAGAGTCAGTGGAAGAAGATCATGGTGCAATTCGCTGTTCAGTCACTGTGATCTTTGTGACCCTCTGACCATTTTTATTTTCTTCTCAGAAGGAAACATTGCCAGTGAAGACAGCTCCCTCTCGGATGCCCTTGTTCTCGAGGATGGTATGTTGGCTGCTGTATGTTCTAGAGGTCAGGAAGGAAATGGGGAGGGATGTGTGAGTTCCTGATTGATGCTCAAAATGGAGGAACTGTTCTGTGTGATGATCCTCCCAAATGTCCCAGTACCAAAAATGCTCTAGCCTGAGAGCAAGGTTTGATGCTGTCCCCTGGGGTAGTGCTGGCACTTGAACGTGTCACACAGACATCGCCTCTTTCCCTTCTTCTCTTCACAGAGGATTCTCAGGTCACCAGCACAATATCCCCTCTCCAGTCCCCACACAAAGGACTCCCGCCCCGGCCACCCTTGCACAACAGGCCTCCTCCTCCACAGTCACTGGAAGGCCTCCGACAAATGCATTACCACCGCAACGACTATGACAAGTCCCCCATCAAACCCAAGATGTGGAGTGAGTCATCCTTGGATGAACCTTATGAGAAGGTCAAGAAACGCTCCTCACACAGTCATTCCAGGTGAGCCAGCTATCTCCAGTCCCTATCACATAGACATCCTCTGCTTTCGGGAGGAACAGTTCTGAGCCCTTGCAAAACTAACCCTTACCAAAATGAGACTTTCAGGCTTTTTGGCCAATAAACATGTCATAAAAAGTAGACTGCAGTCACATGAATGCTGCTTGATATCTCACTGTTGTTTTAAAGAAGTAATTAGGAAGGAAGAACAGTGGATTGTCTCAGGGCTTGGCCTTGACCTCCAGCTACCACAGAAGTACAGGCTGTGGGACATGACTCAGAGCAACATCTGACCCCACTCCCACTCACCCCACGAGATTACAGGCATATGCCTGAGACCTGGAGTGAGGCAAGGAGCCCTTTCCCCAGATTACTACCCAGGAACTGAAGCTGGGTGTTTGCTCTGCAGCAGTCACAAGCGGTTCCCCAGCACCGGGAGCTGTGCAGAGGCGGGAGGGAGCAGCTCCCTGCAGAACAGCCCCATCCGGAGTCTTCCCCACTGGAACTCCCAGTCCAGCATGCCCTCGACGCCGGATCTACGGGTACGCAGTCCGCACTACGTCCACTCCACACGGTAAGTCCTCCCGACTCCACAGAGGTCTCACCTTGCTTGCCCTGAAATAACTGTTGTTTGCTTTATCCTTCCCCCAGGATATTCATTAATTCCCAGTTCAGGAAAGGACACAAACCAGTCGTGTTCACACCAGAGGCTCAAGTACTGTTGCCAGCAGGGAATCTCCCCAGAACTGAGATCCTGAAATCCCTTCAGATAAACATGATCCTGCCCCTCATCTCCCCCTCAAAGTAGTCAAGCTTTTCTTCTGCTCCCTGGGACCTTTCATCCCAGTTGCTGTTTATAGGCCCTACAAACCCCACATGACTTTTCGAAGGGATGCGATGCTACTGCCAAACTCTGCAGTAAATTCCTTCATGAATCCAGCTGGAGATAACATATTGTTTCCTTTCTTATACAAAATGTTAGGTAGTGTTAATTCTCTCTCACGATGGCATATAAAAAGTTTGCACGTTTGTGATCCCATGTGGAAAGAGGCTGTACAAAACAATCCACCCAAGGATCCAGGTGGCAGTGGCATAAGCCATGGGTTGACAGAAGAAAGACTTAAAATCTTAGTGTAAGGGAGGTGATTAGATATGCATGGCCCAATTTGACTGCCAATTTATAGCAGGAGCTGTTCAGCTTCATTGTTATCTTGCTCCTGTGGCAAATTCCACGGACGCTCAGAGAAGCAGAGCTGAGCTAAAGCGGTGTGCTGTTAGGTGTGCTGCCCTAAGGGGTAGCACTAACATCATTTAGCCCAGCATAAATCAAGAGCAATGCCAACACATGAGACTCAGGCAGAAACGATACAAGGCATCAAGGCCCTGGGTTGTTTGTTACAAGTTTTTGGCTGAAAGTACCTGTCAAGAGGACAATGTTTGTTAACACTGGAGCTAAGCTGCATGAGAAATGAGCCTGGCACAGTGCTTGAGAAGGGGCCTTGACCGGGTAGGGGCTGTCTGGGTGCTTGAAACAACCATCGCTCAGTCTGAGGCTCTTTCATGAGCTGCATGCCCCAGCCTTGGCCGTATGTTGTTTGGGTGTGTGACTCGTCACAGGGTGGTGTTCCTGCTCCTAGAACGGATGGCTGAAGCTCTCCGAACAGCTGGGATGAATAGAGACCACCCAGACTTGGCCATAAATCAAGCCTTGTAAATTTGCGATTCGGGGTGGATGCCTGAACGGCTGTCACCCGCTGACAGTCTTATGCATGTTACCCGTGGCTGGGCCCCAGTAAAACCTAGCTGCTTCACAAAGGTGACTTTCTCAAAGGCCAGAATCCCTGCATTTTGGGCTAAGTATGGGCAGTCTGTCTGTCTGTTTCTGTCACTAATGTGAGAAAGACACCAGGTGGACTGTACCTGTGTAGGGCATTCACAGGCCACTTGCAAGGGAATCCCACCATTGAGGCGATGGGATTTGCAGAGCTGCAGTGAAGTGAACCTGATGGCACCAGGACGGTGCTGATCCAAACAGCTCTGCCATGGGGCCACACTAGCAAAGCCATGGGCTTGAGGTCAGCAGTTTTCATCCTTCAGACTGAGTCTTCCCCAGCATGCGAAGCCACAGAGGAATTGGGCTGGAGGAGGGTTTATGACCTACGTGGTGCTGCAGAGTGAATGCCACCACCAGGGAGACTGGAGAGGAGCAGGAGCTGGACCCAGTTGCCCTAAACCCCACAGCAGGGAAGCAGGTTGCTTTGCAGCCAGCAGCCCCTTGCACTACTGGTCGGATCCAAGTTTTCAGTGCCCCCAAATTCCCTTGTCAGTGAGGTTGGACTTGTGTGTAAAAGGGGAGTGGGAGTGTTTTGACCGTGTCACTTACCAGCTTGAATGTTTTCCTGGTACCTGCAGGTCAGTAGACATCAGCCCGACCAGACTGCACAGCTTAGCTCAGCACTTTAGACACCGGAGCTCCAGTTTGGAGTCACAAGGCAAGCTCCTCGGCTCAGAAAATGAGACAGGGAGCCCTGATTTCTACACCCCAAGGACTCGTAGCAGTAACGGCTCTGACCCCATGGACGACTGCTCATCCTGCACCAGCCATTCCAGCTCTGAGCACTACTACCCTGCTCAGATGAACCCCAACTACTCCACCCTGGCAGAGGACTCCCCATCGAAAGCCAGAGAGCGGCAGAGGCAAAGGCACAAATCAGCGGGCAACCTGGTCTCTTCCAATTCAGGGAGCATGCCCAACCTGGCTGCGAGGAACGGGACGGGGCACCACCGCGTCTACCTGCACAGCCAGAGCCAACCCTCTTCCCAGTACAGGATCAAAGAGTATCCCCTGTACATCGAGGGCAGCTCCACACCCGTGGTGGTGCGCAGCCTGGAGAACGACCAGGAGGGACACTACAGCGTGAAAGCACAATTCAAAACCTCCAACTCCTACACAGCCGGGGGGATGTTTAAGGAGAACTGGCATGGGGATGATGTGGACTCCGTCCGGCTCACCCCGTCCCGCTCCCAAATCATAAGGACTCCATCGCTAGGCAGGGAGGGCCATGAGAAGGGCTCGGGTAGGACTGCCGTGTCGGATGAGCTGCGGCTCTGGTACCAGCGGTCCACGGCCTCCCACAAGGAGCACAGCCGCCTCTCGCACACAAGCTCCACTTCCTCGGACAGCAGCTCCCAGTACAGTACATCTTCGCAAAGCACCTTTGTGGCGCACAGCAGGGTCACGAGAATGCCTCAGATGTGTAAAGCAACATCAGGTGAGAGCCCATCACGGGCAAGGGGTGAGGGGGCCAGGGGCTTCATGCAGCCCACTTTCATGCCAAGCATGGAAGACAAGGAGGGACTCAAAACCTCATCATTGCTGGGTCTTTCCTCAGAGTGCAGTGGGTTTTTGGATTATGGCAGTAGGGACTGAACATGGAGAAACCATGGCGGAGTCACTCTTAGTAATCACAGTGAGGGGTGTGATGAGCAAGCAGGGCCTCAGCAACATCCAGGAAAGTTACACGTCCTCGGTAAAACACCAAAGGCATGAGAAAGCTTAAGAGTTAAGTGAGGAGCGTCCCAGCCTCTCCGCTCCCCACAAAAATATTTGCATGATGGCATCTCTGCACACTGCGAATACTTGGCTTTCCCATGCAACTCCAGTAGCTGTGCTGATAATACTCTGAAATGCAGTATGCTTAAGTTTCTGCAATAATGTACCTCTTTGTCATGTACAGAGCTTTGCGCTTCTCTGTGCTGTTAATATTAAACGGTAAGAAAACAGACAAATTCATTAACCTGAAAAGACTACTATGTGTTATGAAACAGTTCAAGGTTAAATATTTACTGGCTATCAGTCACCGTTGGATAATCCAATTTGGATAGATCAAGGACATGCTAAAAACTCAAATCCAGCCCAGTGGGGATGGGAGAGCTGGTTAACCAGAATTTGTGCCATGCCCGTCCCTTCCTTTCCACATGCCTGACACCACTGCTTAAGCTTCACTTGGCACCAGCCCTCAGGGCCTTCTTGGGCAGACCAGTGCATCATCCTCACGTGCTGGCACTTGGCCTGTTGGCATCTGAGCATTGTGCCCGCTTCATGGTGACCACCACACTGACACTGGTGGGTTTTTCTGCTCGCCGCAGACTCCAGAGTGGAGTCAGAGAAGCGGTTTAACACCACACTCCTCACACACCACTAACATCTGCCCAAAAAGAGGGTGATTAATGGGTGATGCCAGTGCTCGTAGGAAGCCCAGATGTGGACCAAGACACAATCATGTAGCTGCTGGAACCATCCTGTGTCTCAATATGAAACCTGCCTTTCCCCCCTTTGATTAATTGGCATTTCTGTTCCAGCCAGCAACAGAAAATACTTGAACACTGTAAGGCTTTGGTTCGGTTTGCTTAGCTTACCATGCTGGTTCAGTTAGGAAATTTAGAAAGGATAGCAGGAGGGTCCAGGGGAGCAAGACACATAAAAACCGCTGTCAGTCAGTCCATTCCCCCAACCGGCTGGGTCTTCAAATCTAAATGTGATGTCTGGGCAGCACAGTGCACTCGGTAGCCATGGCTTGCTGTGACCAGTCAGCAATATAGGCTAGTTTTGCATTCAGAGTCAGTTCCCAATTAAAACTATGGCAGGATACTGACCTCGGGGGTTGTCAGCTGCAGGGAGCAGATTAAAATTTGTTTTTCTCTTCAAGTGCCATTTGGCAGCAGCTAAAAAAATTAACAGCACAGAAGGGGATGCCAGGTAGAAACATCCATCATTTAGTTGATTAGCTGGAGGTGATAGGTCTACTAGACTTCACACTGTCCTTTAAAAAAGGATTATACTTCTAGGTATGTATTACATTTGGAGGGTGAACACTGTATGGACCTGAGGAGAAGGAAAGATAATTGGTCAGGTGGATTTCTTTGCTGGACCCTCACTGAGGAAACTCCCTGAGACCCACTGCCAGTGTTACATTTTTAGTCCAGCTTGCTTCTAGTAAGATAAGCTTCTTCTGGTCCCATAGTAGTAGGACGAGCGAAGCCAAACTTAACTTTATTACAAATGCACAGTGAGAGGTAGTTTTAGCTTTTGAAATCTTCAGAGCTGTCTTGCTCCTTTGCACATGAAGCAGTGTATTTATCCAGACTCTCAGCAGTACTAGCCCTGCATCCTCAGGACATGGAGCATCTCCTGGGATCCCCCACCACCTCTGGCAGCAGGAGGTGGCCTGACAGACCAGGTGTCTCCAGCTCAGGTCTCCTGGAGCTGCGCAGCCGGGTTCTGCTGGTCCAGATTGTGGTGGCAGCAGCAAAACTGGTCAGCTTTCATGCTGGGAGAGGTGCAGTGTCTAGCAGGCAGGGCTTGGCAGAGCCCAGCTTGCTGTACGCGGCTGAAGGCTGGGCTGAAACAGCATTCCTGCAGAGCTGAAGCTGGATCCAGCCTGTGACACACAGCAGCATCAGTACCAGGCTGCCTGCTCCTGTGCCGCGTTGGGGCTGGATGAATTGTGACTCCTGAGCTGTGTTTACTCACAGCTGGACATGTTCCTGCTGGTCTGATCAGCTGATGGTCCGAACCACTCTGACCCTGGCACCCTCACCTCACCAGTTATTTTTCTCCACCCTTTGGTTGTTTTTCAGCTGCCTTACCTCACAGCCAGAGGAGTTCAACACCATCGAGTGAACTAGCAGCCACACCACCGGGCAGCCCCCACCACATTCTTGCATGGCAGACTGGGTGAGTGTCTGTGGGATCGGTTTAGAGGATTCACCTCATTCAGTGCAAGAAGCCGAAAGCTTGTGAGCTTTAGGAAAAACCTCTCAGTACACAAGCAAAGGGAGAGCACAGATACAGGGAACGTTTTCCAGATGCTCAATAGTCTACGCTTGCACAGAGTATGTCCAGCCTCCCACTCATGCTCTCCTTCTGGTGGAGCTCTAGCTCGGGCTGACCAAGTGCCGCCCAGCAGCACTGCTCCAAGCAATGCTGGATCTGCCATGAAAGAAGTTTTGCAGGTTCTTCCTGCTTGGACACAGTCTCTGTCCTCCAGTTTTCTGTATGTCAAAATAGCTAGTCTTTTTTTTTTTTTTTTAAAGCAAATTTCATGCTGGCTGTCCAGACCAAGATCTTTGTTGTAAAGGCAAGGTTAGGTGCCTACCATATTTGCGTGTGCAGCAACTGCATTTTTCTGCTAGGTTTTCCCTAGCAATGTGACAATGACTATTAAGTGAGTGCATCTTTTTTCAGCTACCACTAACTTAATGTGCATCACCAAAGCCTGAGTGAGTCATTACATGCAGGTAGCCATTCTTCGTGTAAATATAGTAATTGGGTTCTTTGTCACCTCCTCGTGAGGCAAGGAGTTCAAGGGGCAAACAAAAAGCCTTTTGCAAGCTCCCGTGGGTATTCTCTAGCAATCTCCTGTAATTCTGTCCTGTCACGTGAAATAAAGATCATTTCCAGAGCCCGCCTAACTCAGCATGTCCCAGATTTTTGCAACTAAGTTGAGTTTGGTGAGCTCCATCAGAAAGTTTCCGGCTAAAAATCTTCAAAATACCATAGGCCCTGGCACAGGAAAACAGGTATGATCCCCTGAGTTGTGAATAGGGACCAGTAGAGTTAACTCTGCAAACATTTCACTGTGCAGCCACTGGAAAATCTCATCCTCTTTAATTTCTTTGGTCACCTATGGCCAAGTTTGACCTCTGGTCTTACTCCAGCACCGCCCGTGATTGCACTTTAAAATGGAGATGAGGAGAACTGTTAACCACAAACCCCTTATGCCTTCTTTGAATTTTTAATTCACACATTTGATATCCAGCCTCACGTGGTCCTTGTGTTTGCTTCCAGCTTTAGAACAGGAGAATCTTCCGGATCCCACTTCACAGAAAGTCCAGGGATCGTAAGATTGGCAAAATGGCAGCTACCTTGACTGTACGCTGAAATTTCCACAGTTAAGGGTTTGAATCTAGACTCAGTCTCTGTCTCCATCCCAATCCTAATTCCTGTGAATATCTCCATGATAATTAGGAGTAAAACTGGTTAGCAGCCAGCTGAGAAATCTGTTTAGAAAATCCCAACTTTTCTTATTTTCCCATTCAGGAAAACTCGTGCTTCCTGTGTCTCATAGCAAAACACCATCAAACCAAATTCTTAGCTGGTGAACGTGAGGTTATCTAGATTTATAGTACTTGTTTCACGCCTGAGCATAACTCCCAAGACATATGTATAAATATGGTAGGAGCAGATGAAGTTTTCCATTTGAAGCACAACGCAAAAAAACTCCCCCACCACAGGAACAGGTTGTTCCCTCCCAGCATGAATTAAAAGATTTACAGTTCTCTCTGACATGTTTTTGTGTCACTAACTCTTTTTCTGAAGATGATTCATCAACTTGTTTCCCCACTGGATTAATAAGCTCGTAACAATGTCTGTGTCACTTCTTTTCTTTAACATTTCCTCTCTCCTCTTTCCTCCTTTTTTGCTCTCCTTTGTTCAGAGAAGCAACAGACAACTCACCCACTATGGATGAGTCTCAGTCTCCAACCCACCAAAGTACTGATGAATAGAGGTATAGTAAGGGAATGTTTTGTTTTTTCATCCTTCTGCCTTATAGTCCATATTCCATGAATACAATGCAAATAACCGGCACCCCACTGTCCCGGAGGAGCAGACGTTTTAATTGTATGCGTGCTTGTTTGGCAACAAGGCTTCCTTCAGCTCTTGGAAAAACAACTTGAAAGCATCTTGGAGCCCTGTCTGTGCCTTTTCAGCAAGTTCGTGGCTGTTGCGCTTTCCCCAGTGAAAAAGAACTTCTTCCTCCACATGAGCAGGCTTCGGGCCAGCCCGCTCTGCGGCACAAGCGCTCCTGCGGAGGCTGAACGGGCACAGAGAGCAGGCGGCAGCAACAAATTCATGGCTGGGGACATTTCAAAGCAGCGTGTGCAGAGTGCTGCGGGGAGGCTCTGGGAGCAGCGTGGCAGGGAGACAGGCACGGGTGAACGGGAGCCTCGGGGGAGCTGGACGTTGCTCCCAGCAGCGATCCAGCCGTGGCACCGAGTGCCCCATTCTCCTCTTTCCCTGCCGCAGAGGAGAGCTGCGAAGGCAAAGGCTGTCAGCAGCAGCAAGGTTTCATGGAGTGAGGAGCAACCCTGGCCCGGTTCCTGTGGGAAGACAGGGGGAAGGGTGGAGGGAACAAAAAAACCCTCAGAGTTTTTCTGTTTTAATTAAACTGCAGTCACTGTCTGACACTCTCATTTGAATCTACAACCATTCACAGCTGGCATCTGTCGAGTATTTCAAGCCCAGCTTTCTAGAGATAACCCATAAACCTCTGTACTCCAGCACAGAGCTGGGAAACAAAAGGCTCTTTAACATGCAGCCGGGTGTTATCCTTGCTCAGGTTCCTCCCAGACATCAGTCCCAGGGAAACCAGGTGGAAAACACGACAACTGCATCAATGTGAGATCAGTCCTGCGAGGTGCGGAGAGAGTGGAGGAAGAAGTGAGAATCCCACAGGAAACAAAATGCATCTCTCACTTCTGGTCTCCAAACGATCTCTAATTTGGAAGTTGGTTCAAATCAAAGTATGAGAGAGGGCCATCAGTTCTGAATACTATTATGCAAATATAGCAGTCACTTTTCAAAATCTAAGCAAGATTTTGATCTCAATGTTTTCTTCTGGCAAGGAGCTCTGCAGACTAAGCCAGGAGCTGACCCTGATCTGAGTCTTAAGATAAATAGCAAATTCCCATAAAGTCTCTCATCTGCTCTGTGCAAGCAAACAGAAAGCCACGCAGCAAAAGAAACCGTGGCTTGTCAAGAGAGGTGCCCCAAGGTGAGGACTGGGCTACCTACAGCAAAACGTGGTGCTTCCCACAGCATACCTGGCACCCTCTCACTAGTCACCTGGTTTTGCTGTTCCTCCTGGCTCACCCCTGGACAGCCACGTAACCTGGGATTGCCAGGTGATGCAGAGCCTCTGCCCAGAGCAGAAGTCCTAAAGACAGTCTATGAGGTGCTACAGGAGAGCACCCTGACCCTCCCTCCTCCTTCCGCACTCCCACCAGGTGTTATTTATGGCCAAGAGCTCTACAGGCTCGTTCCCTGGAGAGCATCCCACTCAAAATCTCTTTACCCCAGTTCACTGCTGGGCAGGAAAGCAAGACAGAGCCCTTTAGGCAAGGCAGAGCACTGCTGCTGTAACGGGAGGGAAGAGGCCACATGCAGCCAGAGAAAGCAGAGGCAGGTCTGGTACCACCTGCAGCAGGACAGACACGGCTGGTGGGGTCGGTCACAGGCTCTCGCCCTCCAGCTGCTGCTCTGCTCTTTGTAGCACATCGCCTTCACTGAGGCCCCACCGCCCACCTGCAGTGGGTGGAAAGCCCAGCAGCTCTGCCATCCCCCAGGACTCAGGGCACCCTGCCTGGGGAGCAGCCTGGGAGAGGCCGCCGGAGCTCAGCCTTCTCCTGCCTCCAGGCTGCTGCGGGGAGCGGGACAGCTGGGCAAGAGCGGACTGGTCGAGGCAGGGCCCTGCATGCTGAGCCCACCCCAAACATCGGCTCTGGGGGTCTGCAGAGTGCAGCGGGGTCGCTGAGCCTACCACGTTCCTCCCCACCCGTAGTACCATGCTTTATGCCCACGGCTGAACTTTCCAGGAGCCCTTGTTGTCCTAACAAAGTTTCCTTTCTCCTGCAGGAGCTACAACGACAGCTGTTTCCTGGATTCTCCCCTCTATCCAGAATTAGCAGATGTCCAGTGGTATGGACAGGAAAAAGCCAAGCCTGGGACTCTAGTGTGAACCCCTGACCTCAAGTTAATCACATCAATGCCATTCTGAGATCACCTCACTGCCTCTCATTTGCCTTACCCAGATGCACTGTCACCCAGCACCAGCTTCAACTCTAAGCACTTTTTTCACGATGCAATTCAAGACATTACAGAACACTGGCCCTGAGACATCCACCACAACCATGAAGGATGGCAGCGCATCCCATTGCCAGACTGGTGCACATCCCTCCCGGAGCCCGCAGGGCAGCGGATGCATATGAGCAGCCATCGTAATAGTCAGTCGGCAATTTAAAAGTTGTTTTTCGTTTTAAATGATGGGAGCCTGTCGAGGCTTACATCAAATCTTACTGTTCTGTGGCATGTAACAGTAGTAAGATTTCCATGACCTGCAATCTGAAGCCAACAGAGCATTAGTTTAAGGGCGGGTGGGGGGAGGGGGGCGTCAACACAAAATGGGGCAGAGGCAGAAATACTCCTGAAAGTGCTTCTTTTATGAAAAAGTAAAATCCTATCACTGCAAAGATGTGTAAGAGTCTCGCAATCAGATCTGCACTGCCAAAGATCACCAAACCAACATCAACAGGATGAGTTTGTTCAGCAAGTTCTTGCTGCAAGAACATCTCATTTAACTCAGTGACAGACACGACCACCTCCTGTAAAACAGCATTTCCTTCTTTGTTTTGAGCCCACCTAAATAAAAGTAACAGAACCCCATGTGCTGAAGACACACTGGAGGTCTGGGCTGGTATCACAGCATCTTCAAGCTACTATTAAACTGGACAAACAAGGTTTACAAAGGCATTATCTAAAGCAGAGGCAAGTACTGCTACTCACAGCATCTCCGTGGCTGTCACAGATTGCATACCAACACAGAGAGAGGCTGGGGTTGTGGTGTTGGTTTTTTAATACCCTGATGAAGATTAAAATTGCCAAAAACCTTTCTACAAGCAGATACAGCCAATAAATTCTAATCTATCTGCACAAAGCGTTAACGTCAAATCAAAGGGAAAGCACATCGCAATCTAATTGACACGGTAAAGCTGCATTAACATATCTGTTCCAATTATCTTACCTTCGTTAGCACCAGTGTAGCAAAGGGCTCATCACCAGCGTACTGCTGTGTGGGAGAACCGGTCTGTCAGGAAACAAGGGATCAGCAGCGGGGTTTAGCAAGCAGCAGACTAGGCAAATTTTCACATTGAAAGAAGCGACCACAAGAAAGAGAAGTCACTAAATTAGGTGTTCAGCGCAAGCGAGAGCTGCCTACTGATACCAAAAGGAATCGGACAAGAGAGTCATGGAAGAAGCTGCAAGTTTACACATACTTTTGAGCAATGCTTTATACATGTCAAGCCATGGAACTTTAAAAGGCCTCAAAGACACTTTTGTAATGATCAAGTGCACAATCTCGGTGGATGTTGAAGCTGGCACGTCTAGTCTTCACTGCGGTGCTATGCTGTTTTTATTGCCACTAGATGGGGGGAGGTACCTTGGCCTTCCCCCATTTGTGCGTGCAAACGATGATTTCCTATGGGAAAGGCATTAAAGAAACGGCTGGAGGGGGTTACTTTGTGAAAAGCAGAAACTGAAGTTAGCTTTAGTTTAAAAAAAAAAACAAAAACACAAAAGTGCGAGTGTGTGTGCGCGTGTGCGTGTTCCAAGAATAACAATAGCGTCTACCAGACAAAGTAAGGCGAAAAGTTTAAAATTAAACACCGCGACTTGGGGGCTGCCACACCTTTTGGTATTAAGATTGCTGGAAAACTGCATTCCAGGCTTTAAAAGAGAATGGGTTCTTCGTAATTAGATTTGGAAAGATGATGGGGTTTCTAAAAACTAATGCGAGCTGCTCATGCTAATTCCTTTCTCCAACGTACGTTAGAAATGTTTGCTTCAGTCCTCTGCGCTTGCCTGCTGTGCTGCTGTCTGGCATCGCTTGTAAGGCACAGGAGGTGGCCTTGCAGGGATGGGGACAGCGATGGGCAGAAAAGGCTAAGTTATTTGTCCAGGGAAGTCTGTGCCAGAGCCAGGAAGGAAACTCTTTAATGTTCACACATGGAGCATAAATGAATTTTTCCTCTGGAGGGAAAAAAAAAAAAAAAGCTTGCTAGCCATGCAAGCCTCGTGTTCCTGGAGCTCCACAAAGAATCGCAACAGGAGCGCAACGTTGTCTGACAGTAACCGAATCCTGGTAACCGAGTGCTGGAAGAACAGGCAGCGGTGAGATCGCACGCTTTATCTGGATGTTTTAACAAAATGCTGTTTTAACATCTCTCTGTGCTTTGGGGTCTTTAGCATGGGAATTATTTCAAGCTCCTAATTGGATTTTTAGCTGCATAGGAGATATAGTACCGATTACTGACGTGCTGATAAGAGTCTGTAGCTGAAGTGAAAGGATTAAATAAGGAGCAAATTAAGCTGCAGCAAGTAATTTAGCCCACAGATTTTTAGGGGCTCTGAGCAACTGTCTGTTTTCTTTTTAATTTCCCTAGTAAGTGTATTTTTGTTGCTGTTGTTTTTGTTTTTTGTTGTTTTTTTTTCCTCCTGTGTACCTTCTTTTAATTAAAAAGAATTCAACAACAGCGGCACTATGAGGCCTCTGGGCACTACAGGAAGAAACATTAATTCCTCCAAGACCAGATCCGCAGTTTTGCAGCAAAGGTTAAAAGGTGGCAGCCCTGAAATTAGGAAAAAAAATGGTTAGCCTGAATTGCAAACAGGCTTGAGTAGAGAAAAAGCTTTCTAGAAACGGATTGAATTTAGCTTTGTGTTCTGCTTTTCTGTTTTGCAATCAAGGCACACGTGAGCAGCCAGTCTGGTAGTAAAGACAGATTAAGTAAAACAGGTTTTACTGTTTAGCTCAATTCAATTAAACACAAATGTACATAAAATGTTAATCATATGAGATTAACATATTTAAGTATAACATGGAGGGGTATATACATAGCTATTATATACAAGCACTTGACTACCAACTTAACCCCTCCTTTACTTTTTTATTTTTCAAGGCTCCATCTGACATAAAGCCACTATTGCGTTCTTAGTCTACATGTCTGAAGCTCCCTCTGTTTAGCCAGCGGTCTGGTGTATGGTCTATGCGCCAGGCTCTGCTGTGAGGCAGGGTTTATTTTTAAATGATATTATATGCAGTTGAGTGTTGAAAATGTTGAAACAGTCCAATTTGTTTTCACTCTGTATTAGTTTTAGTTTCAGGCATAGCCGATCCCCATTCAGGTGCTATCAGATGACCAGTTACTGCTTAGTTAACTAGATGTAAAGTTTTACATATATATTAATGTCAATAGTTTTATTACAAGTTGTGTAAAATGGACTCTCTAGTTTAAAAAAAAGGAAAAAAAAAAAAGAAAAAAATTAGGTCTCTCCTGAAATTGAGTTTAGAGCATGTAAAATGATTTTACTGGATTCTGTTCAATTGTAATCAAGGAAAAAATATGTATGTTGTAGAAAAAGTTGCAGAATTAAAGAAGATCTGCTTTTAATTTATTCTTTTTGTATTAAGAATTTGTATAGTTACCTTTACATTTTGCAAAACGGTGTTGTCAACACTTCCTTATTAAAGCATTTTCAAAATGAAACCTCGCAGTGGTCTTTTCAGGCAGGCACAGCGCCTAAGGAAGCCTACGGCCACCTTTGAGCCAGTCAGTCCAGATGTTCGCACAGCTGGCCAGGACTTCCAGCAGGGACCCGCTAATTTGCTGCAAAGGGGCCTGGCTGCAAGAAATGCCGAGCGTTTCCCCCAAAGAGCCAGGCCTGTAGAGATCCCCTTGGACTCGGGGCTCGCGTTCAGCAGACCCCTGCTGGCTCCACCACGCTCTCTCAAGCGCTGGACTCCAGGACCAACACGTAACTTGAAATAACCCAAATTAACGCTGCAAGAGGGGCACGGAGCAAGGTGCTGCGCTGCCTGCCCGGCCGCCAGGCAGCAGGGGGTTATACCGAAACTATCCCGTTCGTACGAATTAGATGCTGAGGAGCTACAGCTCAGGCTCAAACGCCAGCACACGCACCCCTCGGGCCGGTGCGAGCTGCCTGCTGGTTGGGTTAAATTACCGAAGAAACCGCCCCTGCCCCCAGACAGGCGCGGTAACAGCTCACAAACGCTAAGCCGGTGGGAAGCGGGTCAAGCAATCCAGGCTCAGCTTCGTAACGGTGCTGAGCAACATCGGAAGTGAAACCGTTTCAGTTTCAACCAAGCTTATTCTTTGGGCAAGACGGGATCTATAATGGAGATTACATGGCCACTAGCGTTACGGGAACCCGGTCTCTCAACCAAAACAAACTCATCGCACATACGCTAAACTGAGACTTTCCAGCAATACAGACAAATAGCAAACAAGGAACTAAAGGCATGTGAGTACCACCAGGCACGGTAACACTGATACGAGGCAGAAACCACGTACTTTGAGAGCACACAGCATCACACAGCCCCTTCCAGCGCCAGGCTAGGGAAGGGGTGGGGAGCCCTAATGCACGACCAGGGGCACTGAAGTCCTAAAAACTCTCCTGACATTTCTATGGTGAACGCATGACTTCATCCCAAGGCTACAGGTCATTGGATTCAGCAGAGTTATTTCCAGTTAATGCAAGAATTATCAGAAATAAACATCTGGAGAAGTCCAGAGAGAAAAGACTGAAATATGCCGTCCCCACAAAAACTGTCTAATAATTTGACAGCTGCACCACACCCACTCATCCTTAGATTTTTTTTTTTTTTTTTTGGTTAAAAGGCATTAACTATTTGAGCACAGTCTGGTAGCCGTAATTTGGGGCCATCCAGCTGCAAAGAGCCTCAAACCAATGATGAAAAGCAGTTGCCATAACAGTGTTCCCTTTGCGATCCCCTGGGGCTCAAAGCTGGCTTTCACGTGCCGGACAGCTGGAAACTCTTACACAGATATGCCGTGAGAAAGTACTTTTCAGTTTCTTGGTTCCCCATGCAGAGCCATTCCACGAATTGCAAGGGGATAAAGCTCTTCTGCCATGGGATTCACTCAACCACGAAGGCCGTATTTCAGGGACTGTCAGCAAGGAGGCACATTGCTTAAATCACATTCTTTAAATCTGATTAGACTAAAACATTCCAAACCCAAATTCACATCCCTACAGGAGGCGCATCCCCATGCAAACCGGTACTCAGGGTACTATTAAACGGCTCCTCAATAATTAGCTCTGAAGTAGGAGTGCCTATCCATTAGAGATGCCCTAAGGAATCCAGTTCCCACTAAAGCAAATGTTACAATGCTCCTTGAACCATCCCCCCGCTACTCGCTGCACTTTCCAGGGAAATTATAGTTCTTCTAAATGAGGGACAATATTGTCCCTCAATTATTTAAAGAGTTCAGAACTCAAGGTCAGGTTAAAGACTTCGAAACAGCTCAGGAAATCATCTGAGTGGGGAGAGGGATAAAGTTGCAGTGTTATAAACGTTTCCTGTTGTAATAATGCCTCTGAAGGATCTCGGTACACTGCAAAAAAATCCCCAGACACTGATGTTAACGAAACTCTTCCATGCTCTTGACGTCTGCCCAGCTTCTCCCCACAAATCCCCATCTGTTCCCCAAAGGCCCCTCCCCAGGCTCCACTCAGGTCTCGTCAGCCTCATTTTTATTACTTCTAAACTGTTTAAGCTCTTGACATTTTCTTTCGGGTCAGACACTCCAGACTGAAGAACCCCTACGTCTGAAGCTGCCCTTCGGAATCCAGAGAGCCTCCAGAAGAACCTCAGGAAGTTCCTCAAGATACTCCACCAAGCTCCTGCCAGCACGAATCCCCAGCATCGTGTCTCACTGTGCCAGGGGACATGATTGTAACTCCTTCAGAAGAGGGCACCAGTTCCTGCCTCCACGCTTCCAGCTGAGGCGAGGACTTGGATGAAACAAGACAGTGGAATATTTTCACATTTCTGCAGAAAGCAGTTCTGCTCACATCATAGCAGGCCTACCGCACCGCCACGGCAGCTCAGCACTGACAAATCCATAGCCCAAGAGCGCCAGGTGTATCAGAAGATGTGCTGTCTCAAAGGAGCAGTAACAGGATGTAAGACCCAAACACCTGCCCAAACCCAACCCCAGGCAGCCAGGACCGGACCCATCCTCTCTCCACTGACTGCACTGAAAAGGCTTCTCGAGTTTCTCAAGGAAACAACTGCTTCTTGCTGCAGCAAAAACATGAATAGCTCAAGAAAGAATTCAACAGCATCGTACAGGACAGCTCCATCACGAGCTGCTGAATGAAAACTCCACGTGAGCCATCCCAGTCGTGACTGTTATATGCCGGTGGACCAGGCAAAGAAGTGTGCTCCGAGTTGGATCCTGGAGACAGGATCCGCAGGGCCAGATGGGTGTGTGGTCTGGGTTCTCCAGAGTTTGGGTGGTGCCTGTTATTAGCAGTTACCCAGCGATTTGTTTGGAGCTTCACTCTAAGTCCTAGAAAGGCCACTTTAAGAGAAGCCATAGCGCACACGTTAATACCACTGCAGAGGTACTGCTGTAGTTGCAATTATAAAAAGCACGTGATTTCAGTATTAGACTTACAACATGCACCACTAAAAAATTTTCAGTATTTCACTGTTCACCCAGAATTAAACATTTCTGTAAGTTTCCTCACCATTCCCAGCCAAGATGCACAATGGTAAAGACCTGGGGCTGCTAGTCAGCTGTACCTGGTCATGGGAGGTCCTAATTATTTTCTCTGCAATGCCCAGTGGACTGAAATTTTCTCCAGATGTATAAAAATGGGATTTGAAAGCCTCAAGAGCCATAAGATTACTTCCCCCTAGCCCAGAAGGTTTATATTAAAAACATCATTACCAAACAAAAAAAGTGAAATCAGATGTATTTAAGATCAAGAACTCTTTCCACTGAAACCGGCTGTATTTTTCAACTGAGAAATATATAAACTTTTTTTTCTTCCCTGATAAATACCACATGAAAGATTAGCCACTAAAGCCTTCATATTTACAGAAACAACCAAGATTCAGATTTGACTGCTTCCCTCTAATCATCTACCCACACCAGCCTCCAGTGGGAAAGCTGCCAGAAAACACGTACACTCCTTGCAAGGCTGTCTCACCTAAAGCTCTAAGATAGAACAGCAACGTCCAGATCAGTCTATACAGCTCCCTGAATAACAAACTGAAACAAAAGCAAGGGTCATGGTCAACAGCCCCTGGCCATGGTCATTCCCCCTTCAAAAGCCCCTCTGCCATATATTGGATCTGTTCGGCGTAAAGCATAGATTTAAAAAGAAATCTGCATAAGTGGGGCTTGTTAAAAGGAAGCTGTAGAGAAATCTGCTGCTTTATGCTTTTTCGCAGAGCCCAGCCAAAGTTTCTGTTGGTGTTAAAGCACAAACTGCTCTGCCTCTTCAGTGCTCTCTAGGTCTTGGAGATCAAAATGTGAGTCACGCTTGGCCACTAGAGAGCCTTATAAAGCATTGTACTCCACACATTTCGATGGGTCTGTTGGGAAGTGCTTCTGGCAAATGGTCATGAGCCTCTTCAGCCCCTAGGAATTAACAAAACAAGGACAATTCTGTAATAAAACTGCAGTTGTCAAACAGTCTACAGTTACTTTTCCAGCTTAACAGGAAGAATTAAAAACAAATGGCTGCTATTTTGGTATTCGTTTTTTTATTCAGTTGGTATTCCATTATTTTAAGTTTTATTAACCTTTCTCCCTGCAAAGCGCTAAACGTTACAAATATACTCAACAAGGCTAAGTGCTGGGTGCTGCACTTGGGTCATAACAACCCCAGGCAGCGGTATAGGCTTGGGGAAGGGTGCCTGGAAAGCTGCCCGGCAGTAAAGGACCTGGGGGTGCTGGTCGACAGCCGGCTGAACATGAGCCAGCAGAGTGCCCAGGTGGCCAAGAAGGCCAACGCCGTCTTGGTCTGCATCAGAAGTAGTGCGGCCAGCAGGACAAGGTAAGTGATCGTCCCCTTGTACATGGCACTGGTGAGACCACACCTCGAATATTGTGTTTGGTTTTGAGCCCCTCACTATAAGAAGGATGTTGAGTTGCTTGAGCATGTGCAGAGAAGAGCAACCAAGCTGGTGAAGGGACTAGAAAACAAGAGTTATGAGGAGTGACTGAGGGAACTGGGGTTGTTTAGTCTGGAGAAGAGGAGGCTGAGGGGAGACCTCATCGCTCTCTCCAACTACCTGAACGGAGGTTGCAGCAAGGAGGGTGTCGGTCTCTTTTCTCAGGTGACAAGTGATAGGATGCGAGAAAATGGGCTCAAGTTGTGCCAGGGGAGGTTTAGGTTGGACATTAGGAAGAATTTCTTCATGAAGAGGATGGTTAAACATCAGAACGGGCTGCCCAAGGAAGTGGTGGAGTCCCCGTCCCTGGAGGTATTCAAGAGACGTGTATGGCACTAGGAGACACGGGTTAGTGATGGGACTCGGTAGGTCAGGCTGATGGTTGGACTTGATGATCTTGAAGGTCTCCTCCAACCCAAATGATTCTACGATTTCCAACATTAGAGGAGTTCGTGGCATAACCGAAGTGATTACAAATTTCAACCCTCATGACAGATTCATAGTGAAGAAACACAGTAATGCTTTAATCCCTCTGTATCACCAAGGTGGAAAACAATATTATCATAATAAATGATACTTACAAGAAGCCTGAATATTAAAAAATAAAAGTAATTCTAAAGAGCAAAAAGCAATTTCTGACACCAAAACAAGCTGGACAACGAAAGAGAAGAATCAATCAATTTCTTGAGAGCACAGGTGTCATTCCTCCCCATATTGTCACCCCACCAGACCTACACAGTGGAAGCAAACTTAAGAAGTAATCAAGAAGAAAGGCAGAATGTGGAGTCTTCTCTTCAGTTCTTTTAAGGCATCAATTGCCAAAAAACAACATGAGAGAACACCTGTGATTTTATTCTTTCAAGTCACACATAGAAGTCTAACAAAGAAGAAAGAATAGTGCTGTGGTGGTAGTATAATTTAGCAATGACAGTGTAACTCCACAACAGCAGAAAGTCACGTGCCTGTCATTAGATCCTCATCATGTAAGATAGCTCCTCACTGTAAAGGAAAGTGATTCAACAGAAGATGTTTTCTAGACTCCTGACCTAGCACTGTGAAGACTCCTTGTTTGGGATGTTATCATTGTAGGCTCACTGTACATCAAGCTAACATGACCTTGATTTCACGGCTGTGAGCACAAGTAGTTCTCCACATTCTCCAGTTTGAGCCAGACCAGCTAAATAAGACCTTGCATTTAAAACTAACAAGAAGAACGTACATGTTTAAAGCCAACTTTGTACTGG
Source organism: Chauna torquata (assembly GCA_013399475.1). Lineage (NCBI taxonomy): Eukaryota > Metazoa > Chordata > Aves > Anseriformes > Anhimidae > Chauna > Chauna torquata. The sequence goes on along the minus strand of VXAL01000607.1, from coordinate 80,509 downwards.
CTCTGTAAGTTGTGTACTTCAGGAGCACAGATACAAAACTCACAGTGGGAAGACGAACGTGAAGATTTCCTTGAACAACAGATGTACTCTCAGAAACAGAGAAGGGACAAACTGGGGAATTCATATAGGTTGTATCTTCCAAAAGGTATGTTAAGAGAGATCAAATGACACTACATCGTCGAGATCTTTCTACTAGAAGAGTGGCAAAGGGACAAAGAGAGCCAACTATTCACCAAAGTTAGAGAAGAAGCGTTAGAGCCACGCTAAGGCCCACAACAATCTTCTTTCACAGTCCAAATCCCTTTTTTAACATAGACTAACAAAAAAACTATTTAGTCTAACATAAGCTACTTCATCCATTAGATAACTCCAAGCAAGTATTAAACTAACCAGAGCCTGTCTCTGAAGATGTGTAATCCACATGTCAACTTTCACCTTTTCACCTTAAAGAATTGATCAAATTTCATTTGTTGGCTCTGTAAATGTCTGCAGCTCCCTCTGACTTCACAACGATACTTCCTCAGGTTATGATATTGAAAACTATAGTTGAAGAGAAATCAAAGGTTATACTTGTAGCCTCAAAAGAAAGTCAAGATAGAAAAGGAAGTTGTATTTTGCAAGCAATCAACTTGCAGACGTCTGCAGAAGTTGCAATGGGAGTCCTTGTACTGCAGCAGGAACATATTTGTGTAAATCTCTCCCGCCAGTAGCTCTGAGCTCCACAATGCTGCTCTCAGGCTTCAGAGTTAAGCCAGAAGGATTTTATGTCAATGAAACTGTAACTGGCAAGAGGCAAATACATCTAACAAAACAAGGACAGATGACCCACCCACCCACTGCACTGAAAGGTCAGAGAAGAAAAACACCATTGCTATTAATTCCACAATCAACAGAAGTTCACGACATGAGTACGAATATGCACAGGAGGAATTAAACCTGAAATTCTGAGCCCACACTGTTAAAGAGATGTTCGAAAAATGAAAGCAATTGTCTAGTTGCAGAAATAGTAAGATGGTCTGCATTTCATGGTTAAAGGCAGCACAGCAGGAGTATCAAACTCCACACGTGGTGTTAAAACCATAAATTAAGCAGTGAAGGAACTGAGGAGAATAAAGCATATGTTCACAGTTACTTTGGTGTTAATATAGGACGACAAGCATTAAGACACGAAAAAATACATTAGACTTCGTTCCTCGCCGAGCACTGAAGAAGATGCAGGTCCAGGGTGAACTACCTACTAAGTGGATGTTGTACTTGACCCACACTAAAGCAACTGCCTGTTTCTGGGATGTTTTCACCACATCACTTGTAGCTATGAAAACAACATTTCTCAAAGATCCCCGAATTTCAAAATCAGATTTGTTGGATTCCCAAAGCTAACATTACCTGAATATATTTCCTTTGAGTTTCATCGTTGAGAACATGGGCTACGTGCTTGGAGAAGATTTTTTCACGACCCGTTCGAGCGTGGATGCCAACCATTGTTACTCCAATAGGCCAGGGAGCATTTCCGATAGCCATCTGAAGATAGGCATCGTTTGCCTAAAGAAATACAGTGTATGCACTCTTAGGAAAAGCAGAAAGGGCATCAGAAAGCAAAGCATTTATGCATTGCCACAAGCAGCACACATTCCAGTCTCTCTGAATCAGGTTTCATTGCATGATATTAATGAATTTTTACAATACACCTTCCTAACATGATTCACATTTATACTGAACTCTGAGGTAAGCAAGGACTACAGACTTTACCTATTGGGTGATAAAAGAAGGCACTGGATAATATTTACTAGTATTTATTTAATAAAATCTAAAGTTTGCTGGGATTATTTTCAACTCAGCCTGTTCAGGTTCCCATAAGCTTTTCTGCTGTCATCACCTTTACCACCTTTCCCATTTCGGTTACAGACCCAACCAGGGAGCCTGGCTGTAAGTACAAGCCCCGCACACCCACGCCGTGCACACACAACTGAGATCACCCATGGAAGCGTACTGGGGCCCGAGAGCTATCAGGGAGAGTAGTTAGCTTGCAAACAGGCTGAGTACCAGTTCTCTACAAAACTGGTCCAACAAGCACAGTTGTAACAATGTTTATGAACGGACCAGCAGCAGGGAATCAATCTGCAATTTCCCCATCAAGACAGCAGACCCCATTTCTTAACACAAAGCTGGAGCAGACACGAACTCTGGGGAAGAAAGGGAATAAAACATGTAGGGAAGATGAACAGAAAGGGAGAAAGACACAAAGCAAAGAACTTAAAAAAAAGAAGCACGGCAACTGAGAACCAGGAAGTGAGGGGGAACAGACACATACGCAATTACAGAAACACAGCTTCAAGAGCCGTTTGGAGCAGGCCATTCCTCCGCTGTCAGCGAGCAGCTGTAAGACTCGCTGATAAAGAGTTCATTTATCACCTCCCATTCAGAGACTACACAGTAAGGAGCAGCGAGCACGACCAGTGGGTGCAGTTTCTTCACATTTGGCACTGATCCACACTGGGAGGTGAGTAATTGGGGGTTGCAGAAAGAGAGCTGAGAGTAAACCTGAAAAAGGGACAGGTCTTTGTCTTCAGCTACATGAGGCAACATCTGAACAGTCTGAGTCAAATACCTACTCGCTGACTGAAATATGGTTTTGTAATGAAACATTGTATGGGAGCATGCAATTAAAGACCCTTCCAGGACTGTCACAACAAGGTTAATTAAGGTTGAGTGGGCATCTTGCATTCTGCCATTTGTCTGCTATCACAAGTTGATTTCAAAATTTAAATCTTTAGAGCATGTAATCTAACAAAGGAATAAGAATTTGGGGCTGACAGTATTTACCAGGCTACGTAAAGAAAAAAAAAAAGCATACAAGACAACAGGAAGCAGCAAGAGACAAATCTCTTAGGAAACAAAATGAAAAAGGATATGAAGATCTTTAAAAGCACAAGGATCATCAGCCTCATTAAAGAAAAACACTTCCAAATATGTACTCAACCTCCCCCTAAATCAGAGCCTGTGAAGTTTACACACAGCCAAGCACCTGTGAGACAGAGGAGCACAGCTGACAAACCTAGGAGATATACTGCATTCCTGTACTCTCATTGCTCTACTGGGAAGGCATCGGAAAGGGAATTTCAGCATAATGATGATAGCCAAACTAAAAGAAATGCCCTGAAACAAAACCCCACTGTCACACATCCCACACTTTTAGTTCTACTTCAATGATTTGGATTAAACTTGCCTTAGGCCACCCTAAGTTTTTCAATAACGAAAGCAGGTTTGCTTGCTTACTAGACAAATTACCCCAAGTCCTCACTAGTCTAATAAGAAATACTAGAAAACAGAAGGCAAAACAAGGCTAAATTTCCTCTGCATACACTAGCTGCTTAAGCAAACACTATCAGTATTTGAGTTCACTTCTGAAGGCAGCTACAAACAAAACCTAACGCTGCCTCTAATTTAGTGTGGCAAAGTACTTCTGCCTCCTCCAGTAAGCAGACTTTGTCCAGAAAACTTTTCATTAACTTACCTCAATCTTTCCAGACCAGCTAATGTGAGTACAGCCAAAGAAAGGGACAATGTCTCATATTCAATATCTCAATTCACCTCAATTAGTTGCTAATTAATTAATCAACGTGAATTCAACGCCTTACTATATCAGATTTCCAATTCAGCATTCCTCTGCAACTTAATATAACCATCTCTGAGAAAAACTGTATTTGTGCTTCCAAGCTCTGCAGTTTCACCAACATCAAAAGACCTTCTAACAGACTGTGGATCAAATACTACCTGGAGCCTAACCTTTAATAGCCATTTTTCATTTTATTTGAATACGTGTTGTGTGTATTTCCAGTTATATATCTTCAAGATGCAAAATGGGAAATGTTGAAGTACAAATTCAATCTATTAGAACCAGCCAGCCTAAACACACTGGAAGAGTGCAAACAAACATACCTTCACATATTCTCTTTGCAACATGAATTTAATAATATCTGTTATTGATTCTTTGATGTCTGCAGGAAGTGTCTACAGGAGAAGGAAAAAAAAAAACAGCTTTACTTTAGAATATGCAGCTCAGGAACATCATCCTACTCAGCATTTATACCAAGTTTAGCACCTACCCTAGCTTGAGGACTTTAATGAAGGAAAACATCTTCCTTATTTAGATGAAGGATCTGAAGCAAGAGAGGTTAAGCGGTTACACCTAGTAGATAGTGGCAAAGTACAAAATACAATCCCAATTCTCTGCCATGTTTGCAACCCAATCAACAGGTGGTACATAAAGCAACACCTGGAAGAGCAGTGGGTAGGCAGAAGAACACATTAGTCAAGATAAAAAGGTCAGAACTGGAGTCATGGGCTCCAGCCAAAGAAACCTTGACCAACTCACTTATCCTCTCATCTTCAGTTGAAATAACATTACCTTAGCAAAAGGCACGAACTACTTGGGTGCTCTGAAAGCAGCAGATAAAGTCGTAGAGGACAGCGACATTTAAAAGTGACTTACCCTTTTCCGAAGTTTTCTGAAGAGTGGCCTCAGGTATGACTCTGTCTGCTTTTGAGTGGCACTGTTAAGCTTCCCCTGTACTCCCCGCTTCACATAGTCTTCTCTGGCATTCAGCTCCTTAGCCCAAACGCCAAGAAGAAACTGCACAAGAAACAAATTTGTGTCATAGTGCCATCTAGCGACTGTCTCGCCAAAGCAGATGGGAACAGTGGTTTAAGCCAACACAGCAAAATGAACCTTTTTTGGGAGAAAACCGAATTAAAGAGGCAAAAAGCCTCTTTCAGCAGGATAAGTACAGAGGGATAGGAACAACCATCCTATCATACGAACGTGTGGAGGAGGGGGGAGCATGTACATAAAGGGGCATACAGAGAAAACCTGGAAACATCAATGGAGGTATCAGTGCTGTGAGAGAGGAGAGGTTTATAAAAAGAGCAGAAATGTAATTAGATGATGTTGATGTTTCAGAGCAAATTCCGAGAAGGAGTCTAAGGGATGGTAAAGAACACAGTGAAAATTCAACACACAGGAATGTGAATATGTCAAACGTACCTTCTCTCCACCCGGAAAACCATTTTTGAGCTTTCTTTGTCTGACTGCCCAGCCCAAACTATACTAAAATGCCAACTATCTGGTATACACAAGTGAAAGCTTCAACTCTTGGTGTGAATTCTGATAATCACATTAGTTGCACAGGGACCAGCCGACTCAAATGAGAGGCAATATAGGCTTCTTGACAGCAAACAAGGAAACAATTTTATACTATCCACTTAAACCTGCTTCCTTAGCAAAGCCAGTGAACTTCCTTTTAAATTTTTATTTCACATTAACAGTACCAGGTGACATTTCATTTGAATTAGCACTGTTCCTGGAGAAGGCAAGTGGGGACTCCTTGGGAGTTTTTAACGCAATAGTGGCACATAGAAGCAACGACATACAACTGCCTCAATTATCACACGCAAATCAAAACCGTATTTTTGTCTGGAAAAGTAGAACCAGATTTTGAAGAATGCTGCTCTCCCAGCAGCTCTTTCTCAGGTCTTGCAGAAGTCACTGCTGTGACTAAGCAAGGCAGTGGAGTGCCAAGCATTTCAAAAAAATGAAAACATCTTGAGCACAATGAAAGTTTTTCTCTTCAAGCAGCTGGAACCTCACCAAATGGATCTGCATGATAGTAAAAGGTATGTCACAGCTACAGAATAATTAATCTGTTAGAGTGGGTTACCTTCAAGAATTTCGTTATAATGTCCATATCATAGTGATCGTCACCCCGTCCTAAGGATTCTCCCAAAGCCTAGAAAAGGAGACAAAAAGGCAACGATTCCCACCTTTTCTAGATATTTGTCACCACCACAGCAGAACATGATTCACTGCAGTGTGAACTGCAATAAACTCCACCAGCAAACCCAAACACTAGCTAAGAAACAGCATGAAACAGCTATATACGTTACTGCGACTTAGTAATCTATTAAAAACATTGAAGTCAAAAAGCCAAGATCATTATTTCTGAAAAGTCAATGCAATGTAACTTTTCATTCATGAACTACTAAATTATTGGTATAATTAGCAGCTGTCTAACAGCATTGTATTAAGGGAACCTGTAGGTGCACTGCATTTTTGAGATCCCCAGAGCTGTACAACCACAGAATCAAGAATGGTTTGGGTCTGGAAGGGACCTTAAAGACCACCTAGTCCCAATCCCCTGCCCTGGGCAGGGACACCTCCCACCAGGCCAGGCTGCCCAAAGCCCCATCCAGCCTGGCCTTGAGCACTTCCAGGGATGGGGCATCCACAGCTTCGCTGGGCAGCCTGTTCCTGTGCCTCACCTCCCTCATAGTGAAGAATTTCTTCCTTATATCTAATCTACCCTCTTTTAGATTAACACTGTTACCCCTTGTCCTATCACCACAGCACCTGATAACGAGTCCCCCCTCATCAGTCCTGTAGGCTCCCTTTAAATACTGGAAGGTCGCTACAAGGTCTCCCCAGACCCTTCTCTTCTCCAGGCTGAACAACCCCATCTCTCTCAGCCTGTCCCCATAGGAGAGGAGTTCCAGCCCTCTGAGCATCCTCGTGGCCTCTTCCGGACCCTCTCTAATAGGTCTACATCCTTCTTATGCTGGGGGCCCCAGAGCTGAATGCAGTGCTCCATCAATTAACTTAATTATTGTTTTTTCTTTCCTTTTCTTTCTTTTTTTTTTTTTCCCCCCTGAAGTTATTTCACTTCTCTGATGTACTGGGGCTTTCTACCATTTCATTTAATTTTAACCGTGATGTGGAAGGAATAAATCCAAAAAATAAAAACAAAAAAGAAACCCACACTATTACGCTCCAATACTCTAGCTTCCTGCCAAAACCTTGGAACTGTTAATACTAACATCAATTTTTAGAAACATTTTCCAGTACATATACTTGGATTTATAATTTATTTCCATTGTCCTCACATTTCCAAAGTGAGTTTTATTTTTAAAGTCTCCTAGATTTGGAATCACATTCAGCGCAACCCTTTATGCTCAACAGAATGCAGTTAAAGTAGCACGCAAATCAGACCACAGTGTTTTCAGACTTTTCAAAAAAAGAAAAAGAAAGAAAGAAAAAGAAAGATTACTTTCATGGCTTCTTAAACCAGGACTGTACGCCAACCTCAAAAAGGGAATATTCTGAGAACTAACAGCTTGATAAAAGCACCCCCATTACAACTGGTATCCGTTCTGGTACTACAGTTATCTTTAACTAGAACTCCACATAGGTACCCCAAGAAAAACGGCAAGGCTATCTCCTAATAATAATGTATTCATTTCAGCTTTCGGTTATAAATCAGATTATCTCTAAATACACATTTGGAGGGATATTACGAAGATTAACTTCTGCAAAGAGTTTTGAAGATTAAGGGTAAAAGTCTTTAGCTCAAGTTAATGTGCTTTTCAAAACACTACCCTAAAATATCAGGTGCTGAACGTATTTCATGCACACATTCTGCACTCACATGCACAAATACTTGGGTATTCTCTCAAAGCATAGTAGCCATTTGCACTGAAGTTTCTGGGACACATCTTCACCGCACTTCTTATATTTTCTGTAACTGCTTCTAACTTTCACTTCTTTGTCCTGAATGTCTGTATCAAACATTCTTTCCGTGTATCTGTTTTTCAGAGTCCATCTTTCCTGTATAAGGAAAATTCATCTGCTCTAAGCTCATCACCCTCTCAAATACTCATTGGAAGAGCTTTACAATTTGTGACCAGGTAGTACTTTTATGTTAAATTCTCTAATTCCAAAACCACTGAAGGGGGAATCCTACCTGTACCACTTGCCCTGCAGGCACCTCCTGCCCCACTTTTTGATGAGGTGTCATAAACAAAGATCACTTGAGTTTTCGCATGTCTGTTGTAGGCCCGATGGTGCAATTCAAGGCTTAGCAACCTTAATTTCCTAACAGAGCAAATTTAAGGACTTTTCAGAATGCCCAAGTTAGATGTTGAAAACAAGGTGACTTGGAACAATATAACAATATAATACATCTAAAATCTCTAAATTAAAATCTATCCATCACATACCTCCAGTTCTTCAATAGTAGTATTCTCCTCATGGACTTTCAAGTCATTCTGTGAGTCATCGTCTCCTGCTTCTTGGCCGCCTACAATTTCATTCAGATACTGCTGGTCAATCTTATCCAAGGCAGCCTTCAGGTCATTTCTCAGGCCCTGGAAAAGTTTACAAAAAAAAAAAAAAGCACAAGCAAATAGAAGCAGTTCAGAACAGCCACAGTGAGCAACCAACTTCTGTTTAAGAAAAGCCAAATTCTATAAAAATATGCAGGAGGGTTTAATTTTGTTGTCTAAATATTAACTGAATTCAAACAACAGTTTCTGGGTTGCTTCAGTACTTAACAAAAACCATGCGCATAAACTTGTACAGTGTTCACACCTATGAGCAAGGCTTTTTAACCATATATTCACCAGAAGAGCCCGAAGGATTGTATTTCAAGACATTTTCTCCAAGCAATGCACTGAACCACCCCAAAACAAACAGAAAACACACCATAACCAACATCAGCTCTACAAGTGTTCACAGCCACCCTGAAAAACCTGTACATAATGTTAACACTAGTTCAGTGCTATGACATGAAACGTTTATGTAGCTTCCCCTTATTACCAGTGATTTAAGCAGAACGTTTTACATAGATTGTTTGAAATCCCCTACTCTAGAATATGTGATTAAAAAAAAAGAAATTACATATACGGTTGCAAACTGATGCTAAAGTTAAGAGCTCCTTTAGAGTAAGAAACTTGGCTTAGTGACAGTTAGAGGACTTGCATTCTTAACATGAAAAATAAAGTATAAAGCTCTATAAAGGAGTATGACATTTCTCACCCTAAGATAAATCCAGTCTCTCCACTCAGAATACACACGCACGGTTACCTCCCCTCTTCCATCATCATACTTGGCTTTCTGGAGCATTTTTATCACTTACTAGTTCAAAAATGTCTGAACCACAAACTGGTTATGGTGATTACCCACACTTTAAGCAATGCATAGCAACAGGAGTGACTGAAGCATATCATATAAAAATCCAACACGATCCTATTTATGACCTTGCTACTTCCTAATACTCCTACTACTGCCATCAAGAATTTTGTCATAGATAACAAGGCGGGGGGGCGGGGGGGTGAAGCTTTTGTCAGCAAAATTATGTTTTAAAACTTTCAGATCCGTTTATCCTTTTTTAAAGGACTTGAACAGGAAAACGTTCTCCTTTTCTGGGCAGCCCCAGCAACAATTTTTCAAAATATTCGGTTTGTCACAAATTATGGAAACCCATAGCTTCGCACTCTCAGCTGGGTTGCAAATTTGGCCAATAATAAATGCAAAACAAACCCCAACTGCATCTCTTCATTTAACTGATCAATTCTGAAGCCAAAAGGAATAAATCAGTAAACCACGACATTTGTATTTTAGCCATTTCTGGAATCTGTGGCTACTTTAAATGGAAGGGGGAGGAAGATGAAGTTTCTGTAACAAGCTCTGGAATCGAGGGATTTGCAAATTCATTTACAAACCAGAAACACAGGATGCAATCCTCCTCTTTCTTACCTGTACAAACAGGCTAATTTTAACAGTAAATGAGTGTCTTCTCTGCCTGTTAAAAAGCAGGCAACAGCACGATCTCGGGTTTTACTGCCACCTGGAGGCCCCTTTTTCAATTGAAAAGGCCTAGAAGGTTTCTAGGGTGGAACTGGCTAGCGTGAGGAGTTTTAATTGTGCACAGAACTTTCATAGCACTCCTCACTGGTTATCCCACTATAAGTAAGTAACTAATAGCTAGCTAACCTTACCTTGTTCACTTCGGGTGCAAGAATTTCTATCTTCCTCAGACGCTGAAATGCATCATAATCTGTTTCTCCAAACAGCCTAACCGGCTCACCTCTCTCTCGTAACCTCCTGATAACCTGAAAAGAATCAAAGCATTCCCTTACACAAACTCATAAAGGAAGCAAAATAAAATCCTGAAGGCTAGATTTATTTGCTTTGCTTAAAATAACAAGCCGTGCTGGACTGGAGAGGAAATGGCAATATTTTAAGCAGTAGAAAAATGTTCTAGACACTTTACAATCTAAATATAAAATTCCCACGGTATTTCAGTGAAAGGTCACTCCAAATATTACTGATCTAAATTTTGCATAAAATCCCAAGCTGTTTTGTATAGCCTAACTTCTTCCTGCTGTGACTTGTTTAAACAAATACACAAAAATCATCCCTCTGGCAGAGCATAAATACCATTTTCAAGATCACAAAGGAAGCTGACGACCATCTTATTCACTCTCACTTGTCTGGGGCAATAAATACTCTCTAACTAGGCTGCATGTTGTCCCAGCACATCTGGGAGACTGGCTGAAAATTCTCATCCTTACGCATCTGGGACCATTAAGTCCCATAATCTAACGTGATAATCGTTTTAAAACCAGCTATAACTGCGGTAAAACAGCCTCCCTCGGCTGACTTACAAAGTTATGGGCAAAGCCAGAAACCGAACTTTATTCTCCCAATTCCTTTTTGCATGCGTTGCTTGCTAAATCTGCTTATACTTTACATACATTATTCATCTGGTGTATTGAGCAAAGGCTTACTGATAGATGAATCGCCATGCAATGCTCTGGTGATCAAGAGAGGGGCTTATACTTCACCTCAGGCCATCACATAACCATACCAGCAGACTGGCTGGACACTAAGCAACTAAATGCATCACGACATTCATTCATTTACTCGGTTTTCCAAGTGTCTTGCCATACATTGGCAAGCATTTCACTTGCAAAAATATCAGAACTAGGGGTGGACAGAGTGCTGGCACAGCAACAGCTACACCTCGATCAAAGCATGCACCCAAGTAGATCAGTAGCCATGAGACAGCGCGTGGTACACAGGACACACCAACCAAATCTCAAACCAAACACGAAACCAACAACCCACATTAAAAGTTCTGTGCCCTAAGTGTCTTGCAAAATTAAGAGGACAACTGACATCCTGGATGATCTCAGCTGTGAATTTTGGTATTTCCAGAATTAGAATTCATTCTGTACTCAATATAATTTCTAAACTTCCTGCTTCTCTTCTACTTTGGGGTATAGATCTAAGGATAAGAATACCTATGTGAATGTGAGTTCATAAATTAGAAAGGACAAAGAACACACCACTTGCTCTACCTTCAGGATTTTTTCTTCTAGAAATCAAGACAAATTTTCTAAACTTAGCTTCTAAATCTTGTTTCAGACCAATAAGCTACACAGACAAGAAGCTGGGGAAAAAAACTTTGGAAAAGTCAGCATGCCATCGCCAGTATTATCCAAGCATCAGGACACTATTTTAGAGGTCATCCGAAGAGCTGTAACACTTTACAGCACATCTGTGCAAATCCATATGACAAAAAAAGCTCTATCCATCCGTACCTCCCTACTCATTCAAGAGGACAGCAGATCCCTGATGACCATTAATAGTTGACTGTAAAAGTGGAGACTTATTATTTAATACAAACTGCCATAGAATGCACAGTCCACTACAAAAGATAGCCCTAACAAGAAATTTCAGACACATTTGACATAAAGTGAAGTACTTGGCTTATCATTATTGATTTTACCTCCTGTCTGGAAAGAGTCATTGGTAATTTTTCTTCTGCCAGTTCAAGTTCCAGCACTGGATTTGTTGAAGTCAATGGCTTCTCCTCCTCTTCTTGCTGCTGCACCTACATTTAACAGACATAATTACTAATAAGCAAATGGAAATAAACCCACATGTTGATAGCAATGTAAAGATACAGCAACTCTGGGACATAGATTGTAATACGATTATTAACTTTTAGTTTCAGAGTTTTTATTGTCTATAATTGAATTTCACAGAACAATAAAAGTTTTTAAAAGTATTAGTATTTAACAAAGACTTCTGCAGGTTGCAGGAAGCAACCTGCAACCGGAAAGGACAACTACTAAAGTTTGTCAGTCCCATGTCAGCACTGGTGCCAAAAATAGCAAACCCACCCTCTGCCTGTTGATTCCTGCCCCTACCTTATCCTCCTTACCCATGCAAAAGCATTTGCTTTGCTACGCAATGAACCAGGTGAGAGAAATGATTCAAACAGAAAATAATCTGGCAAACAAAAAGGAAGGCATTCTATGCAGGCTTCTTAACCTCCTGATCCAGCTCACCAGGCGGTAGCACAAACACATGCCTGGGTACACGAGCAGAAATGAAAGCCCAAGAGCAGAAAGAACGGGGCTGCTACTTTCAGTCAGCCTGAAATGTCTGTTACCTACAACTTCAGTGGGCTGAGTACTATTAACACTGACCCAAGGTTTCTGCTGGGTTTCAAGAGATGATTGTTTAAGGTAATGCATCTTCCCACCAAGCTTGCCAAATTAGCACTTCTTGCAGGTTTTACAGGAAAAAAAAAAAAAAAAAGATACCTACACCTCCTCACAAAGACAGCATCTCATTAACAACTTCTTTTAAGCTACAAGAAGGTCCCCAAATCAAACAGAGCTTTCCTTCTTCACTACTCAATATTTTAATAATGAAAAAAAACCCTCTTTGATCAAAGTAACTTTGAAACAGCAGTCATGTAACTACAGTTCCCTCTGTAAGCTCAAGTTTGACGCTTCTGATAGCATGAGCAGATTGCTGTTGGTAATACTGCTATAATAGGAAACATTTCCCATACTCATTCACATCTTGCTTATTCCTAGACTCCTTATTAGAATTTATTTTCTTTCTGTTCTTGCTAAAAGGGAATGATCCTACACTCTGCAGCAATGTCCACGCGCGGACAGTACGTTGTTATTTCCAGTGTGCATTCAGGTTGAACAGTTTGATGACTGTACTAGACAGATTATTTCTAAAGTAGCTTTTATATTCTTCCAAGCCAGTGCAGCTCCATGTGCATACAGGGATCCAGCCCGATGGCTCCAGATACAAGAATCAGTCACAAATCTATATTCAATTTTATACTATCAAACACAGAAATCAATCCTGCAATCACAGGTGTTCAGAGCGAGCAAGGAAAGGACAATCAAATCAATGCTTCACACATAAAGGGAGGGGAAAAATAAACTTCCATCAGTGCAGGAGAGGGGAAATGGACAGGGGACAGAAAATATGGAACCATGTAACTATATATATATCAAAATACACTCCCATGGCAGAAGAATATGTACAAATTTTAAACTTACAAACATTCTTGAAATCATAAAGAGACAGCAGCATTGGGGAAAAAGATTTTGTCCGTTCTGTTGGATGGACTCGAAGTTACAAGTGATATTTTTACCACAGTTATTTTGGTTTCAGCACTTTCTTTTTCAAGCAAGTTAAATAATTATAACTTATTAAATCTAAGAAAAGCAAGAAAGCACCTCAATCGAAAAAGAAATCAGTCTATATTATACATCTTTAAATGTAGTAAAGATCAAATGCAGAAATCTGGGAGGCTCTAAAGAGGTACTAAACAAAGCAACTTATTTTAAAACCGTTTTCAGGGTCACATTTCATGTCAAAACCCATCTTGTAGCAGCACAGATATCCCATTTTAACTGCTGCGTATGGTTCTGAAGAATTCAAGCTAAAGCTCAAAAAGCACCACGTAGTCACTTCCACTCAGAAGAGTGACTGCATCCTCTGACCACTTTACCGTGACTATATGCTGCACATTCCAAATATCATTTTGGCACTGATGTTCAAATATTCTACAAATGGATCCAGGTTTCAGAATAAGTCACTGGGTAAATTTCAATTGAAAACAAAGTTCCTGTTTGTGCCCAGTAAGAGTAAACAAGATTGTGAGTCTCTACCTTTCTAAAGAGAATGCATACCCCCTCACATACACATACAATAATCAGGCAGGCAGGCACACGCACACACACACAGAAAATAAAACTGCATTCTTTCCATTTCAGGAAACTATTGCCCTGACGTCGTTACAAGGCAGACAAAGCCTTCCAGATCACTCATTTGTTTCCAAATGCACCCTAAGTTATCAATTGTTTTCTATTATTTTGCCAGCAAGAAAACAAATGCTGCGTTGCACTCTTTCAATGCTGGATGGCTGATGGCCAAAAGAACAAGTACATACAGTCTGAAAGTTAGCAGATCTTTTTAATATGCACCCACATCACACTGATTTCTTTTGGACATTATGACAAAATTTTGAAAGTTATCTGAATGGACAGCGCGTCCATTCTTTTCAACAAGGGGAGGTGGCTATATCAGATCCAGTGTTCATGCCCGAAAGCACAATTTAAAAAGAAAGGAGACAAGCTTTGATCCCAAGCCACTTCATGCTTTCCACACAAAAATAAATAAATAAATAAAAAGAAAAGCCAAACCATAACACAAACTTAAGTAGCTGTATATCATGCATATCTTTTCCTGCATTGAAAATGGTTTCGGAAACTCATACCTCTCCAGGTGGCTTCTCATTTACAGGCTAATGTATAACATTAACAGATTGAACAAAGAACAACAATTATCATTAACAACATTTATACTGTTGATAAGAAAATGTAGACTTCAAAGCAAAACGTACAAATTCCGGAAAGGATGATTACAATACCTTGTAGCCACATCTCTGGAAATAGGCTTCCTCTTCTTTTTTAGCTAACTCACTGCGTTTGAAATATTTCTTATTTCCCTAAAAGAGAGGAAAACTGTTAACATTTTTACAGTTTCACATATTTGTGCAAAAATGGCTCGAACTTCCTTACTTGATTTGGTGAATTCAGCTACATCCTTTCACAGAGATGGCTACAGTGGCACGTAAAAAGAACAAGGTGGGAGCACCTCTGAAAATCAGCAATACAGAGTGACTTTGCAGCACATATTTATAAGCAGGCTTGAAAGTACAATGAGTTCACCAGTGCTTTAAAAAAAACTTCCTTTGTCACATAAGGCCACGGTACCAGTTGGCGTAAAGCTTCACTTCAGACATGCGCAACAAGGCTCACACTGTAGTACAGGAAAGACGTTTAAACAAACCGTACAAAACATGCCATTTCACACTCAGTAAAAGAGGTAGGAGTAATCATCTTTGTATAAAGCATTCTGTAAACTTGTTTGGTTCACCTAGGAAAAAATGCGCTTGATAACTTTCCAGGCACACAGCAGCTTGCAACTGCACCCAGCTGTGCCTTTTCAAGCACCTTCTTTCTCACTGTCTAACACCAGGAGCCACACTGCCACGCTGTGATGAGAAGCCATCTCCAACCACCCTGGTCTCAAACTGACAGATGTAAACTAAAGTCAGTGTAAGGCCTCTCGATTTGTGTTTAAAGAATACATTTCTGCTGCAGCTCTAAGGATGGCTTCAATCCCAAAACATCACCCTAAACTATTTCCCTTGCTCTAACATAAACTACTACTTCTCCATACTTTGCCTGTCTGACCCACAACAGCACCTGACTGCAGCTCTCTACTTCACCCGATAACACTGAACTCCAGACTCAAACGTTCCCAAGAGCACTCTGCTTCACTCGACACATGCACACCCCTCCACAGCCCCAACACTGCTCCCACCAGCGGAGGAAGGAGCACCCTTCGTCAAAGCCAGCACAGTCACACAATCACAGAATATCCCGACTTGGAAGGGACCCACAAGGATCATCGAGTCCAGCTCCTGGGCCCACACAGGACCACCCCAAAATCAGACCACGTGTCTGAGAGCGGTGTCCAAACGCTTCTTGAACTCCGACAGGCTCGGTGCTGAGACCACTGCCCTGGGGAGCCTGTGCCAGTGCCCGCCCGCCCTCTTGGTGAAGAACCTTTTCCTAACACCCAGCCTGAACCTTGCTGCAGTACCTGAAACAACCAAGGCAGAAGGACGCAGCGAGGCCCTCACGCCAGGTGCGGTGTCCACAAGGCCCCGCCGTCCCCAAGGCCCCGCTGTCCGCCCTGGACCGCCCCCGCCGCCCTTCCCCAAGCCCCCAGCTCCCCCCCGGGCCGCTCCCGCCCGCCTCACCCCCACCAGCTCCTTGTCCTCCAGCTGCTGCCGCTTGCCGCTGATCTCCCGCTTCAGGATGGCCATGGCACCCGGCCGCCGCCGCCACCGCCACTTCCCCTAC
>VXAL01000607.1:53245-64013 GCA_013399475.1 Chauna torquata | reverse complement strand
GTGTGGAGGTGTGGAGGGGTGTGGAGGTGTATGGAGTTGTGTGGAGGTGTGTGGAGGTGTGGCGGTGAGGCAGTGTGGAGGTGTGGCGGTTTCACTTCCAGGCACCCTCCAGCTCCCACTTCTTCCCCAGGTGCTCAAACTCACCAAGGGCGGGGAGAGGTCCGGGCTCCCTGCCCATGTGCCAGAAGTAAAAGCTACTGCTGTCGTTAGCCTGAGCCCTCGTCACTGGCCACGCAGCATTTGTGGCACAGACTGAGAGGTAACGTGAAGTGAGGCTGGACTCTGAAGTTCTTCTCTTATTTTCCTTATCCACCTGCTTTTGTCCAGTGGTAGCCATCCTGTGGCTAGGGAAGTCCAAGAGATCCTGAAAAGGCTTCAAAGAGTGGGTAAGAAAAGCCGATTACAGGCTTAAATTCATCATAGAAAGGGCTACCCCTTTACTGGAAATGTTTTGAAGGCCACCAGACAGTGCAGGGTGAAAGTCCCCGTGACTTCACTGTGGCTCCTTCTTACAGAATAAGGCCCATCAGTTTAAGGATTTTTTTAAACCCAAACTGGAGGGGTATGGATTAGAAATGATGCCCTGCTTTACCTCAGGATTGAATGCAATCGCTATGCAATGAGGAAGCAGGAACAGTCCTTCTATGCTTTTTCATAGTTCTCCTAAAGGAAATTATTTCACAACTGACAGAGAAGGATCCAAGCAGGTCTCAGGAGAGAGGCCCGGGTGGATGTGCCCGCACTTGGGTCAGGGCAGAAATGGGGAGGCTGTAGAAATGCTCTGTGGTGGGCCCTATGGAAAACCAATCGGGATGCTCATGTCTGAGTGCCAGCTGCCCCCTTCAATTAGCTGCAGTGTAACATAACCTTAGACCTTGCTTCATTTCCTGCCTCAATCTCTTGCTCGGGTTTGACAACGTATCTCAATTAGAGACAGCAAAACGAAGGAGGAAAGCCAAATCACAAACAGTATTCCCCATAATGCTATCGCTCTGAGGTGGTGCCTATTCCAGAGACTTCCCTGGTTTATAAAAATCAAAACAAACCAACAAGTTGGCAGGAGCGGTTATAACAGACAAGGAAAGCAGTTGAACAGTTTATGTTGGTAAACAGCTTTGGCTAGGTTTGAAATTAACGCTGTACCTCTAAAAGGTGTCTAAAAATTCACTAAAGATGACGCAAGCTTCCACTCTTGATTTTATGCCCTTCTTCCAGTACTCCTGGTTCTGTGCTCACATGCCTCCAAATCAAAGTGCCATGTAATGTAAATCCTCTCTGTGATCAAGACAGTTGTCTTGTCCTAGAGAAGATAAGTGGCTATCTACAAAATAAACCATCTCCCAAAAGACTTGCACTGTATATGTCAATATGTGTATATGTTAGCTCTGTTTCTGAGGGCATTCACTAGCATCTCTCTGAAGAACAAAAGGAAAAATATGTATTTGGTGTCATCCGTCTCCTCAAGATTTCTCTTCCTAAAGAGATTAGAAACTCTTCCGATGTCTAAGAAGTAGTATTTCCTTCTTTTTCTTTCACTAGCAAATCACAAGGAGATCCAGTCCAGCTTGCTCTCTGATTTCTGGAAGGGCAAAGCTGTTTGACTCCTCTTTGCCTTAGGCTCAGGGCAACATTTTCTGCTGGACATGAATCGCTGAGACAGTTGGGTCAAATCTTGGCTGGAGTCTGCTCAAAGCTTCTCTGTTCCTCCGAACATATTCCCAAGGGTATATCTGTGCTCACAATTCATTACGGTCCCTGCCTGCTTCATTACCGACCGATATCTGGTCCTTTGACTGTCTGCATTCAGATGTGCTACTTTGCTGTAGGATGGGTACCTGGAGCCTCCATCGCCAGACAAACTCACGGCACACGTGGCAGGTCACTCTGTGAGCTCTGCTCCTTGGACCACGCAGCATGGACACGCTGTTCTTCCACACCGCGGGAGGGCTTCTCCAAGTCTCCACACGCGCCATTGCTCCAAGGAGCCCTGACCTGTGGCTGTGGAAACAGCTTAGCAGTGTTAAGAAAGTGCACAATTCCTTCACTGTGCTGATCCCTCGTTCCTGCAGTGATCCTTTTGATGACATCAGCGCATAAGATATTTTTAGCATGTAAAATAGGTGCTTTTCCAAGCTGTATTGCAAACTGTATCTTTCTCATTTATCATGTATGACATTACTCTACTCATTAAAATCAATTAGATCACTGCTATAAATCCTTAGCTTGACTATTTATTTTCTACTGCTCACGTTTTGCTTTTCAGGGCAATGCTGCTGGTTTGGTACCACGATGCCTGTGTATTTCTATCTCACATGTGATTAATAAATGTTATATTTGCTGTCAGGCTGTAGCCAGGCTGTTAAGCTCTCCCCAAACCACTTGCAGAGTCTTGAGAGGTCACTGCAGCTGAGCTTGGGTCTGGAAGCAATAGTAGTACCAGTGTTTTTCCTATATCCAGGTTTCCACAGACCTCTGGAACAACCCCACAGAGCTAACCACAAACCTACTTCGAAGTAATTCACTTCACAACATTCCATATTAAATCAAGACTGAAAAGGGAAATCTAGAAGCTACTCAAAATCTTGGAACATTCATAAGAGCCTTGTAAGTAATAGAAGTACGAGCCTGAAACGTACACAAGGTGTTTCGTTCCAATTTCTTGATGATTAACTGATTGCTCAGCTTTATTTGCTGCAAGCCAACTGTCAGCTTGCAGAGAGATTATTGAAGGCAGCTCAGAAATACATCATTTCACTCAAACAACCCAGATGTCATCTGTTTGCCAAAGTGGTGAAGCTGATCAGAATGATTTTGGTTGTACTCTGCTGTTATATTCAGTTTATATTCAGCTGTTTTCAGGTTGTATTCAGCACTTTATGGGTATCCAGTTGCACTTTTCTATTTGATATTGATACAGGGGAAAACCACAGCCTGGCCATCGTATGCTTTCATTTGCACACAGGAGGCAGAACAGAGGTCTTGTAGCTGACTGAAACTGCAAAAAAATTCATTTCAAGTAACAAAGGGCACAGATCACTCTTGGAAACCTTTTTCAAAGAGGTACATGGCTCCTTTTATTCATCTTCAAAATACTATAACAAAAAAGACATTTGATAAAATTGGTTTTAGGCCATGACTAAATATGTCCGCTCCTGGCAAAGGGAGCTCTATGTCCAGTCTCACCATTTATTAAAGCAGTCCTTAACTTTTCGGGAGGATTTAACCCACGTAGTTCCCCATTCTCTGCCCCCATGTTCACCCAGTCTGTTTATAGGCATCTCCAGCTTGTCACATCCACAGGTCACCTCCGCGTATGCGACACTTTGTTCTGCGCAGACTTGGTAGCAGCTCCGCTATGGTTTGCAAATTGCACATCCCTAAAATTCTTGCACTGGGGATGTGCCCCTCCCCTCCATAGAGCGAATTTAAGCCACTGATACGAGGCTTGCTTTTCTTACTTACCTTCAGAACGCCCTAGCCAGTAGCGCACAATCTCCAGGAGGTCACAGACTGAGAAATACTCAGCCAGAGGGAAGAGGAAAGAAGAGGTGGTGGGTAGTGCTCCACCATGGGTGTCCAAATGCCACTTGCAAAGACAAGAAAAGCTCGCAGGTGAGGCAATGGCAGAAAAAACTCCCCTACATTTCTAACAAACAGAAGTCTTCAAAAAGGTGTGACATCCATGCATCATTAGGAGTAAAAGAAGCAGGTGGCATGTTAATTTGTTTTGTTTTGCTTTTTAAAGCATCGCTTGATTAGCTCTCGTGGTAAATCAACCCCCACAGTTCCTGTCTGCCAGGACAGACCTGTGTCCTGCCCCACTAAAATGCTTAGGAAAGTAGTGACTCCACGTGGATGTTACTGGTTAGTAAGGCCAGTATGGCTTTTAGAAACTTGGTTGATATAACTTTGAATGATGACTGTCCTCTGGTCTTGATAAAGGAACAGGTAGGTGAATTGTTCAGGTTGTCTAAAGGACACATGGATCAATTCTCATCCCCACAGTTTTATTTTCGGTGAAACTGAGGTGTTCTAAAAACTCCTTATTGCTTCTAAAAAGCTTTACATTTAAGAACAGATTATTATTGCCAAAATGGCTGGTATGGGAGATATCTGAGGATGATTTTGTTGTTTCAGGAAGCATTAATCATAACTCAGTTTATGGCACTGTGTCATCAGAGCCCCTAATGAATCTGTGTCTCAGGATGTCACTGATCTGGAGACTGTGCTCTTTTGACAGCAGTGTAAACACAGACACTGGCTGCTTGTGACAGCTAAAGAATTCAAAACACCTTGCAGGGAAATTATCATGCAATTTTTTTATGATGTCTCTGTAGATGGTTCTTATTTCTATCACTTTGGCAGCACAGGGCAAACCACATTAAGTGGGGAACTGTTACTCTCAGCATCAATCTGCACGACAGATGCCCAAGCAGCAAACTCTTTCCAGGAAAGATGTAGTAACAGGACTAATCCCTGCAACTGCAGACTGGTCTGTCAAATTCCATGCCCTGAGCTTTAGATCCATGCAATTGTCTCTCTCCCGAAACTTCCCTGAAGGAAGGTCTATACATAACTATCCTCACCTTCGAGACATTTTAGCTGTACTCAAATTATAGGTGAATAAACACAATGAAGACCTTCAAACGCCAAACAGCTCTTGCTGGATGGTAGAAAAGCTCATAAAAACATCTATTTTTCTTCTATTTTTATGTGTATGGAAGATGACTGGTTGAGGGTATTGTATTTCTAAGTTTGAGTTCATTAGTTTCTATCCAACCCAGGCAAAATCTCTGAAAGTTGTTACTAAATGATCAGACTTCTGTGTTGTCAGTTTGATCCCTGCAGAATTTGTCCATCTCAGACAAAATACTCATTCGGGTGTACTGGCTGCCTCAGCAGAGAGGTCAAGGACTGAAAGGGTGATGAAGTCTTCAGTACCTACGCATCTCTAAAGACAAATCCAGGGGGAGCCACATTAATGAAAATGCTGCTGCATGTATCTTACTGCTGAATAAAAGCATCATTTTCAGATGTTGTCAGTCTCCAGCCTGACACAGATATTAAACTCACATAATCTGTCTTTAAAAAGTGCATGTGTGAGTAGATTTTGAACCACACAGTACCTTGCAATAAGATTTGATTTTTTGGAACTGAAAAGCAGGCAGGTAGTTATGAATGTGTCTTCAACTATTTCCCCTGCCTGAAATGTAAGTACTGTTTGAAAACATTCAGGGAAATCGAACATCTCAGTAGGAGCTGCGGCAACTTTTCATTTTAGCTTACATCAGTATTCTGAGCTACAAGGATTATAATTTAGTAGAGAGACTCTCATTGGGAGCGGGGATTGAAGGCGTTGAGGCAGCAGCCCTGTGAGCTGACAGGGATGCTAATACAGCCACAGCAGAAGTTTAGAGAGCAGATCAGAGCAGCTGGGTGGGCTGATAGAGGGGATCAGGGCAGCCCAAAGGAGCAGTAAGAGGATCCAAATAAGTGGATTAGTAGCATACCAAAGCACACATTACTTTTAGTTTTCAAACTCCCATTGCTTTTAGTGCAAGTGCATTTACTAATGTGTAGCAGGAGAAACGGAGGAGGATCAAGGCAGAGTCAAGACACAGAGAGCAGCTCCCTGTGGCAAGCTGGAAACAGCAAGACGGCTGGGCTGGGGAGGCACAGCATAATGTCCCCACATCAGTCTCAGTCAGGACTTAAAGGAGAACGGCTGTCGTCTGGGCTCCTTCATCCTGCAGCCTCAAGGAGCTGTCTAATGTTGCTAAATGCTATTGTTCCTGCAGCTGATTCTTCATTTGTTTTCTGTCTGTAGCTCCAGCGATAGACTCTCCCATGGCTGCACTCTTGTGTCTGCCTTCAGCTGCTGTGACTGCAAACAGACACAGAAATGTAGGTATGATTAGCAGCGTAGCACTCTTTGAACTCTTCCTAGCAGGGGACTTGCTGGGCTGCCGGACTCTGAGCTGACCTCGCCACAATTTGTGCCTGTAGCATTCATCAGCAATGGGACCGCTCAGCCTAGCCGCGCTTGGCCTCCCGCCATTAACATTGACCCCTGAACTACCCCAAGCTTAAATATGCCCTTCCCTAGAGTTCCAGCCTGGGTTTACACTTCAACACAGAGATGGTAGCAATGCAGAGACACATTCAGACTTTGCTAAGATTTCTAAAGATCGTTAGTCTTTACATAGCACAAAAAAATCTGAGTTCCAGGCAAAATAATGAGCCCTACTCACATTGCCCTCACTTACCTTGCAGCATCTTGTGTTTTAAGTCAGAAGCAGGGCAAAATTTGTGCAGCTTGCAACTTTTCCGTGTTGTGAAGAAGCACGGAATAGACGTATACGTGGGCAGACTTCTCCATTCTTCCAGTTTAGCTTTCATAAAAGGGTTATTGAGACCTTTTCCTCTTTATCCTCCAACCAAATCTGTTGCTTGGACACCTCGGTCTTCACACCCACTCCTCCCAGAATTCAAGTTTGAAAAGTGGCTTAGCCTAGGGAAGAGTTGGTATCTTAATATCCAACTATCCTACAAGTATTCAATCAGAATGGATGACCATCAAACTTTGACTCTTAGAGTATACTGCCCTTCCTTGCAATTTTAGTCCAAGGTACACATAAAATGACGGAAGGAGAAGTCCAGCTTTACGGTCAAAATGGTTGTGCAGTGTGATACAGAAGTATAGAGAGGGCTTGTAACACACACACACACACACACACACACACACACACACACACCCCACAGACACACACACACACCCCACAGACACACACACCCACCCACCACTTTGTACATATTCTTTATTGTTATATTCTTTATTGTTGAACCAGTTCTGGAATGTTTTAGTCTCCCTGAGCTGGCAAACAGATGAAAACATTGGTCTGTCCTGTAGCTTTTTCTTTAAAATTTATTTGAGGAAGATTAACGAGCAGCAGAACAGACAAGAAGTTATTTCAAAATAGTGTCCCAAAGGAAAAAAGAGAGTAAGGATTGAGACATACTAAGATGTCAAGTACTGCAACTGAAATGTTACAGGGAGAACTTATGGGGGATCAGAAAACAAGTTAAACTGCACTTCTGTGCTTCGGACTTCTTCAGGACATCCAGAACCCTACCTCTGTAATGACCCAGTCCTCAGATACGCTAATGTGAAAGCCCTGCAGAAGGGAAGGTTTGTAGTAAGACAGAATGACATCAAAGTGACTTATTGTCAAACTGGAAGATGAGAAAAAGTACTGCCTACATATTTTATATGACCACAAAAACATCACTGGAAACCTGCAAAGGAACAATGCTACCACAGTTTATAAAATCTTCAATGACATTCATTAAACATAACTAACCGAAATAGCTAACCTATTAACCCGTCACCTTATGCAACTCCTGATCTCTAATTTACCTCTTCACCCTTCTCCTGCTTTCTAATACTGCACAGAACTTCCTCAGGCTCCAAAAGGAGTAATAATAGCAGCAATATTAATATGACAGCAGCCTCTTCCTACCTCTCTCGGCCTTACGTGGATTCCTTGATGTTAGACTTAAAGCCTCAAATCAATTCATCAAGTT
Organism: Chauna torquata; assembly: GCA_013399475.1. Lineage (NCBI taxonomy): Eukaryota > Metazoa > Chordata > Aves > Anseriformes > Anhimidae > Chauna > Chauna torquata. The sequence goes on along the minus strand of VXAL01000607.1, from coordinate 56,429 downwards.
TTTAAAACTTCTTTTCAGTGTAATTTTTCCACCTGAAAAGCTGAAGGACCTCTTAGTAGACTTGTACAATTCTTCTCAGCCCTGGGATTCTTCAGTCATTTTTGTCCTACACTATCCTACTCTGTGAATAATAATCAAAACATGGCAATTAACTGGACACACCCATTCTGGGGATGAGCCTGGAAGCAAAGAAATAGTCTGGGACATCCTGATGTGAAGTGCACTGCTGTTGTTAATACTGAAATATTATGAGAGTAATTATATTTAATTGATTAGCTAGTGATCTACACATGAAATAAAATAATCATTTTACAAACCAGAAAATTGTTGGAAAAACTAATATCAGCTAGAATGGGGAGGGGATATTTTGAAAGTAACTTACAGCAGAATAAAATGGTAACTAGGAAATAGCCAGGGATAATCATACTGACTTGGAACATGTTGCAAGACTTTTCCTTATTTAGTTAGCTAATTTCATGGCATTTTGAAAAACACATTACTCAATTACTGATTTGATTGAGGAAATACTTTGTGACTATTCATGAATATATAAGAAAAATGCTCTGAATTTCCCATGTTTTTCACCAGAAAAAAAAAAAGAACTATGGTTTCTTAATATGTAATGATAATAATCCAATACTGAGACATTAACTGAAATAAAAGATGAAATTAAAAGCTGACTGCCTGTTGGAGCCAGTGCACTTTATCATAAGTTACTCGGCTACCACAGAGATGCAGCCAACTATCTGGAGTGACACAAGGCAGCAAGGAATAACGGCGATTTTCATCCCTGGCTTTCTCCAGCTAGAATAATGTTATGGTGACCCATGAAAAATGAGCAGATGGTCTGAGTCCAATTGTATGATGCCAGCCGCAAAACAACCCCCAAAAGAGGCTTGCAACTTATTGCAAATGGGGACTACAGGAGCCTTTGAGTTCTTGAAGTAGTTTTTTCTGCTTCATGACTGAGAAACATCAGCAGTACAGGATGGAAAGATTGTTTTCAGTTATTGGATCCTCCTACACATTCTGTGGATAACTAGAAGATTTTGACCTAAAGTCACCTTGTCCTAGTTTCTAATACATTTTTATGGAGATGAGGTTGCAGGATCAGGGCCTAGGTATCCAAACAGGCTAATACTTTCATAAATGAAAATCACAAGATTTACTCATCCAAGTAACCACAATTACGTTTGTTTGCAGGATAAGCTCATTCTGCATGTAGCAACGGGTGAATCTCTTTTGTCAAATGCACCAGAAGCAAAATGAGAAATACTAATGAAAAAAGGGATGTGCTAACTTGTAAAATGTTACCTGAAAATACAATGTGCTGTGTTCAGACTAAAATGACATTTTAAATTGTGAGTGTTCCTTTAAGCAAAAAATCTAACACAGAAGAGGAACTCAAAGGAGGAAAAAGAACAGTTGATAAAACACTTTTTCATAAATTACATCCCAAAATGTTAAACAAAATTGAATAACCAAGGAAAAGAGAAAAGACCTTTTTATTTTTGTAGCACATTCCTTTGGCAAATGTAGGATAAAGCCTGTCATGTGAGTTGAACAGTAAATGAAGGCCTTATGTTTTATAAAACTCTCCTATTGTCCCAGTAAGGATGAGAGTCAAACACAACAGTTTCAGCAATGCTTTAAGTCTGGTAAATAAAGTTAGCAGACAGGAATCAGCAGATTGCTTGGGGGAAAAAAAATACTCTTTTTGTACACAAAATTTAGGCTCACTGCTTCTGCATCTCAGACCTTCTCTCTCAGCCCATCTCAGACTTCACTGCACTGTACCAGAGATTAATTGGACCCACATAATTTAGCAAACAGCATCTGACATCCATCTACCTTTGCTGCTTCAGCATTCACCCAAAAATATATAATGTGGGATTTTAAATAGTACGTTAGCCCAGTTTCCTTTCACAAAGTCTTACAGCGAAGTTTAGGAAAATTCCAAAAGTAGCATATTGATTGCCTCTGGGATTTTCCACTTAGCAACTTAATAGAAAATTACACCCTTACCCAATCTGTGAGGTTTCCATAACCTCCCTCATGAATTTAATTTTCCAGAGTCTAATAAATTTTACCATTAGGCATATTTTCTGATATTGCTTCACCAGTAAGCCTATTTTCTGATTTTGCTTTTCTGGAGCTGGGTATACTCTCTGCATGGTGCTTGGACAGCACCTTCCACAACAGAATTCAAGTCTGTGTCTACACACACACCACTATGATACAAATCGTTATTGTTAATGTTTACTTTGCTTTCCTCTTACTAATTTTACTTCATTACTCAAAGTGATAGGGTCAGTCAATATTACTGGAGCCAATGGAATTCTCCTGGGTACTCTGATTAGACCAAGTGAAGATCTGCTTCTGTTTGAGTACGCGTATGCAACTATCACATACTCTTCTCCTTGTCATAACACAGCTTGACTACATCTAAAACACAAGATGATGATCAGGAGCTGTGTTTTGGTTATTTGTAGTCATAACTGTAAAAGTCTGAGTCCTCCTCTGTAGGCAATAGGCAAAGGCACTCGACTGTAAAAAGTAAAAAACTGCTCCAGAAACTACTTTAATGCAACATAGCTGAAATAAGTGAACCAGAAGTATGGCTGGAGGCATCAACTGGTGGATAAATCAAAGCATTAAGTTCAGCTGCGTTTGGATCATCCATATGGCTACGGTGACCTCCTTGGTAATCGTCGGAGGGTTGCCAGACGCTCTAAATCTTACTCCTTCAGAGGACTGCGACTCTCCCTCTCTACTACGGGACTCCACGTTTAACTATCGAGTGTGAAACTTGGCATCCTTCGGCAAGACGGCGGTTCAGAGCACTCTTCGTGGTCTTGGTCCGCTCCTCGCCGTGCTCCATGACGCACGCAGGCACGTCACCGGGATGATGACTGTAAAACACGGTAACGAGCAGGCGGCTAGCTCCAGCCCAGCCCTATTTCTGGGTTTCTCCCAGCCCGCATACCCCCAGTCGCGCGGTGGCATCTCCACCACCACGAAGTTCAACACCGGCCCGGCACTGCCCGCCGTCGCCATCCCCACCGGACCCCGGCTCGGGATCGCCTCCGGTCCCGCTGCCTACCGAAAGTTATCCCCGGCCCTTCAGGGAGCCGCTGCCGCCGGCGGGCCCCGGGCAGGCTGGCGGGCGCCCGGAGGCAGCGCA
>VXAL01000607.1:0-52787 GCA_013399475.1 Chauna torquata | reverse complement strand
GGCCGGAGCCAACTTGTCCCGAATCCCTTTATTTGCAGTTGGAGCCGAAATCTCCCAGCCTCCGTTTATTTTGCTGATTAAAGAGACGGACCTTGGTCCTGCTGCTCCCGCTGCCGGGTGGCTGCACGGCCGCCCTCCTCTCTCCTCTCATCCCCTTTCTCCTTCCTTTCTTCCTCCTCCCTCCTGCCCACACCATGGAGTTTACTGAGAGGAAGAGAAGCAGGAAATCCCAAAGCTTTAAACTGATAAATCAAGGTAAAGTGGTGGCTCTGGGGCCGGGGGGAGGGGGGCGGCTTTGTGCTGTTTGTTTGTTTGTTTGTGGCTAAAGAAGACTTTTACATAAACGGGGCTGGGTTTCGCAGGAGGAGAGCAGGATGTTATGAAATGTGTGTGCTCCCTTCCCTCCACCTCTGTAATGTCTCTCCCTCCTCGTATTTATTATTTAACTCCGGAATCGTATGGTTCAACTCACCGAAGCATTGCAGGTCTTCTTTATTTTATTATTTCTTCTACCCACCTTCTCTCTCTCTCTCTTAAAAAAAAAAAAATATTTGCTTGCTTGTGTTATATGTTGGGGTTTTTAAAAAAAAAAAAAAAAGACACCCCCAAAGGTGGACGTGTTTTTTCCAGGCAGATCTCGTACAGAATAAAGTTGGATCGTGTTTCATTGTAAATCCTCCTGGGGGGGCGAGAGAAAAGGTGAAATGGAGAATTTAGCGAAATAATGACACTTGAACAGCAACGGACCTTTTTGGTATTCAACTCCTGTGGATTTGTTGTCTGTGTGTTGTTTTTTTTTTTTTTTTCCCCTCCTCTTGACTGCGTACATACACGTATTTCAAAGAAAAGCCTCATAGAGGCTTTTTATTAAAATCCACGCAGGTAATTAATTGTATGTGGGCGAGGAGGAATTGCTGGCATGCAACTTGTTCGCTCGGTGTGTGTTTGCTTTTCGGAAAGAGGGTATTTTAAAAGGGATCGTTGGGAAAATATTTGGATTCATGTCGGGGAGGAAACACAGCTCTCTGTTTCAGTCCTGTGTATTTTTTTTTAAAAAGATACAGCTACTGGTAGTCATTTTAACAGGTGGACTTCCCAGACCAAGGGTTTTATTTTGGCTGGGTGTTTATAGCTTCTTCAGGTGCTAAGATCTTTTGCCCTGCTTGATTTGATGTGAGATTTTTTTATTTTTTTTCTATTTTTTCCCCTTTTGCGTTTCAAAGTCTTGGGCTGAAATATCTCCCTGAAATGCCGTGTGTGTCCTGCATGCCAAGTTCAGGGCAGGTGACTACTTTGGTGTAATGTCACACTTACGGACGGGGGGAGGGCGAGTTTCAGTACTTGCTGGATGAAGGGTGATGTCTTTGTAGGCGTGCGGCAAAATCAGATTAGAAGCAGAGAAATTTAAAGATGGGAATGAACTCACCTGGTAGGAATAGTAAATAATTACTGCTTTAACATCTTAGGAGGGTCTGGAGCACTGCACATAGCACCTTCTCAAAACTAGAGGGACAGTGACTGGTCAGACTTGTCTGAAATTTATTGGAGGTTTTGTGAACACCAGCATCAGCAAACCCATCGAGGGCTTTAATTTCTATAAAGGACAGGTTTGGTTTGTGGGGTTTCTTAGCATCAGATGTTCTGAGTTGCCTCCGAGGCAGTTCATGCAGGGCTGGAGCATAGGGGTACGAAAGTGAAACGTGGACAAGCAAAACTGAAATTGAAGCCTTGGTTTTATTTCTCTTGTAATAAAGCTGTGAAAAGAATATGTGCACTATCAAAAATGTATCAATATTTTGCAAATTCTCAGTTGCCTCTCATAACTGGATTAAATATTCCTCAATGTATAAGGCAATCTATTTAACCTTGTTCGATAAAATCATTTATGATGGTTAATTATTAGCAATTCTTATTTTATCTGGCGTCTCCTTTTGGATGTAGAAATTCAAGTAGAAGCTACACTAAAAACACATCCTGGAGGGAAAATATGTCTTTGCACTTTGAGAATGGGGAAGATAAAAAATCACATTTTGTATGTGAGTCTGCTTTCACATATCCTTTTTCTATCACAGTTGATTATGAAGATAATTATGTATAAATAGTTGTCTGTTGTAATTGGCCTTTGCCTCTTGCTGGAGTCATTCAGTAATGTCACAGTTTAGTGTTTACTGTTGTGAAATTGATATGGATTTCACAGCGCCTGGACTGTGACATCTGAGGCAGAAGAAGGAAACCAAAGAGAAAATGGTATGCTGTGTCAATTTGTTTGTAATGCACAGTCTGTTAATAACGTGCACATATATGATGCTTATTCTGTCCCAAAAAAACTTCAGAGCACCGTATCAGCGAGATCAGTAATGACCAGATTGAAAGGAGTCCATTCCTACACTAAAATGCAGCCACCTCTGAGGTGAAATGTGGTGACTTGCAGGCAGCAGCTGTAGATCAGAAGAGTATTGTGTCCAGCTGGATACGCACAGGGAAGTGCTAGAGAAGAAACCACATGTAATCTATATATCTAAGGACTGCAAATCTGTAAGTCATTTAGTTCCTAGTTTCCACATGCTCGCTCCTAGCAGATCTCGGAAGGATGAAAATGTGGAGGAAAGCTAATGGGCACAGAGTGCAGTTTGCATAAATTCTGTATTTTTAGCCTTACAGAAGGGACCTTTACTTCCTCAACGTTGTGGCTCAGACTTCACCTTTACCCCGTACGCGTCAGGCAGCCCATACATTTCGTTCCCTCAGTGTGACACAAAACCCCAACGCTACTGCTTTGGTTAGCACCTCACTGCTGACCTCGCTACCTTCCNTCCTTTTTTTTTTTTTTTTTCCTCCCTACCATACTGACATTTCTTTTTTTTCCACCATACTGACATTTCTTTTTTTTCCACCATACTGACATTGCTTTCCAGGCCCTTTTCATTCTTTTGTAGTGCTGTATTATGCTTGATTCTGGTTTACTTAATGGGTTGTTCCTCATCTTGTGCCGTTAAGACAGTCATGCTATACAAATAAACAACATGTAACAAAGAAGTTTGACTTATAGGAGACCTTTACAATTCTGTGGCTGATTGTTTTGTCAGAAAGGCAGGTGTGTTCCTCTTGAGAGGAGGAGCTGCTTATGCTGCCCTTCATTTCTCTTGTGCCTTTTAACTGAATCCCTCCAAGTGCTCTTCCAGGAGTTAATCTCTACCTGACTTTTTGCGAGGCAGGTAAATATAAGAACCAGTTTTCAGAGGGAGTAACTGAGATAGTTGGGAGGGCTTCAGCATTACAGGAGTTAGGAGATGAGGTAGCTATTTCAAGACAGTGAATATATTGTTCAGTCTTGAGTGACTTGCCTAAGGACAAAGTGTGTGCCAGTAGCAGAGTCAGAAATAGAATCCAGGAGAGCTGCCCTTAGATAGTGTTTTTTTTTTTTCTTGTAATTACTATTCCCTCTGTACACACATGTAAACAAAGCTCTGTTTTTTTACTGAACACATGCCTATGATTACAGCAGAGACCTACATAGCAAAATATTCTTTTATTTGAAATAGAAATTTAATTTTTGTGTGTATCCTGTAACATCTCTGAATAAAAGATGCCTGTGTTTATTTTTAGGGTCATGATGAGCATTAGTTTCTATAAGTAAATATCTAAGATGTCCCTGAGCCTCCTTTCCTCAGAATTCAGAGGCCCTTGACATCAAGATAAGTCACTATAGCCGAAAGATGCAGCCATAATGTATGTTGCTGATTTTCTTATTGCGACAAAGTTTTGAAGTTTCTCTTGGTCTCTGGGATGGTGAACTTTTCATTATAAATCTGCTTTCCATCTGTAAAGCAAGAAGCCAGATAATTGGCATCTGGTGGGATAATTTGCTGTGAGAATGAACACAGTAATTTAGGGCAGGCATAGCTATTCCCAAAAATCTGTGAAATACTTTAGCTAAGCCTCTCCACTATGAGCAAAGTTGGTTTTTTGTTTTTTGGTTGTTTTGTTTTGTTTTGTTTTATTTTTTTCTTTAAGGAGGTGCTGATGCAGAGCACGTTTTCAGTGGTTAATTTGATGTACATGAAATAAACTGCAGATATATTGATAAATTATGTAGTAAAACTGTAGCAATGTGTTCAGTGTTCATTTTTTCCAGATCACTTGAGTTCTAATTTTTTTTATCGTTTTTCATTCCAGATTACCATCATGAGATATATAAGATTTCTGACTACAGCAATGATGTTAATGGGGAGACCAAAGAAACACAACCCGTTTTTTTAGGTATGTGCTTGTGTTGATTAATTTCAGAGCAACATAGCGTGGCCATTTGCAATTAGGGAGGAAAAAATCTCTGTGCAAGCACGGGAAGTGCCTGCCATTGTTTAATATGACATTCTTTTCAAGACCCTTTTATTCTACGAATTGCCAATATATCCTTTATTAACACTGCTAAAAGTTGTAATTTCAGACATAAATGTTTATTAGTGTCTACACACAGTGCTAATTATCACTCACTCAGAGAGCCAGATGCTGACTCTGCAGTTTTGCAGCTCTGTGCTCACCCCATTTACATTGCATATTCGCTGGCATGCTCCACTGGCAATAGTTTGTGTAATTGGGGTATTACATCTTTGACATCTGGATAACAGAAATTCAATTTCCAGGAAGCTGCTATTTGTTTGGTTTTGCTTCTGCCTTGGGTGGGATAGAGGATTAATGTGCTGTCTTAATGTAATGTCCTTTCACCTCTGTAGCCTGCCTGCTAATCCTGCCATGGGAAAAATTAGATTAAATTAAATCAACAGTTAAAAATGTGTAAAGAAAACAGAGAAGTAATATATAGTCTGCAGGATGATATATACTATAGCATGATAGGACTAGTTATCAGTGAACTTTTATCTTTCCTGCCTGTGTACTTGTTGTCCTCCATAACTCTTCTCCTGTAGAATGCTTCTTCTCTTCTTGCTTCCAGCCCCCTTCTGTCACATCTAGGGCATCTTCCGGGTGCTGAACCTCTTTGCAAAAGGACAGTGGGCCAAATTCAGAGGAATAAAGCCAAGATTTTGAGCTACAATAATGACTTATTATATAAAGCAACCTCTTGATCATATCGCTCAGGCTTTGGAGGAAGCACGTGCCTTCACAGCAAGAAATTTGGAGGTGTCTGCCTCTCCTTAGCTGCACCAGGATCCTAAACATTTTTGTGGGGTGATTTAAGGTTTCTGTAGTCTGTGTGTGTTGCCCCCTAGAGCCAGTGAGAAGCATGAGTCCTGAGCATGTGAAGCAGCACCTGAAGTCAAGCTGCACATAAAATGCCTTTGTCTCCTTAATTCATTGTGACATATCCTCTTCTAGAGGTCAGCAGCAAATGGAAGAGAAAAGGAGACATCTTGGACAGTGTGGAATCTTCTGCTGATTAGAATATTTACACAGGGGTGAGAGCGATGTTAAATTCCTTTCTCAGCCTCTCACCTCTACGATTTTGAGTAAATATTTCTTCCCTACACCTACTTCCAGGGAGAAGTGAAGGTGGCTGCTAAATTTTGTGTTTGGATTCTGTGTTGTGTAAGCACTTTTGATGTAGTCTGATAAACCTAATGGGTTGAGTTCCACTAGAGATTTACTTTGCATGCTTTCTCTTCAACCCTAAATCATGATGAAGCTTTGTCGGGAGTTAAGCATCTAGCTGCTTAAGCCAGGGTGCTTCTAAGAATGTGCGGGAGTCTGTGCTTTGACATCTGTGCCATGAGTCAGACCAATTGATTTTGGTTTGGTTGCGTTGTCTTCTGAGGGTTGGCTTGTCTTCTGAAGGCAGGTTTGTTACCTGCTTTTTGTTTGGTTTTGTTGTTTTTTGTTTGTTTGTGTAATTTCTTTATTATGTCCAGCTTCTGATTGTGACTGAATGTGCTCTAGCGTCAAGTTCACCTACATCAGGAGCCAGTCAGAATTTAGTCCTTAATAATGAGTCCTGTTAACGGACTTTCTTGTCAGGTGTCGAAGCCTGGGAGCCTACCTTCGGTTGCTGTGAAAAGAGGAAGGTACCTATTTTCTAGAGATGTCCTGAGTTTCCAAATTCCAGATTTCCTCAGAGCGTGTTGGTTTTGACAGAGCTGTATGACTTATGACTGTTCAGGATCTGTGGACTAGGCATTTTTTTTTCCTGTGGGAACCGTGTTCAGTAGGTTACTCAGAGCTCACATAACCTTCTCTGCTTTGTCCTCAGTAGGTTACATTGGTGTCCACTTCTATCCAGATTCTAGATGACAAAGACAGTGATCTGAGATGTAGGAAAAGCAGTGGTGGGAACTGAACTCAGCTGAAAGCACTTGAATTCTGAGCTCCCACCTTTCAGTAGAGATCTGGGGTGAACAGCATTTGGCATTCCAGCTTTCCTTTCAGAAATTTCTTGCTGCATGGGATAATTTTTCATTGTACTTCATGGATGATGCGAGAATGATGCTTTCCCTAGCTCAGTGTCCCGTCCACTAATAAAGAGCCTCAGGTTATAATCCTTGCTTCACTTAATTTCAGTGTTCTATGCCAAAATTCAAGCTTGAAGGATATTTACTCCAACAAGTGCTCTACTTCTTGGTTTAGAGTCAAGTTTGGTCTCCGGTTTAGGTGTTTTAACTGGTCTATGGGATGACTACAGCTGTTAAAACCTCAATGGGGTGCAGTCGTTAGTACGTAAATGGATGTTAAGGTATGTCATTGAAAGTATTTACTGCAGAAAAGGGGAAATGTTAATGATATTTTACAAATGAAGCAGTGAAGCTTTGTCTGGAATATGATGTGCAGATGTTTTAGTTCCATAGTCGAGAGATGCACTGATGAGAAGAGCGGAGATTCTGAGGTAAATGAGTAAGTCAGAAGAATCCAGTTTGTTAACATACATTAGGGTCAAATGTCAGGAGAGACCTGTTGAACCTAGATGGTATTTTTTTGCAACAGCACAAATGGGCAAAACATAGCTTCATGTAAACGTGGGCTGCAAATTGGAGGAAGCTTCAGCGCAAGAGAGATGTGGTAGTGGTAGTGACTTCCGTTGGTTGTGAGGGTATAAAGCCCAACTACTTTTTAAATGGAGCTTGATTAGCTTATGAAGTTTGCATGTGTGATGCAGTGGCTGAGTTTGTGGGAGATGTAGTAACCCATCATCTTTTCTAATCCTTTCCTCTGATAAGATGATAAGAGAAGAATTTGCATCTTTCTAGACAAAGGATGCACTAAGCACAGCCTTTGCACAATTCAGGATCAATCTGTTGCTACTGTATTTTGCAGGTGAGGACTGGCATCTTTTCTGTTTTGAAGGGAGGGGCTTAGTTACCTAATATCAGGAGAGTACTCCATCTGAAAAGGAGGAGGCAGCCTGGAGTGAAGTGCTTGAACCTTGAATATGATCAAGATTTAAGACAGACCTGTCTTCAGCTTTTACCAGTTACCAGCGTAAATGTTCTGTCAAGGCTGCTAGCCCAGACTTGGAAATACAAGCCTATGAGGAGACTATACAACCATGGTTTGTGGACAACACTGGTTAAAGCTAGCTTGTCTGTAAAAATATCTTTTGCATATACCACATTGTTGTTGGTTTTTTTTTTTTTTGTCATAATATTTTATTATCAACACAAAAAAGCGGAAATATAATATACCTCCAGACTGAGTGTTTTTACAATGCTTTCAACTTGAAATTCAGGCTCTATGTTTGAAAGGTTAATGTAGAAAACTAATTATATTATCCTGGTAACCAAATGTGTGATGAGACATTTGTCTGTGTAATTAACAGTGAAGAACTTTTATAGTTTCATAAAATCGAATGCTACACACAGTGTGCTTGGAGCATTTGTTTTGAAGAGATGTCCAAAACAGAGATGTTTATGACTGATATAAAGTGGAACTGAAATGTACTGTAATGCAGGTGTCTGTGCATTTTACAGCATTTCGCATTGTTGAAATGGAAGGCAGCAGATTAATAACTTTACTATGTCATGATAAAATAAATAATGTGTTCTTGGAGCAGGGGAATGATGCATAAGTTACTCACTAATTCCAAGAATTTATTCTGTCCCAGAAATAATATCCTTTGCAATTTATTCATACAGAAAAAGTTGACTTAACACAAGTCTGTGAAGTTACTTGGTACTTTTGATAGAATTATATCCCAAGTATGATTGTTGTAGTAATAGCTTCTATAATTAAGGCTGCATAAAAGATCATTTGAGAACACAGATACATAAAATGGACTAGCTTTGTAAAACATTTCCCTTTGGGGCTGAAGCATGATCTTCACCTAGGATGTTTCCAAGAAGTCGTTGTTGCACATCTATTATTGTTTTGTAATTATAAGACCCTGTTCATATATAAATGTATAAACTGTTGCTCGCTTGTAGTTTCCGGAGTGATTTAGCTGATGCGGTGTGGCGTGTGAAGTTTGTAACTTCTGTATCTGATCCTGCTGGGTGTTTTTGAAACTGTTTCACCGAGCTCATCAGAAGAGTTATTTTGTTGTTGGGGTAGTGGTTGGGCCACCTCATATGAATCAGCTTCTAACGAAATAACCCCCCAAATTCTCAGTGGTCCCAGGGTCTGACCCTGGCTTTGATTCTGGAGATTGCTTTGCTTATATTAGTGTTTGTGATGTTTATTAGCATTCTGGGTCGTGCAGTAGGCAGAGGTATCAATGAACCCATGCACTTTCATGCTTAGTTTTGGAGTAGGGGGTGAGGGCATCTAATTTGAGGGTGATTCAGTTTACTTGAAGATATAACTTTGGTGCTTTGTGTGGTGACATGAAGAAAGGTAAGTGCTTTTAAATTACACTTTACAGCACTGGTAAGATGCCTCAACTAGGACGGCTTAAATATCCCTGTATGCTTGCTAGGGGTAGTAAAAGTCCCTGGCTCATAACTCATGTTGCTTGTGTGACCTTCTGACATTGTTCATGACCGCTGCTCTCCCTGTTGACTTGGGTTTTCAGTTTTTAATTTGCGAAGCATGTTGTTGCCCGTGTTGCTTGTTCAATGTAGGTTCTTACATGCCAGCAGAGGCTGGGGATCATTTATTTGAGAAATGTGTGCTTATCCGATCAATTTAGCTACACAGTTGCCAAGTTTAAATTATCCACAGAGCAGTCACAACAACTTTCCATTTGATTGAGGAAACCTTTGATCTGATAAGGAAACGCACATGGCTCCTCTATTTTCCCCATGCTGAACTTTGCGGTTTTCAATTTCAGGAGCACAGAACAGTACAAGATAATAGTGGCAAAAATAGCTGAGTTTTGAAAGTTAGGATTTGATGTGGGTATAGTTTTTGCTGAAAAGGGCTGCCTAACTCTCTTCTAGGATAACTGTCATTCTTTAAGGAAATGCTTGAATACCATGTAATGTTCACAACGGTGTTTTGGTCAGTTCAGCCTGGCCATGCACTGACGGCATGTGCCGTGCATGCGTGTACCTCCCCAGTTCCCTGCAGTACCCTGAATTAGCCCTTACAAGTTCTTCAAGTGTGGGCAGCTGAATTTTACTGGCCCTGTTCCAGGAAAAGCAGCATTCAAGTGGTGTCTAATAAATTGGCATTTAATAAGTTTGGTTATGTAACCTGCATGCTCTGTTGCAATTTCTTCTGAGCTCTCAAAACTTTCAAGCCATACACATAGACTTCTACTTTTTCCTCGCCTCTAAAACCTTGTTTCCGTACAAGCCGGGCTGATGTTGTCACCTCACATGTGTTTGTCTAGGTGTCTACCCCTGCACTTCCTACCCTCTTGATAATTTCTGAGCTTATTCATGAATTTCTACCTAGTTTGACACAAAGGCAGAAATCTCTGAGATACAAAGTTCTTTCAGAAGGCAGCCTGATAGGGGAAAAAGCCCTGTTTATGTAGCCAAGAAAGGAGAATTTCCTTAGGAGTTGCATCTGCCAAAACACAACAGAACACAGAACGAGACACTAGCTCACAGAAAAAAAGGCTTTATAAAAAGTCAGCTACTCATGAATATTTCCCAAAATATTTCTCATAAGTGTTAAAAATAAGGAAATTAACTGCAAAATATCAGACCAAGAGAACATTAGTTATTTGTTTACATAAGTCAAAGGGGAAAAAAACATTATACAGTCCATTATCTAACCTTAACTCAACTCATTCATGTGTAGACCTAAGAAGATATTCATTAATTACATATTTGGTTACCACTTCTTTTATACTGGAATATAATTAATGTTTTAACATATGGGTATGGTTGCATGTCATTTTATCATTCTTTGTAGCACTATGATATTATATGACAAATTATTTGGAAAAGTATAACAACCTGTTTTGTAGGCAGTGAGCCATATTTATATCAAGTCTAATAGGCCTAACAGTGAAAAAATGTTCAGGCATCTAGGGGCAAAGAATTAATGAGTTATCCGTGATATTTTATTAACTAAAATTGTTAACGGGTCTGTTACTTCAGACAGTGGCACACTTAGCATGTGGATGCCAGTTCTTACTGGGACGCTTATGTTTTAGATTTGTGCATTTGAAATTTTTAACATACTTACAGCTTTCAAAGCAGTAAGTTTTAACACAGTGCAGATACTTTCAGTAAGGAAAGAGATAAAAAGTAATTTCTCCAAAATTAATTTCAATGAGTATTTGATGTAGAATTTAGGAAAGGGTTTTGTTTTGTCTATTGGTTTATAAGATTACAGTCAAGCCATGTGAAGAAAAAAAAAGATTGTATGTAAGGGGCCATCATAGAAACGGCTGCAATAGTAATTAAAAAAATTGCTAATATATTTCTGTTATTACTATTATCTTCACATGCAAGTTCCTAAATGGGGCTGTAATTTGTCATACTTATCTATTCTGAGCAGTACTTTGCAAGCGAATTCATTGGTTTCAAATAAAACCAAAGGGATTACATGGGCGATCCAAATGGCAAAACCTTGGCCCGCAGTCTGCAGACGGGAGGGATTCCCAGCTCCTCGGGAGAGGCGGGCAGTCCTCGTGCATGTACCGCATGGCTTCCAGGCAAAGGCTGGAACGCGCGCCGTGCAACCGTGGTGTGAGAGCACAGAAGAGGGGAAGAGATGTTGAATTCAGGCAGATGGGCTGGGATGCCTGTTCCAAACACCCCCAAACACCGCTCCTCCCAGTCCTCGGCAGCTGAGGAGCCTCTCGGGAGGCTTCTCACAGATAGGTAATGCAGTAACAAACTTGTTTTTTCAGTGTTTTATTATCCTGTTCAGCATTTGAAAAGGAAGGCTGGCTTTTCCATACAACGTAGCTCGAGCTGTTTGGTTTTTCTCTGCACCCCATTTTCCTTTTTTTTTTTTTTTTTTTGTTTTTAAATTATATGATTATTATCTGTGAAGATCATCAGCAGTGGAATAGCTGATAGCAGAATGCTATCATTAGGCTCTAGAGCTAATAGCCAGATGAGATAACTAGGGAGCAAGAAGTTAAATCTTTTCCTGCAACATCCTGCACATTCAGGCAGATGGTGTAACATCCACTCATGTCAGGAAGACTGCTGCTGTAGCTGAGCAGTTACAAATTAAAAGTCATAAAAAGATGGAAAAGTTGTAAGTGGGTGGGCTGGAGGGATGGATGAGTTGTTGTAAACTTACACTGAAGGTTAGGTCAAGCCTATAGCATGTAAGTTTTCAAGGATGTTCCTTCCAAAGAGAAGACACTTTCTGGGGGGAAAAAAGAGTTCATAAACGGGAAATCTCTCCATTTCAAGTAGGTATCTAGGGATCTACCTAAATGCAAAGATATACTTATGTAGGACTTGCTGAAAGTTAAGGATTTGTTGTAATAAATGTAGGTTTCTTTTCTGTTTGGAATGAGTGCACTCATGTCCCTATATATACAGACCTATGTAAAAAGGAACATGTGACCAGAATCAAGGCTGAATAAGCTCAATTAACATTAATATTTTATGTAATTGGGTAAGGGAAATTTAATCTTTTCAAACAACGTGTTACCTGACCAGCAATGGACCATGCAGTCACTAAGCCTGATAGGTGGAGGTGGGTGGGAAGCTTTTTTTGATAATTAGGTACATCTTGCTATTAAACACCAATATGAATGGGTAACGTAAAGCTCCAAGAGCACAATGTGCTGCTAAATGGTGTGACGGTATGGGATTGTTTGATGCTGTTGTGTCATAGGAGTGTCAGGAACTCAGATATGGGCAAGAAGAGCAGTCTTCAGCACACAGATCTGAGTGCCTCAGTTATTGCAGTCCGGTGGTACTCTGAGCCCTCTCGATTCCCATTGAGGCTGGGAACTGCAAACAGTCAATCCCTCGTTGGCTTGGGTCCAAGGAGCGTAATTTGTTAATTAAATCACACACGGGCATATAAATCTGCAGACAAAACAGCAAAATAAATGTAACATAGAACTTCCTTGCAGATGGCTTTTCTCAAAGCGATAGCTGGAAGACTATAACGGAGACGCCGTTATAGTACGTTGTGCGGGGTTGCCGGGTATTTTCTAAGTTGGGACTAGAAGCTTTCTTGCAAACCACCCACTTTCCTGCCCTGGCTGGACTGGGCTGGAGCCAGCTGGCACTCCCCCATGGGGAGGTGGGGTGCCAGGTCAAGTGGGAGATGCACTGATCCAGCACAGGCTTGGTCCGATCGTACGGCTCATCTCTGTTCTGCTCCCTTGCTTCTGCAGCAACTCCCTCGCCTGGCACTGCGTGTCCCTGGGCATGTCAGGCTTGCCGTGTGTCCCAGGCACGTTGAGCTTGGCCCATGTGGTGTGCTGCAGTGGGGGCTGCTGCTTTTTTTTTTTAATCACCTGGTTTAGCTAGCTATCGAGGCAGGTACCTAACTTCAGGCAAGCAAATGGTGCCATTGAGTTGATAAGAGTTCACGTGCCTGGCATTAGCATACTTTTGAATACCTTGTTGAACCAGAGCCAGTGCACACTGGGTTTTGGGTGGGCTTTGGAGAGGGTTTTTTGTTTGTTTGTTTGTTTTCCTGAAATTTCTTCTGTACTCTTGCTTTTCCAAACACAAATTTGGTTTGGGAAGTGGGAATGTAAATTGAATTGAGGATGCCAAGTATTAGTGTATTAAGTACACTATAAAGGAAGGGTTGATTCATCAGTTTCTTGATCTTTGTTATTCCGTTTGCTTAGGATGTTTGATTTTTTCTATTACCAGTAAAAAAAATAAAAATAAAAAATAGAAGCTTCTTATTTCAGAAGTGGTTATGAACACTTCCTTATTACTAGTGAAATGTAATGTATGCTTTAACGAGCGAAATAGCTACTATCTGCCCAAAACATATATATTCAGTGTGCAATCAGCAGTTTCATACATAAAATTAATACTTAAATGGTGCCAGGAGTATTAAAGTATGTAATTGTTATTATTTAAATGTCCTGGATTTATTTGAAACAGTCGCATTTTTCTTGTATATGTTTTCATTTTGTTTTCATAATCTACATTTTAAGACATCCGGCAGTTAGGCAATGCATGGTTATACACGTATTAGCTATTTTTTAATTTATTCCTGTGTAATCCAGTATTATTAAATTCTGTGGAGTAAGGAACTGATCCTGTTTATTAAAATCAATAGATGCAGTGTTACTCTATGTTTGGGTGTGGTTTTTTTTTTTCTTTATAGAATCTATCCTTAAGCATATAGCAAACTGATATACAAAGGTCTGATTCCTTAGGCTATACTTGGAGAATATCCACTGGTGTCCATGCCTGAATAGGATCACTCTCTTAAAAGGACAGATTATTTGGAACTGCTCAAGCTGTTAGTATTTCCTTCTGGAGAAAAATTATCTTGCTCATCAAAGCTTTAGAAAGGGCATCAAGAAAGCCAAGTTCAGCAGATCTTTTAACCGTGTGAGAACTCAACAACTGCTGTATTAAAGCATAGCCTAGTGCATACCAGCTACTGCTCTACCATGTCTTTTTTCTTTCTTTCTTTTTTACTTATTTATTTTTGTACTCCAACAGCTAGAAACTCTTATTGGCATCTAAAATCACTAATCTCAACCCATTACCGTTTTTGCTAATTTACAGTGATAACTGTGGCTCTGTTTTCATTAGGAGATGAAAGCCGGGAAATTAAAAAACAAATTACAGGGATGAGAAGATTACTGAATGACAGCACTGGAAGAATCTATCAGCGGGTTGGCAAAGAAGGAGAAAAACTGAAGGAAGAGCCCCAGGATTTAGACTTAGCCTGGGCCCAGCGCCTGAATCCCCCTGCAGAGTCCCAAGCAAGCCTTCATCCTTCACAGAGCGGTGCATGGAACGAATTATCACCCCAAGCTAGCCATTTTTCAGGGCAATATGGAACTCGATCCAAAACATTCCAAAATCAGACGCGAACCGTAGCATCCAATGGTATGATCTACATTAGATATTGAAAATAGTACTCTTTTTCCCTCATGCTGTACTGAATTTCTGCCTTTGTTCTGATGATTTATTGTACCTCTGCACTGAAATCAGTTATAGTTCAGAGTCTACAAAATGAGCACATAGTTATCACTTTGAAAAGGTGCGAAAGTGGGCACAGTGCATTCAGCTACCATCTGTCTTAGCTTTTAAAATGGATTCCTGGTGATAGGACAGAATTACTCAATTCTGTTATATAGGCTTGATTTCTTTACAGTACTTATTAAAACAGCTTTTGCCATTGTTATTAAATTCATAGCCAATTAAATGTCAACTTCTACCACTCCTCTTTGCAATGAGTAATGTAGTACTGTTGTGACACCACTTGCGGAGCAGGATTCTACTGACTTTCATAAGGTGATGGAATCAGGCTTATAACTGGCTGCTGAACTTTGGGTACAAAATCCCAGTGTAGCCCCAGGGTTTTATTCTGATGGGACCATTGGAGAAAAGATAGGATGGAGTCTACCTATGAATAGCATTTACTAGCCCATGGTCCATCATGTTCAGACAGAGAAATCTACCCTAAGATAGATGGGGGTGTGCATTTTAATTGCATTTCTCTTAGTTTTCGCTCCCAGAGAATGAAGGCTTTACTACTAGATTCCTGAAGGTCTTCCTTAACAATCTAAATTAAGGTTTTTCTCCTGATATTCAACCCTACACTTAGAAAGCCATTCTTATTAAAGGGGTGCCTCAGTTCTAACACACAGAAAACAAAGAAAGATGTCAGATTGAATCCGAAAACACTATCGATTTTCAATTTCCAGTTGATTCTGAAGGTATTCATGCTTCCTTTATAGGGGCATCTGTTGTGTGTCCTTATCTAAAGGAACACATGGTCTCATTGCTTGTAACATACAACAAAAATTACCATTATTATTCTCAGTACTGTGCTTTAGGAAGTACTATCCCTGCACTAAAAGGCATCCAGTCTTAGGTTTCACAGGCTTGACTGTTTCTCTGTATAGACAATGATTCACACAGACGTACTGGGTGACATGGAAAAAGATGTTGCAGTAAGTCATGCTAGGTTGGTTTATTTTATAATACTTTTAAATAGTGGTGGTCTTTTTAAAGATGCACAGTAACTTAGAAGCAGATCCAGGGGTGAAGGCAAAACAAACGATTGGATTTTGCATTGAAGTCTAAAACAGCGCTCTCAATCCCACCATAGCAGCCTTCTAAGTGTGGAATGGTCTGAATTTCATTACACACATCTCCCTCTTCGGCCTTAGAGTCCCTGGGCACCTGCAGGGACAGTTCTCAGCATGCACAGAAGTGCCCGAGCCTGCACAGCTTAGGTGCCTAGTTCCTGGATCCAGAAAGTAGGTGGAGCAGCACCTATTTTCCCTCAGGGGCCTGATTCAGCATGTGAGCTAAACCATGTTGGCAGGATTTGGCCCCATCTGCAAGAAAATGTCAGCTGTTCAGTTTTTCATATGAGGAGAGATTTTTGGCTGATGTATGACATCGTACAGGTTAGAATGGTCTCTGAAAAAGTCAGCTTGGGCTGAGTGGAGCTCCCTGGCTCGGCAGGATGGATGCCCCAATCTCCCATCTCTCAGGGAAGTACACCAAGGGAGCCTGGGTGGAGGCACCTTCCACCCCTCCCTTTGTAGCTGTTCTGCTGCAGAAAGGAATGCAATCTTTAGGCTATTACATAAAGCTGGGTGTGGGCCCTCTCCTCTGGCCACCTTTGAAAAGCAACCTGCCCAGTTCTTTGAGGGTGAGATTATAGGTGTCTGCCTGCAACCGGGAGTTCCGGGTCCTGCTGGGCAGTCTCTCTGCTTGGCCTCTGGTGCCCAATCTCTGCGAAAAGAAAGCTGCTGATGCATTTCTGGGCTGCAAGTGAGCTCTGAAACTACTACTCATCTAGCACACAGCTCTTGTGGGCAGCAGTTCTAATGTCCCTAAATGCCCTCATCCCTTGCACTGGGAACCCAAGTATCTAACTCAGGATTTTACATGTTATTTGAAGGACAGACAAAGTCCTTAAAAGTTGGTTCTAGTAATGCTGAACAATACATCAAGGGAGATACTACTTCTTGGGATTTACTTACCATGGTGTTTAAATCCATAAGCAAAACTGCTCAGATAGGAAGTGAGACTATAACCTAGGGCTGTCAGGCTTAGGTCATGACTGGAGAGATGTCCAGGCACCTATAGCTGGCAGTATTAGTCCAGAAACTGCTGCTGTCCATTGAATAGATAGAATTGTAGAATCATTTAGGTTGGAAAAGACCTCTAAGATCATCAAGTCCAACCATTAGGTATTGTATGGGGAGCCAGGGTCTGGCAGATAGACATTGCAGGCTGTCTGAATTACTCAAATTTGAATGTAATGGGCATCTAAATCCATCTAACTAGTATGGTTATCTACTTGCATGGTAAAGGCGGTTCAAGGAAAGGCTGGAATGAATGTTTAATAGATGCTGGTATAGAAGGCAGTTGTGAAAAAGGGATCAGCAAAGATAGACAAAGAGAGAAAAGGAGCAACGGGGAGAGATTAGGCATTGCTGCAACAGAGGGAAAAATAGGAACATACTTGAAAAGTAAAGTGGTTTATTCCAAGCTGGATTTAAGGAGGCAGTTCTACAAGTCAGGATGTCAGGTAGGCATCTGTGGCCCAGTGATTTTAGTGGAAGCATCCTGGGGCTATAAACAGTGATAAGCATGCCTACCCAATTAGAATCAACAAACTCAGAGTCTGAAATAGTTTAGTTTCACTTCCAGAGTTCTGCAGGAAATCTGGTAGTGATGCAGCTGCTGGATTTCTTTTTTTTCGGTTACACCAAGATTGTTTGCAATGGATTTCACTTGCATGCTTTTCAAATATAAACTTGCGTAGTAATGTTACACCAAATGAATTTACTCTCAACAGATCCAGCTGCAAGAACCACTGTCCTGGGCTACTTGCTGCTCACACAGGCGAAGCAGTGTGTTTGTGTAATGTATTCGTGTCTTCTTCTCTCAATCATACAAGCCGGTATCAAATTCACATGCTGGCTAGCTTCCAGAAGAGAGGGAGATGGCTCTTTAAAGACTCCTTCATAAAAATAAAAAGTCTGTTCTCTTTTTAAAATTAAAAATTGATTTATAACAAGTTGAAAAGGGTTGCTTTTGTCCTCTAAAAATGATAAAGATAGTGCTTGGAACAATGTCTGAGAACACTCTATGAGATGTTTCTTACAAAACAGTAACTGATCAGAAGAGGGAGGATAGAAATAAAATAAAAAACCCTCATGAATATGTATGAAGTCAGTAGAATCCTGCTTTGATTTGAAATATTGGTGGTCTCTTTTCCCATTTCCAGTACCTGTGGTAGATTTACATGGGTAATTTCTATCAATGCTAATGGGGATTATAATGTAAATCTCCCATGCCTCAGTGGGAAAATAGACCCTTTGGTTTTCCATCAGGAGCCTGAGTGCCTGCATGCTTTCATTAGGAATGTATTATATTGCAACAGGGAAGATGTACAGGTATTTACTGGTAGAATTTGCCTTGTCCAATTTTTACATATAATTCACCACAATGTAGAGTCTTTGTTAAGAAGAAGACAAAAGGCACTAGCCCTGTCTCCCACTGTAATCTTTCAGATATTATTTCCAGAGGCCTACTAAAATACTGGATTTTGATGAAGAGAGAGGATGGGCCTTATCCTAAGGAATTTGTTAGTCTGAAAAAGTAGAGAAGAGAAAAAGCACTGGAGAAATCTGGAGGAAGGGATGACTAGGATTTTCTTACTATGTATTTCTCTTATTAATAAAACTCTCCTAATTTTCTGGGACTCCATGTTTCTGGGAAACATGTTCCGTTTCTGCGGTGTCTGGTTGACTTACTGAAAAGTACAGAGTTAAGCTCGTGCTGTTAAATTTGAAAGTAATCTTGAACCTCACATCTACTTTAAAAGTCTATGTTAAAAAATAAGTAAAATGGTGTTAGTGGAGCCAAGTTCAGGGATTCTGAGAAATCTGCTGCAAAGCTAAAGATAACATTTTTTTTTTTTCCTATGTACTTGTTACAGTGGGCTAAACACTTTATGGACCATTGAAAATATGAAATCCCATCCATGCCCCAAGGAGCTTTCAGTGTGAATAGACAGGGTACAAAGGAAGGATGAGTTCAAACTAGGCAGGGTTGTGCTGAGTCAGTAATCTGTTTTTGTTTTAATATGAGACTCAGCCTGTTTTCCAGATTGCTTTACTTTTAGAAGTTGTTATAGTTACAGCTGTAACCTTGAAGAAGAAAAGCCAGTAGAACTATTACATCTGCATTTATTAGAT
Organism: Chauna torquata; assembly: GCA_013399475.1. Classification (NCBI taxonomy): domain Eukaryota; kingdom Metazoa; phylum Chordata; class Aves; order Anseriformes; family Anhimidae; genus Chauna; species Chauna torquata. The sequence goes on along the minus strand of VXAL01000607.1, from coordinate 34,105 downwards.
TTGCAGAGATTCTTCAACTACTCCATTTATCCTAATGCAGTGTGAACAGTTTTTGTCCATGGATGATCTTTTAAATTTGCAGTAGTGGGGATGATCAAAGTACATGAGGAAAGGAGGAGAGTGGTACCCAGAAGACGTGAGCAATCTTGAAGTGACACGTCAGTTTAGCTTCAGAAGTAACTCACTTGTGGGAGAAAACCCACCAGTTTTCTCAAGTCACATAGATGTCAAGATAGATGTCACATAAGGTGTAACAGACTGAACGGAAGAGGACAAAGAACAAGTACCTGGGAAGGGAGTTTTGAGGAATGAGGGGCACATTGGAAGAAGTAAGAAAGGGTGGGAACAGTTTAGCAGTGGCCAGATTTTCAGCCATTGCAAGTGAGGATGGAAGTCAGAGGATGTATGTGGGTCTGACATCAGTGGAGCTCTGATGAAAAGAATGCAAACCAAACATAAAAAGGTATTAATAAACTGGTTTGGCTTCAAAGGAAAGCAAAAGTAATAATGAAAAATGGAAGGATTTATGAGTGAAGATTAAATGAGTTGCTTATGTTCACTTCAGCTAAGTAATGATTAAAGGGCACCTGATAACTGTCAGGATATGGAAGAAAAAGGGAAATACACTCTCTGAAGTCCCCTGCATGTGACACCAAGTGAGGTGATTTTTGTTAAATCCATTTGTATATGTCTTTATAAAATGATCATCCCTCCTCTTGCATGCTTTGAGCAGTAAAATAGCTGTCAATTTAAATGACACTAAGCACAATTTGAAACAAAGGGAGGTGCATTCCGTTTGGCCTCAGTTTCAAGAAGCTACTGCTAGGTGTTTTGTTGAATTTTGAAATTTTTATTTGCAATATTAAAGCCAGGGATACAGTTATTTTAAACTAAAGCACAGGATACAACTGTTCAGGTAAAGCTTGAAAACTCTGAACTGTTTCAGCCTGTCCTAATTCAAGACCTACAGTGCAAAACTTCTGGAAGGCAAGGCGGTAATAAAAGCATTGCAAAGAGATACAACTAGAAGCATGTGAATTCAGTTAAACAGCAGTAAGAATTACTAGAAAAGGAGAATTTGTTGAACTACTGTATTAATCTTCAAAGAGAAACTATGGAAAACCCATCTTATAGGTCACAATGCTGAAAACGTGCCATAGAAAACAATTCCACGCTAGCAAACAGAAGAGCAAATCTGAAAGCTTTCCTTGCTGGTGGTTCTTCTCTATTCTGTTTTTTTTTTTTTTCTCTCCCTTATTCTCTGAATAGAGGATTTTATTTTCATTCCTAATTCTTCATGTGGTAAAGAATCACATGTAACATTGAAGCAGTTTAAAAATTCTTAGGCCCTCATTTAATGTGCAGTATAAACCTTTATTACACAGCCTGTCTTGATTCTTTGTAAGACTGTTCTAGGAGATGGGCTTTTTTGTGTGTGATAAAGTGAGTATGTTTATAATGAGGTTTGGTGCTATTGTTATTCAAGATGAACTAGCCTAACAATAGAGAGCCCTGCTGTGAAGAGTGCATTGTATTCACACTCTGAGCAGTCTTCTCCAGCCCATGTAACATTGCATCCTTGACTGTATATAATTGCACTTACTAGTAATTGGATAAAACCTAGCAGCCTCTTCCTCTTAAAAGGGACCACGTTGAAAATTATTTGCTTTCTTGCTTTGGATCTAATTTCATGATCAGGTGTATTGATAGTAGTTTCAAATGCCTGCTGGTAATTTTTGTTTGTGTGTTTTTGTATGGGTTATATCGTCTCTCCCGTATTTCGTTCCTGTCTCTTTCAGGAGAAATTCCAGTGGTGAATTCATCAATTGGACCAAACTGCTGTACATGTAATTGCCAGTCAACTCTACAGGCTATTCTTCAAGAGCTCAAGACCATGAGGAAACTGATGCAGATTCAAGCAGGTACAATGACCAGTCCCATATGTGTGTGTCCGTTACTAGCATCTTCTTGTTAGGAGAAATTGTCTGGTAAGACAGAAGTCTGTCTGGAGATTCAGCAAAACCTGGACCATTTTTTTGACATATTGTTCAAAGTCAAATTTTCACAGGCTCTGTGGAAATGTAATTTTTGCTTTTCAGGGCCTCAGATCCTTACCTGTAGCATGGGATATTAGCTTCAAAAGATTCTTACAAGTTAAATTTTAAATATATATATATATATAGTGGTTAGACAATCTAGTAATGGGAGCTGAGTGGGAAGGTTAATATGCCATAACTACCCCCAGTTTGTGTGTATTCTTTCTGAGGTACTTTACCTGTCATTACCTAATTCACTAACCTTAGGGAAAACAAAACAAAAAAAGTTTAGAAGGCAACTTAAAGTTATTGTATAACACTTCATTCAAAGGTCTTTCAAGTTGCAGCTGTGTGATAGCCTAAACTGAGCTAGCTGCTGCATGTTGTGGCCTCCACCCTTCTTCAGGCTGGTCTACCATGTCTGCGTTAAGCTATTTCTACTAGCTGAACTAGCAAAAATCTGTTCATTGGGGAAAACTGTCAGGGCTAGGTTTCTGCTAGGTTAGTAGCTGAAACAGAACGGTGCAGAGCCAGAAGAGTACTAGAGCCAGCAAGATAATGAGACTGTGGCAGCTGGGAGTTAGGTAGGTTATTGTAGGCTGGCATGAAGCTACAGCCTCTGAGCTTCATCAGTATTGGTGCTAATACTAATGAGCAGTTGGAGACATTGGAGATTTTGTCAGCTGAGTTCCCCATCCATTGTGAGTGATAGGGAGTGGAGCCATGGAGGTTTTTCTCTTACAGTAGATGGATAACAACTCTGTAAGAAAAGTGAGTGGTGAGTAATTACCTGAAATATGGGTGGAGTGACGGGCTGACTAAACTCCCTGTATCCACAGCGCATAGTGCTTTAGCGAGTTAAGGGAAGGATCAGACAGGTTTTGTAGTATCAGTTGATACAAATGAAAATGCTTTTCAGAAAGTCATCAATTTACAAAGAAGTACACGAAGGCCCAGTTTTACAGTCTTTGCTGGGACAGGGAATTCTTCACGCGGTTGCGCTGATTTCATTGAAATTACGTGCATGATTTAAAATTACTTGTGAGTAAGAGACACAGACTGGAGTTTATGCCAGAAGAACTGGCTCATCAACAGCAGGAGCATTTCCTATTTATTATGTATCTACAATATAAATACTTGGTTAATTAGTGAATCTCAGGCCAGGGAATATTTCATATTTTCTGGTATGCATGGAAAAAATGGTTTTGCAGAGGAAAAAAAAAGTTTGGCATTTTAGTTGCTAAAAGAAAAAACGTAAAATGCAAACACGTATGTGAAAGTGTAATATCTTCTTTTGGTGTTCAGACACCTTTCTGTCTAAATGACAAACTACAAATTACAGCGTTGTAAGTCCTTATCAGAAGTTAAATACCCCAGAAATCATTTAATAAACAGTATCATAAGGGTTTTGTTTTTTTTTCCCCAAGCTTTGTACATGAGGACCCTTTATAGTTCACTTGTAGCTTGAATGAGTTTGATTTGCATGTGGAAAAACAAAGATGTGTAGCACTTTGTTTTTTTTTCATTTTGCCCTTGATCTTATTAGCCGATCCATGCAGACAAATCATTGTATCCGTATAGCGTTCTTCTGGAGGACTCGCTCACATTGATATGGGTTCAGGATTGGTGCCTTAACTTATAAAAATGGCTATGGATACTGGAAAATGCAAAATATTGATAAATATAGAATATGGTCTCTTAGGTTTCAAATGTAACGCATGAGCTGTCAGTTTCTGTGTATGAGCAAAACAAACTGATACAACTTTGGGTTACTTTTTTCCTAGAAATTAAGCTATTGAATAGTGTTTTCACTCATTCTTGACATAATGGTACTTGAAATGTTCTTGCTGAGCTAATTAACTTGGTGACTACATTCAGAAAAATAACTGTAATTGCATTAGCACTTATTTTATCAAGAAAAGATGCTCAAAGACAATGAGATTCTCAGTCATTCAAGAGAGTATACAAATTAATCATTGCTCAAGTCCTTCGTGTCACTAACCATGCAGTGGTCACTAGGAAGAAGAGCCACGTATTCTTAATTTTCCTAAAATGCTATTCATCACTATGTCTAGAAATACCTCGTAGTGGAGTTCAGTATCATTATCCTCATTGTACAGATTGGAAAATTATGCAAAGGTGATAAAATGTAACTGTTCCACATGCACAAACAGCACTGAAAACTGTACCATTTATCCAGAAGATGAGTTCAGTATGCCTGTAGTTTAATGGTGTGTCTGTGTGGTTATACATATTTCTTTGTCTATAAATTTAATTCATTACTTTTTTTCATTCAGTTGGGACTCAAAACAGACAGCAGCCTCCTGTTCCTCTGATTTGTGCTCAAAAGTCGACAATATCAAGAAAGAGAAATAAAAAGAAAAAACTACCCCTCAAAACTGTTGAACCAATTACCATGAATAAGAAAAGCAGCACTGCAGAGAATGAAAAGAAGCTATCAGCAAACTCTGAAAGATCAAATCTCCAAGCAGTTGAACCCCCTCTAAAATCAGAAACCCCTGTTTCAGGATTTGGAATTATCCTTGAATCAGCTTCATCAGATGTAAGTTATATTTCAAAATATTGAATCACAGGCTTTCAAAGCACTAATTTGGGAGAATCTGTACTCAGGCTCAGCTTGAAATATATTCCCTGTTCTTGTTAGAATAAACAAGAAAAACTTGGGTAGATTTGAATGGAGACAGTAGAGTTCAACATGGGGAGTGCTAATTAAAAAGTTTGGGTGGTTGTTTTTTTTTCTTTTTGTTTTCCAACTTTCATGAGCATGAAGTTCGGTTTTGAATTCAAGGCTCCCTGTAGTCTGAGCTTGCAGTGGAAACTTGTTTTTCTTCATCTGTCCTGTTGCCAAGAGCCACCATGAGATTGGGAGCTGTGGAAAGTGCTGTGTGTATATACAATTCACAACCTTGTTATTTGTTGATTAATTCAAGTAGTCCACACATAAGCCCAAGATGTATTTATGTGCTTCATTGTATGCCTGGCTGGTCCTACTGGCCTCAGAGGACTCCTCACCTCCATAAAGGTCACACCTAAGTCTTTGCTGAATTAGGTCCTTTAGTCTTTATTGCTGTGGTTGCTAGATAAGGGCCTTGGCACTGTTGGTGGTGTCGCTGTGACTAAAGGGGCCAAAATTGGCCGCTCTTAAAACGTGTACTTGTCACATGTAAAATTGCAGTAAGCATATTTTCTGATTCACATAACATGTATGCATTGATAGAAACTTCATGTATCTGGTGGTTGATTGGCTTTGTTTAATGACCAAACAGATGTAGTCTGAACAGTTCACTGATGAGTAAACTGTTCATTAATTTCTCTAATACATTTTTAATTTTGAGAAGGCAGTTTCCAATTTCCTAAGTACTATGAGATAGAAAAACATAATTAAATTCAGTATCAATAAGCATAAATGAAAACAATGCTGCAAATAATGTTCTACCTTTCTAGAAGTGGGAACTAATAATAAAAAAGAGCAGTCATGATAATTCAGTTATATAGATGCAAGCCACACCACTAATTAGATTGCAGTCTCATGCCATAGAGTCTGTGTAGTGATACAGAGTAACTAGTTTGATAGTTTTTCAGAGGTTTTCCTTTTTTAGTACGATGCTTAATAATGTTTGAAGGAATGTTTTGGGGAGGGATTGGTAATTTATCTCCAATACGTGATTTCTGCTTATAATTCTTCTTCGCTTGTGGCACTCTTTTCAGCTTGAAACACAGTTTTGAAAACAGTTTTGTACTTGCGATGGAATTTAATTTGGCTTTATGAATGTGTTTCATTGCTGGACACAATCCTTAGTAGGTGCCAATTTGAACTTAAAAAAGAACAGAAAGCATGTGGTTCATAAATGAGATCTTCATCTGCCCTCCCGTGCTTTGGCCCCTGTTTGCCACAGCAGTTGTTCGAATATATTTACAGAGCCAGAACTCCAGGACAAACAAATTGATTTTGTTTTGCTTTTGGAAAGAAAACAGTTGAGTTCTGAAATGATATATTTAACAGTGAAAATAAAATGTGACCTTAAACATTTTGAGAAGGCTAAATAAAGTCATTTCTTTCAGACTGAATGGTGGTATTATGTTTTTCTATTTAGTCATAAGCATCACTAGTGTGCTCACGACCAGAGTGCCTAAAGAAACTGAAAGACATTTTCCATAGCACCATAAATTAGTGTTCTCTTTACAATATCACATGACTCCTGGGTCATACACCAGCGCTGCTGCTGCTGTTATTTTCCCAATGTTTATTGAACTTTAAGAGGATCACAGAATCAGAGAATATCCCGAGTTGGAATCATCAAGTCCAACTCCTGGCTCCACACGGGACCACCCAAAAATCAGACCACGTGTCTGAGAGCTTCGTCCAAACGCTTCTTGAACTCCAGCAGTCCCGGTGCTGTGACCACTGCCCTGGGGAGCCTGTGCCAGTGCCCGACCACCCTCTTGGTGAAGAACCTTTTCCTAACACCCAGCCTGACCCTCCCCTGTCACAGCTCCATGCTGTCCCCTCGGGTCCTGTTGCTGTCACCAGAGAGCAGAGATCAGTGCCTGCCCCTCCGCTCCCCTCGTGAGGAAGCTGCAGGCTGCCATGAGGCCTACCCTCAGTCTCTTCTTTGGGCTGAACAAACCAAGTGACCTCAGCGCCTCTAGACACTTCACCATCTTCACAGTTCTCCTTTGGACACTCTCTAATAGTTTCATATTTTTCTTATATTATGACACCCAAAGCTGCACACAGTGCTAGAGGTGAGGCCGCACCAGGCAGAGCAGAGCAGGACAATCACTTCCCTCGCCAGGCCAGCCATGCTGTGCCTGATGCACCCAGGGCACGGCTGGCCCTCCTGGCTGCCAGGGCACGCTGCTGGCTCGTGTTCAGCTTGCTGTCGATATCACAACTGAAAATCTCAGTTTCATTTATATAAAATTGGGGCTACATAACCAAAACCAGTGCAATTAGTTCAGATTTGCTGAGCTGAAATGCTGCTGCTTATGGAAATGGAAAAAGTCTTTGTTCAGCTCAGCAAGGCCAACTCTTAATCTGGCCCGTGAATCAGATAACCCACTTTTAAATATAATGATCTGTTACTCTTAGTTAAACTTTCTTGTTTGTTTTACTGTTATAACATTTCATTTATAATCTAATCATTTCTAATCTAAGTAGTACGACCTACTGAAATGTATAAGATTAAATCTAATTTGCTGCCTGTTAATTTTAGCACTGGCATTCAGGTCTTATTTGATTGTACAGGAGTAGTTTACTCACCAGTTCCTTATGCCAGGATCATTGTCAGTTAACAAATACTTTTCCTTTTGAGAAATCACATTCAAATTGATCATAAAGTTCAATTAGGTACTGATTGTCTTTGATTGAAGAATAATTTGCTACTAAAGGAAAGCAAGAAAAAATCAGTATTTTTCCTTCAAATTCTTTCACTGATACAGAAATTGATTAATATATTTAATACAAAGAGGTCAAATCTAAAGCGATATTGACTCCTCTATGCTGATGCACAAGTGAGGTTTCAACTGTATTTTACAGCTGTATTGGTGAGAATGACTTGTCTGTCCTAGCCTGCTCATATCATCGAGGTCATCTTAGATTGCTATCATAAGACCTAAGACCAAAGTAGCAAAATAGGGTAGGATACCTTCATCACCATGACAACTACATTCTGTTTTTTGATTAACTTGAAGTAGAATTTTTCCCAAGTAGTAAACTTGGCCCACATTTACTTACACTTGAAAGTCTTCTCTGTCACCAGAAACTTTAGAAGTAAAATATTAAAAACCCACCCACATCAGAAGATTGTCAAATAGAGTAATTCTGACTGTTTTGCTGGATCCAGCATTTTTAAAGTTCTCAAGGTAAAAAACAACTTTTTATCCAGAAAAAGCTGAAAAAAATTGCTTTTCAGACCTTTTTGTTACTATCTGCATATTTTAAGAATATTCATCCTGCCTTCCAAAAGCGTTGTGATCTTCAGTTTTATGTGTGTATCACACAATACGCAAGCATATCCAAAGATAGTGTATGCTTTGGAAATGCTGCTTGTTGTGACTCTCTTGATATTGATTTAAAAAATCCACAGGAAAAGAGTTGCACAGCCAAATCCTTCTGCAATTGGCAGCCCTTTCTTCTATCTAGACTCAAGAAGATTGCAGGTGATTTGATGTAGGCTGACATTTGCTCTTGTTCTGTAAACATTTTTCAAAATGCACCATCACTGGTGAATGTGTTTTCATACAAGGAAAAGAAATAGCAAGTCATTAGGGACAAGGCTGTAATGTTATCTTATTTTGTCACATCATGACCACAGGTGGGTTTTTTTGTTTGTTTTACACCTTTCCAATTTCCAGCTAATATCTTAAAAAATATAGTCTTTTCATGATGCATCTTCATTCTAGATATATAATTATTCCATACAGATGCCTTGTGTAAGCATTGTGTGGTAGTCATAGAAGAAAATGCTGTAAATATTGTTCATGTAATTTCTGATTTGTACAGACAGGGGCAGCAAAAAAACTCACAGAAAGGACACTTCCTTGAAGGCCTTTGTCTGCTTTGGCCCACAGTGTGCTTGAGACAAGTCGTGTGACATACAAGATGATTTTTCCCTCTTTTTCCCGTTCCATCTCCATTTCTGGAAGTAGCACAAATCTCTGTGATTTACCGCAGAGGATTTTTTTGTGCTGAAATAAGCTGTGTATATAACATCATCCTGTTCTGAGGATGCATTTTGGGGATATGAAACTGAGGGAGAAGTAGCTGATCAGCAAGCACTGGCTACAGAGACAGCCTCTAAGTCACCCTCTACTTCTGGTCATATGGGCTGTATTTGCACTGGAAGCCCTCTTGGGAAGCTGCATGCAATGGGCTGCTGGCCCTGCTGTTGTCCTTCTGGGAAATGCCTGGCTGCCTCACAGCATGCTAATCTGCATCATTTGGCAGTGAAACAGGTCCATAAAATGGTTAGATAAATGTCCAAAAGGCTTTGTATAAGAATATCACTCTGGCATGATCCTCTGGTTTGTAATTATTATCCAAAATTGAAAGGTATCTCTTTTCTTTTTGTTAGCTGTACGCCTTGAATTAATGTCAGTGATTGTTAACTCTTACAGTGGCTAGACATAAGTATGATTATTTGATTTGCCTTTTAAGGTTCTTATTCACTGATGGGGTTTGATTTCAATGAAGTAGGCTGCTGTGGTACTGAATAGCTGGAAAAAGATTCATGGTTTGATTATTTAAGTGATTGTAAAGTCTCACCAGATGCATGATTGAAGTAAAATAATGTGTTTGAATGCTATTTTAATTAAAACATTTGTATTCTTTTGGTAGCCAGAAGTGCAACTTGCAGAAGGCTTTGACGTTTTCATGCCGAAATCTCAGCTGGACTCTATATTATCAAACTATACTCGCTCAGGAAGTCTGCTCTTTAGGAAGCTGGTCTGTGCATTTTTTGATGACAAGACTTTGGCTAACTCTTTACCAAATGGCAAAAGGAAAAGAGGGCTCAATGACAACCGAAAAGGACTAGACCAAAATATTGTGGGTGCAATAAAAGGTATGTTTTTGCTTTCTTTCATATGCATAATTAGAACATATTCTCAGCTAAGGAGAATGTAAAGGGATTAGAATTTCTGATATGCACTAGGTCTATTAAAATAAGCAGTCTTATTTTTATTCCCTTTCATTCACTTGTTAAAAATAGATCCTACAGGGACAGCTTGTGTTAAGTTTAAGCCAATGATCCCAGTTTCTGAAGTCAGGCTCTAAGGTTAGAATCTCGGTGTTCTTTTAAGATAATTTTTTTTTCTGGATATCAGAGATGCAAAGAAATCTTGAAAACATAATGACAGCATAACTGTTCCTCTTCAATCAAAATTCTGAGGCTTGTTCTACATCTGACTGTCTGCTCGGTAAATTGTTTAGTAGTTGGTGGCTGGACTGGGGAGAGATGGAGGAAAATTATACTGGGACCAAGAGATGAGGTTGATGCTCATAAGAGCTGTGGCGGATCGCCTCTTGTTGGAGCAAGTTTCTTAGGTGGTGTGACCTTATGCTGGGTGTTTTTTGTTAGCGATCACTGTTTTCCAGGTTCCAGAAAAAAATATCTACCATCAAACACTGTGATCACAACATATAAAGAACTAGTGTTACATCAGAAACTCTGAATTGGATTCTACTGCTTTGAAAACGCATCTAGCAGGAAAAATACCCAGGTTACAAAAAGGCTGTGTTGCAAAGTAGAGCTTGTTTTACAGCCCCTGACTTGTCCTGAGGTATATATTTTTAACCTAGGAGACATAAGGCAATGAGAACAACTTCTATAAGCACATTGGCAGCAAAAGGAGGCAGGGGAGCCTTTTGCAACCACTGCTATGTGTAGTTTCAGCCCCCCTCCCCACCCCCCATGCAAGAAAGACATTGACATACTGGAGTGAGTCCAGAGGATGGCCACCAAGACTATTACAGGACTGAAGCAGGTAAGTGGTGAAGTGTTGTAAGTGAAGTGACCTACGAGAAGAGGCTGAGTGAACTGGGTTCAGTCAACCTGGAGAAGAGAAGGATCAGGAGAAACTGTGTTGCTGTCCACAACTACCTAGTGGGATGGTGCAGAGAAGATGGAGTCACATTCTTCTCAGAGGCACAAGAGGCGTTGGGCACATGGAAAATTTCAATGTGATATAAGAAGCTTTTTCAACATGAGGGTGGTCAGACAGTGGAATGAGAGCTGAGAGGCTGCGGGATCTCCATCCCTGGAGAACTTGACTGGACATGGTCCAGAGCATCATGATCTAGTTGGCTGTGCTTTGAGCAGCAGGTTGGACATGGAGACCTCCAGAGGTCCCTTTCAACCTGTGCAATTCTTCGATAAAGTGGCTATGTCATGGTCCTCATACATCTTACAGAGTTTCTGGCAGACTTTCTTACAGTTATGTTTATAATTATGTTTCAATTATACACACTACCTTTTTCCCTTGATCTCAATAGTCTGTGAAAATCTGAAGTTGAAGTTCACTCCATCCGTATCTCATTCTTCCCTAAAAGCTTTAATAAATAAGTTAGGTGGAAGAAAAAGGAGTTCAAAATTACTTCTAAAAAAACCTCTACTTGGAGCAGAACTGTGGTAAAAAAAAAAAGTTTTTCTCTAGATGCAGTAGCACTATTAAAATAGCAGTCATCACCCACTGCAAAGATTAATGTTTCTCAGTAGCTAAGCTTGTATTACCAGAGCAAATTCTGAAGCTTGATTTAACTTCTTCCCTTAGTCCCAGTGGGTAGGAAATGGAAGAGTTGTAGTTTCAATAGATAACTTTGTCTGAGATGGTACTACTAGGTACGACTGTAATAACAGTGATCTTTATTGGCTTTTACAGTATTACCCAAATGCTTGTGCATGATCTCTGATAGAGGAGCCCATCCCTAAAAGCTGTGATGGAATAAGATGCCAAGGGCTGATGTACTGCGGATCTTTACTCAGCGTGGCTCCAATAGCACCCTTTTTCCTCCCAAAGAGCTGGGCTATCAAACACTGTGGTTTCATTTATTCCAAGAAACGACTGAGTCAGTATGAAATCTCCATGAGAACAACATCACGTTGTTTGCATTATTTCATTAGGACATTCCTCTACCACGTGCTCAGATACCCTTTAGTGGCACTTTTAGTCCTTCTACATGACAAAGATACAAAAGTGGAAAAAAGACCACATTCACGACAGAAATGAGCAGAGAACTTAAAGGAGGGACTGTTTGCTTGAAAATTGTTCTCCTTTTCTGAAAACATTTTAACTGCCATCCTTACGAGTAATTTAACACTTCTGCAACAGGATGTTTAGCCAGGAAGAAACTCTCCCTTTTGGCTTTGGATATTCACTGGCACGTGTTGAATCAGTTGCAGTATTTCTCCTGGGCAATCAGTTTCCCTTGTGAGTTACATCAATCTTTCACTTAGAACTCAGAGGAGGGGGGATGAGAGGTTAGGAGTGGTTGTTTTTTCCTTTATGTTCTTCACAAAAAAAATCCAGCCCTGCATGAAGGTCCATTCCTGCAGAAGTAATGAGCTGTGTTCAGATCTGCTGGGGAGACCTATGACACGAGGTAGTTAGCACTCTACAGCTCCGATGGACTAGTGAGGTGACGTCCCACTTCTCCTGCCTCCTTCCCATTACATTCCCACTCTCTTTTTTGTCCATCCTGGTGCTTCCCTAACCACATATCAAGCAATCAAAGCTATTTTGAATTTCATTCAAGAGAAGAACAAGCAAGGCAATGTACAGGCTCTCCAAGGCTGCCGTACTCTGTTTTTCCCAGCAGGCAACAGCAAGCAGTAGTCATAATTCCGTCTTAGGAACATGTGGTGGGTGGCCTGGGTACTGCCTAGTGTCACAGCTTGTCCCCAGGCCCTGGTCACAAACGCTTACTGCTGTCACGTGTTTGTAGTAGGAGCCTTAAGACGTCCATCAGGTTCCCATTGTATTAGGGACCATATGAATTCAGAAGGGAAAGATTATTTCTGCCTTCAAAGAGCCTGTTAAGTGTTGCAAATCGGACACTGGCAACGTGTGGGGCTGCACTGACTTCTCTGTGGAACCTCCTGAGTTGATCCTTGCTGATCCAACTGCAGAGGAAAGTATTGTTAATACCTTTCATGCAATGGTTTTGCGAAATTGTTGACATGGAAAGAATTTGGAGGGTGTGATTACTTTGGGTCCCTTTGTACTTACCAGCTAGCACTGTTTCAAAAGTCTGTGTATGAAATACTGAAATTAACAATTTTTGTTGCATGCTTCCCAACCCCATTTGTATGACATTTATTCCTAACGGATTACAAATTCCTTCAGCTGGGACCAGCGGTCTTTCTTTGTTTGCTGGTCATAAGTGGACGCTTGCCTCTGAGACCTATGACCAAGACTACAATAGCAATACTAACAGTAATAATATTTTTTCTATTTTTGCTCTTGTTGACTTTTCACAGACCTCTCGGTTGTGTGATGAAAATCAATTGCATCAGTTTCACTCCGTTTATAATTTCCTGTTTTCAGTATACCGTTTTTCAGTTTGCTATAAATATGGCACAGAATTTCCTTTTGTGTATGGAATTAAAAGATAATGTTGATCATACATGTACTGTTTTTATGAAAATATAAAATTGGACCTATATGATACTTATTTTTCTCAAGAAAGTCTTTTTTTAGTAGCTTTATAAAGGTCCTACTCCATCTAGTTTGGCAGTATGAGAACTGTAGTGATTCTGCAGTGGTAGAACTCGCATCTTTCATCAGTTTGCTTGCCGACTTAGAAATAAGACTGAGAGGCCGCCAAATGACCAGATGTTCAGTTCTCTACTTATACCATATGGAAGGCAGCATTTAGAAGTGCCTACCACATCTGGAGACCGAGTTCATAGAACACTGTTATTTTCTGTGGTATTTTTGTGTGAATTCATGAATGTAAGGTGGATGGAGTATACTGTTTCTCTAGGATAGGCTTTTATAAGTAGTAACTGCAGTTTATACACACAAATGACTTCTGAATGATAAACTTGTGAAACACTGAGTTTGACCCTGTTCTTGCAATCCTGGATTTTACCATTTAAATGCTTTTTGTTAAGTTGTTAATTTGATACATTTTGTTTCTAATCCTCTTCAGTCTCCTTTTCTCAATTGCGGTGGCATATTTGAAAAAGATGGTATCTTTTTATTTCAGTCTTCACAGAAAAATACTGCACTGCTAACCATGTGGATAAACTTCCTGGTCCTAGGGACTGGGTCCAGATTCTTCAGGATCAAATTAAACTGGCAAGAAGACGATTAAAAAGAGGCTCGGGTATGTATAAAACTATAAGGAAAATACGTGTGAGCGTAAGATTAAAATGTTAGAGCCTTTGTGTTCACAGAAGTGCTTTTCTTGTTGACTGTAATTGTTGTACACGTTCACTCTATGAAAATTTGACCTCTCAAGTTTTAGCAGGTTTCTGTGTAAAGTACAGGGTAACAAGTTTAGGAGCTGTCTTTGCAGCCAAGTTAGCTTACAGTCTTTCTCAAATGTTGTCTCCAACCTCCTTCCATTAGCAGCCAAAAACTTCTTAGAATCTTAGAATATGCTGAGGTGGAAGTGACCCATGAGGATCATCAAGTCCAACTCCTGATTCCACACAAGGCAACCTAAGAGTTAACCCATATATCTAAGAGTGTTCTCAGTGTTTTATGGAATTTGAGTCATAAACTAGCTGATCCAGCCAGGGTTGCAGGTAGAAGTTTTTGAATTCTGTGTTATCTGGCCTGACAAGCCACTTACTGTACTGTTAGGACATAACCTAAATTACCTTTCCCTCCAAACTGTGTGAGTCTGGAAGGACAGATGAATTTTCTCACATTCCTTGTGAAAGAATCAGCATCACTGTAGCAAAAAGACAACAACTCACACTGGCTGTGCCTATGAGGACCTACCAAAGCATAGAAGTGAGCTTGCCAGCAGTGAATAACAGGTAATTTAGGTAGAGATTTGCAGCAAAGCTGCTCAGCTTTGCAGAATAGCATGCAGGATAGCCTGCATGCTTGGGTCTGGGACCAGCCTGGCAGAGTTAGCTCTGCAGTGAAGGCACAGTGTGAAGCATTCACCATGACAGCATGCAGCTGCATCACTTTGCCCATGAGCTCCGTTGCAGTGACAAACAGCAATGTGCAGTCTCAAAATCCCCTGTAGAGTTCACAGGAATCTGAAAGCAATATCACAGATTAGGAAACATGTAATTCCTTTATAAACTTTAACTTGTCTCCTTCCCATCTTCATGCCTCCTATCCTACAAGGAGCGTTCTTCATACTGCTTACTTTTCCCTTCTGGTGTTTCTTAAGGCTCTCTTGCGGTTTTATTTCCTGCCCATCTCTCCCTTGGAGCATCTGACACCATTGTCTGAGGTACATCACTTGTGCCAACATCCTTAAATGTGTTTCTTCACTGCAACCAGATTTAGCTGCCTGCCTTTTCCCCTCTTCCCTTCTGCTCTTCACCATAATTAAGTGCCTGTTAGCATCCATGGGCTTAAGGAATGGGAAACATGATGGCTCAGCAGGGAACGCCAGTGGTCCCGCTGGCTACAGAGAGGTGAGCTAGATGGCAGGGAAGGACAAAAATGTTTCTCTGCAGCTCCATGTGTCAGAGCGCCAGCATTTTCTGTCCAAACACACACTAGCATCTGAATTCTTTATCCACAGCTCTGTTAATGCCAGGAGGAAAGAGTGTAAAACTAAAGAAAATAAGGAGCACCCAGAGACAGAAATAACATGGGGCGGCGAGGGAAACGCAGATTATTCAGTAGCATAAACTTCCCTGAGTAGAGCAGCAAACCATCACTAGCCTTAAAAAGGGCTTCTTGTGCATGTTGGAGGAGGGGAGGAGAGAGGGATGCAAGATAATCTTGTTAAAGACAGTGCCAAATTACTGGGGTTGTACAATAGGACTACTTTTTGCCCCTTCCAAAGGCTGTCTAGGCAGCAGGATGGAAATGCAACGTCAAGCTCTGATAAGGTGAAGAGCACAGTGCAGGGTGTGGGGAACAGAAGGTCTTCAGGTTGTCTGCAGACAATCCTTCAGGAAAGAGGATTGACCTAATTTTGTTTAGATTTTTATTTTCTTTCATCCTTTTTTATTTGCTTTTCTTAGTGCCTCTGCAGGATATTAATTAAAACACAACGCCGTTCTCCTTTTGCCTTTTAAATGGGGCCACTTCCATCGCTGGTCTTTTGTTGGGACTGGAGAATCTAAGCAGAGGATATTGTCTCTAAGTGAGCAAGACTGGGAAGAAAAACAAGTGATGCTGAGTGTGGTGCGACTGAGTAAGATAGGCTTCAGTCTCTGTCCCTGCCTGCAGAGGGAAGCTAACTCATCAGCCCGTGTGGGGATGAGTAGTAAACAGAAATGTACATAGCAGCCCCTGAATTTTGTTTACTAAAAGAAGTCCATGGTAACTGGATTGCTAGAAAGGCTCTGGTTTTTCTGTTGTTTAGTTTACTGGCTGTTCCTGAAGTGCATCATTTTCTTTTTGCCATTTGGCCACAGGCAGACACGTTCTTTTAGATCTAGCAGGAGTGATTGAAAATGCCACTGTTGTTACTCTCCACTGCTTGGAGGTTCCCCCTTCTGTGGCAGAACTGCCAGAACTGATCATTCTGGCACTCTGCATTCTGCTTCCAGTGCAAGCTCAGCCACGCTCAGCCAGCTTCAGTGGTGGCTCAAACTAACCCAACCTAACCTTTCACTGAAGCAAACGAGAAGTGTTCGCGTGTTCACTTCCACATTTGTGGAAGTGGCAGTAAAGCAGCAGATAGCAGCAAAGAGATAGGAGCAAACATGTTGCAGTAATATCTTCATCTTGTTGAAAGAAGATTTTTTAGTACTTGTGCATTACAGCTGTGAGTTTCTGATAAGAGGAACGTAGAGCTGATTGGACAACAGATCCATCCAGTCCCATATTTTGTTTCCAACAATGACCATTAGCAGATGTCTAGGGAGGTCTACAGGACCAAGGGAAAGATGTTTTGGTGTTTGCTAGCATAGTTTCATAGTCCTCAAGAATCTTATCCTGATGTAAACCTGGCTGTGTGGGAGCTATGCAAATTTTAACTATTCATTGTGAAGCCTTTCCAAAATTGTCAAAGCTGTGTGTAACTTACGGAGACCTAAATGGGAGAGGAATGCATGTATGGAGGGAGGTTTGATC
This sequence comes from Chauna torquata, assembly GCA_013399475.1. NCBI lineage: Eukaryota > Metazoa > Chordata > Aves > Anseriformes > Anhimidae > Chauna > Chauna torquata. Next base: position 17,324 of record VXAL01000607.1, on the reverse strand, counting down.
TGCTTAGGGAAAAAGATGTTCACAGACTCTATGTTGCAAAACATTGTTTTTAAGAACCTGAAAACTACTGGAATTGCAACCAATGAGCTAAATACTTATAGTCCCTTGGTAATGTGTGTGGAGAGCAATAACTGAGAATGCAACCCACAAATTAGGTGTTTGGAAATACCGAGGAGCTAGGTAGGACTTCAGTCCTGCCAGGGAGAGGGGCAGAGACTGAGCCCTCCCGAGCAGGTGCCCTCACTTTGCTACTCCCAAATCATCCTCTCTTAGTTTTGCCTGCACTAGCTCACCGAAACACACAAGCTAAGCTTGTGGGTATGGGCTAAGGTGCTCAAAGAACAAATTTGAGCCAGCATGAAGGTAGATTGATCTGAGACTTTCTAAGTCATGGTGTCTCCCTGCTGGCTGATCCTGATGGTTTATCTAAATCAGTTTCAGGTTTGTTTTGATGCACAGGCTTTATACAGAAAAAGCTTAAGGTTGTCTATTTCACAGAAGCTACAAAACAACTTTTTAGTCACCACTGAGTTGTGCTAAATTTGAACAGCAGAAGTATTTAAGAGACAAGGGGCAGGCTTTCCATTCTGTTTGCCTTCCCCTGAGCCATTTAGTCTATCCTCTGATTAGTTTTTCATTTTAAACCAGGCAATAAGACACAACATTCATGAGCAGCCCTGTCTGCTTTATCCTGTAAAACATTATTTCAGTCTGATAACGTAAATCCTGCTCTAGCTTTCAGTGATAGTAATAATTTCAAAGAATTCTAGCAAATGAGTGGGATGGATCTGCTTTTTGTACCTTTTTCTGTAGGGTTTATTCTCTTGAGTATTCCCAAATTGATTGAAATCATGATCACAGGATGATAGATGCTGTCCAACTTCAACCTTATTTATCATGTTTGGCTCATATCCTAGAATTAGGGATAGAAAAGCTCCATACTTTGAAAGCTAATCCAAAAAAAAAAAAAAACCACTTAAAAATTCTGCTTTCTAGAAAATAGTTCCCCTGTGTAGATTTTGAAAGGTTGTTATCCTAAGCCAATAAAAATTCATTTAAGTTCTGAATCAGTGACAATATTTTTCATAGCTAGAAATATTCTTTTTTAATTTATTTATTTTGATTTGGCTTTCTCTTAGTTCTTTTAGATTATAGCCTGAGATCTGAGACTTGGGTAGGTTTTTTTATTTGTTAGATCTCAGAATAAAGCTGTCACTACCATTAAATTTTTATTGGCCTTGTTCAGTCTTTTCAAAATTTCACAAGTTGGCTGTCACAAAGGGGAAAAGAGACTGTGAGGTTAATGTTACAAACAGGTGTTATAATTAAAATTAAATAGTATGATAATATTCTTCAGCCTTGACTATTGGTCCCATCTCATGCCAACAGCACAGCGTACTGGGGCACAGCTTCGTAGAGCCAGATCTGTCTTCTCCCAGCAGAGAAGCTGAGCCTTCTTGGCTTCTGGGGTGTGATGCAAGGTGGCCCTGGAAGGGAAGTCAAAGGAAAAATATGTGTAGGTTTCCTCTTTTAAAGGAGTGTGAATTACTGTGCAAATCGCCTTGTAATTTACACAGCATGTTTCCTACTGCATGGTCTTTCCGCCCTACAGAGAGAATATTGGTACGGGACTGGTGGCCTTGCTAGTGGCAGTACAGAGACAGTCAACGATTAGCATAAAGATCTAAGAAAGGCAAAATCAGAAGGAACTGACTTGCTGTTCATGTCACCTCTGTGCTAGACATAGTAGCCAAGCCTTTTGATTACTAAACTCTTCATCCATTAATAAGCAGTAGGTCAGGGGCCACACATCTCTTGCAGTAAGTTCTTCCTCCCTTTTTATTTTTGAAGAGAGTGTAAGCCGTTATTCTGTAATGTCTGTCCATTGCGTAGCCAGGAGAGCTGATTCTGTATGACTAATACTCCTGAAGTACTGAGGATAAGAGCTGTTCATGCAACGTGATTATGTTGTGTGTAACCTGGAAGCTTTTGATTGCCATACTCAATAAAGGAAAACAGCAATGTTGGAAAACATGCTGAAACTTTTCAGGCAGGATTTATTTAAATAAATTACATTCCATGACGTTTCATCCTTGAATTGTTGTTTAAAATTAACGTTACCTTGTTGCAATGTAAAATAGTGGGAACAAAGGAAGAAAAAATGCTTACACTCTTATTGGAAGTATGCTTTTTCTTCCACATCCTTGTTCAAACCACTGCTTCCATTGCCTTGTATGAGGTTTTTGTTTGTTTTTGCTTTCTATTTCTCTTCATCCTTCTCATTTTCCTGTTTTGTGCTTTTGATGCTATATCTATGTATCGTGAGAGATCATGGTGATTTTTCGCTTAGCAATAAACACAAGACCAGGAAGGATGTGGGACGTGAGTCAAGTCCAAGATGTGGTATGGTGCTTTTGTGGCCAGTCTCTTAGATAAAGATAGCAGTATTAAAATGAGTTACTGCTGTAATAATCTTTCCAGCCCTGAGCATACATGTACTTCTGTCCAAGGAGCAGAACAGCAGGTGTACGTTTAACAAACAAATATGTACATCAGAAGCTAAACAATTCTGGGGGGAAAAGAAAAAGACCTCTAAGAAAATGACTGCCAGGATTGTTTTGCAAGAGCTACTGGGCTCTAGCTAAGCAAAGGACAGAAAGAGTCTCAGAATTCCCACAGCAGGATCTATCCCGGCTTGCCTAGTCTTGCAAGCTGGCTCAAGACACGTGAAGTTTGGCTGGCAGTCTCAGGGTGTGGTTGTTGAAGGCAAACCTTCTTTCCTGCTTGGAATGCAATGTGAGAAGATGCTGGTTTGCATCCATGTTAGGAGGTCAAAGTGTTTGCCATGCATTTGTGAGCAGGAGCTTTACTGGACATACTTCACCTGAAGCTGTGGTTACGCATCCAGTTTCATAAAACAAATTAAGATAGCCACTGAGAAGATGAGTAGGCTCTCAGTGCATGTCTTGTTTACACTCCCTTTCTGGCACTGGCAAAAGCATTCATGTGGCCATGTTGTCAGTTTCTAACTAGATCTGGTCTCTGTGACCGTATGAACATTTGTGCTGGCATGAGGAACGGGACTGGAACAATCGGTGGCGAGCTGGACCGCATCTATCAGCACCATATCAGTCTTGTGCCAGATTTAAATGGCCAGGTAACTACTTCTATTATCAACTTAGTTGGTTCTGCAAATATGGAGACTCAAGTCCTTATCTTCTGAAAGCCAGGTACTTCCTAGCCTCCATTTGTTTCTGTGTTACTTCTTTCCTCTGAGTTCAAGTTTAGCCAGGTGTGAGAAGGGCAGTGAGGTAGAAAGATAACCACATTTCTAGAGCTACGTCAGGAGTCGCTGCTGACGCTTCCAGAAAACCTATCACTTGAGTGGACAGCGTAGTTGGCATGGGCCCTGATACTGATAGAGGGAAGACTTTCAGGCTATTGCCAGCACTCATGTCTTGCTTCCCCCATTTTCATAGCTTGGGTCCCTTCAGCTCACGTGGCCATTTACAGTTTCATCTCTTGTATGCTGAGTAGCCATGCTGCAAAACCACTTGGTGCAGGTAGTGCTTCATAACACAGCTAGAAGTTGGCCTCAGACTGTCACTCCAATAGTATATATCCTACTGGTTCTTTGTCAGCTCCTCATTTCACCATGCTGTCTCCTCCCATGCTCATCCAGTCCTTCTGTCGCTGTTAGTCCAGTCCAGACGCAAGCCCAACTTAGAGGCAGAAAATCATATAACCTCTTCCCATTTATTGAGCTCCATGTTCTTTCCAAAATTAAAGATTTTTGCAGTAAGCTGTACCAAGCACTTAATTTCTTTCTGCTCAGTGTGCTACCCTCTCACAGGAAGCAGAAAAAGGTATCAGTTCAAGGCACAATCAGCGTAACTTGCAGCTCTGTGTCATGTACTTGTCAAGGCTCTCTATTTAAACTGTCCGTGGGAGCAAAGTTGTTTAGCATTAGGGGTTTTTGTTTATTTCTGTTTTCTTTATTACCTGCTTGAGTGTAGGCAGGCTCTGCAGAGGGATCTGGATAGGCTGGATCGATGGGCTGAGTCCAGTTGCTTGACATTCAACAAGGCTAAGTGCTGGGTTCTGCGCTTGGGTCATAACAACCCCAGGCAGCGGTATAGGCTTGGGGAAGGGTGCCTGGAAAGCTGCCCGGCAGTAAAGGACCTGGGGGTGCTGGTCGGCAGCCGGCTGAACATGAGCCAGCAGAGTGCCCAGGTGGCCAAGAAGGCCAACGCCGTCCTGGTCTGCATCAGAAGTAGTGCGGCCAGCAGGACAAGGGAAGTGATTGTCCCCTTGTACATGGCACTGGTGAGACCACACCTCAAATATTGTGTTTGGTTTTGAGCCCCTCACTATAAGAAGGATATTGAGTTGCTTGAGCATGTGCAGAGAAGAGCAACCAAGCTGGTGAAGGGACTAGAAAGCAAGAGTTATGGGGAGTGACTGAGGGAACTGGGGCTGTTTAGTCTGGAGAACAGGAGGCTGAGGGGAGACCTCATCGCTCTCTCCAACTACCTGAACGGAGGTTGCAGCAAGGAGGGTGTCAGTCTCTTTTCTCAGGTTATAAGTGATAGGACAGGAGGAAATGGGCACAAGTTGTGCCAGGGGAGGTTTAGGTCGGATATTAGGAAGAATTTCTTCATGGAGAGGATGGTCAAGCATTGGAACAGGCTGCCCAGGGAAGTGGTGGAGTCCCCATCCCTGGAGGTATTCAAGAGACGTGTGGATGTGGCACTAAGGGACATCACAAGGTTTAGTGATGGGACTCGGTAGGTCAGGCTGATGGTTGGACTTGATGATGCTGAAGGTCTCTTCCAACCTAGATGATTCTATGATTCTTTAGTTCAACTAATTTTGCAGAACTGAGTGGAGAGCGTATAGCTAAAAACTAAATTGACTTCCATGCAAGTGGGAAAGAGAGCAACCTCCAGCAATGGATAGCCAGAGGTGGCTGGAGGAAGGGAACTCTAATGTAGCTCAGCAGCTGGGTTAGTTCTTCTTATGATATCCTCATAAAGACAACAACTCAGCATTCTTGTGTATAACTGTAATAAAGATGACCAGGACAGTTAGCTTAGTTTCAAGTGGGAGCTGAACTAAGTTGCTCAATGTATGTGTAGCCGTGGTCAAATCTGATGTCAATGGATAATGCGCAATGAATGGATGTGATTAGATGTGTATCCACCAGACTGACCACGGACAGTGTAATGGACTTCACCTTTATGACCACATCTAGTTTGCTTAAGTGTTTTTGAAGATCTCATTGTGTTTTAAAGGCCTTAAATATCATGCGGAATTGTCAAAAGACAAAGGTAATAGGATTCTGAATAGGGCTCGTGTAGGTTAGCCACCTAATTCCTGTTAAATGCCTATAATTTACTCAGGGTTCAAACGCACACTCCCAGGGTACTTCAGTCTAACAAGTTACTGCACATCTGCTGAGCCAAATTAAGTATCTTTATGCATACCGTTGGCCTGTGGCAAATATGAGATGAACAAATTAGGCTTTTAGCCTTCCTTTACCGTGGGCTAAATTAAGCCCAATGATCTTACATAAGCTGTGGGTTAAAAGCATGTGTGTATATATACACTGTAATTGCCTCTGTACCTGCATGGTTATGTGCTTTTGTAATTATGCCGGGTGCCCACCTGCACCTTTGAAGACATTCTGCCCTAGCAAATCTGTTCCTCCCAAAATGAGCTTGCCTGTGGTCACTGGAAGTTTGGGTGCAGAAATGGAAGCATTCACACTTTCCCCTTAGGAGTCTGATGATGGCAGCTGCAGGAGGATGGAGTACAAGCCTTAGAGGCTCTTCCTCCAAGGACTGCTGGGGCTGGCTTAACAAACAGAACTTCTCTTATGTGATTTTATAAAGTGATTGCAACACCTCTTATCAACCTCTTATGTCCTGAAACCTTAAAAGAAGCAAGTGTTACTCCAGCCTGTTTCTGGCACAACTGCTTATTAATACCAAACTCCCTCTTCTAAGTTTGCATTTTTATTATATGACCTTTTCCTCCAAGCAGTGAGTTTTTAACTGAGCAATAGCAAATTGTAGTTGAGGAAAGTAGATGGAAAATGCAAAATCACGCTACAGTATGTAGCTTTTTAATAGCATTCCTGTATTCAGTAAAAGTAATGAGATTTCTTGTTTATATTTGTAATCAGCAGAGGCAACTGACTGTGATGAGAAGCCGGACATTTCTTTACTACAAACAGGTAAAATGCATTAAAATTTTTATCAGCTTCCAATGTTTGTGTTTGTTTATTGCACAGAAGCAATTTTCAATAATCCTGGCATACCATATACATTTGGGTAATTGCACATAGGACCCAGCTAAGTTTTGAATGCCCTGTATTAAAAAACAAATGCACCAGAATCTTACAATTTCCTCCTCCGTTTCATATTCATAAAACCTCAAGGTTTGTGGTAGCAGCTAAGCTAATAAAACCAGTAAGTTACCCTTCTTACTCCAAACAGGGACTTGTGCTCATCCCTGATATTTCTGGGAGATTTTTGGATTCTTAACAGTGTTATTGGTAGGGACAGACACAATGATTTCTGTTGTAACATCTGTTCAGTTGTGCAAGGTATTAGCAATAATAACTTGGGTTTACAGAAGGATTGCAAAGATAATTTTATGATAGTTAAGTGCTGTTTTACTTTTTCTTGAAATGCAGTCACCCTGCCTCAAAGCCTGACAGTTGTTAAACAGCAATGTAGCTACGCAGTGGTGTGGGCTAGGAAATACACTTTTTTGCACACTGTTGCACAATGTGTTAAAATCGAGGTAGGGTGAACTGAAGCACCCTCTTGTTAAGAGTCAGTTCATTAATAGGTGCCCTGGTGGTAGGAACTGAGCTCCTGTCCTCCAAAAACTGAGTGGAGCCAGTCTAGGAAGATGGTCATTTCCCTGTAATTTCACCAGGATGCAGCCTAATACTGCCAAAGCCAAAGAAAAAGGAGAGATGCTACAATAGATGCTACAGATTGTACAAGAGCTTTAGCAGATGAATAGGCTCACAGATTGCAGTTCATTTTTATCGAATTCCTAAGGTGTAACAACAAAGAGTGGTTGGAGATCAGCTGTGCAATTTCTGTGAAGATCAGGACGTGGCTAGCGTCGGATTGCTGTGCGCAGGGTGCAGTACCTAGAGGCTCGGGGTGGTCGGGAGAGCAACACCGCAGCATCTGCCTCGGCAGGATCACTTCCTAATCTCTCTTACGTAAGGGCTGGAGAAGGGGCTTTCATCCACCACTGCTATGTGCTGGGGGCCAGAGCAGCAGCTGCCAGGCGCGGAGCACGACCGGTTGAAATCCTGCTGTCAGAGCACGTGCAGTTACTAAGGAATAGGACCAGCGAAGCAGTGGCGAGGACAAGCAGCTATAGTCTTGTTCTGGCATAGACCCAGTGGGGGCTGGGAGCACACGCTTGCTGTGAGCTGCCGTGCTGCTTTCTTGGCTAGCCACTGAATATTTCAGGGTACTATTGTGATAATAGACGCAGGAAGCCCTGGTTTGAAAAGTCTCTTCCAAGTGACATCCTGTTTGTTTCTTTTATCAGGGAGGGAAGCAATTCCATTGAAAGAGAACCCTAATAAAGCTTGCTAATGCTACGTAGTGTTATCTTTTCATTGCTAGAGTAATCATATTAAGGAGCAGAATTATCGGATTGCTGTGCTTTTCTTTGGGCGCAGTTTCTGTAGCTACTACTTGCATCTTATGTTATTGATGGAAACGAGTGTCCTGAGATGGGTGTGGTAGAGAAGAAGACTCCCTATCCACTCTACAGCAGATCACCACTAATGCAGTCTGATTGCCCGTACACCTTTGGACATCCATAGGTGCACGCAGTCCTTGAGCTGAAATGTTTCTTTTGCGTGTATACGTCTCCGTACTGTCTGTGGAAGGATGCCTGAATAAACCATGCTGCAGTTTGCATTGGTGGGGGAGGTGATGCTCACGGGCTGTACGCCAAGCATTTGACTCACACCCATTATTATATGTGTGCAAGTGCCTCTTTGTAGTACATATCAATGTAATATCATACTGTTCTTGGAAGCAAATGATTTAAAGTGATATACAGGCAGTCTAATGACAGTAATTATGATGGAGAGCCAAAATACAGATGCTTTCAATCAAGGAGCGTCACAAAAGAGGTGGAATGTAACTTTTACAGAGGTCTTTCCCTGTCTTAGTACAGCTGGTTTTATAGAGGGTGTTACTGACAGGGCGTTAAAAGAGAGCTTTAGTGTGATGTATTCAGCTGTCTTCTCTGTTTAGCCTGAAAATTCTTTGGGGAAGAGTCTCTCTGACTGTGTTTGTACAGTGCCTGGTGCAATGGGCCTCCCTTGCAGGTGACGTCTCCCGGAGCTGTTATGAGATAAATCAGGAATGATCAGTGGCTAACGTGGCAGGGTAGTGGGATAAAACCGGACGGAGTCAGATTGCTTGAGGGGAGTCTTGCACGAGGTTGGACTGGGAGGGAAGGTGGGGTGCTGAAGCTGTTTGTGGCAGACAGCAGGTGCTTGCTCTCTTGGTCTTCAAGAATTGAACAAAGGTGCAGCGAAAGCACCCAGGGTGAATTGAATCAATGGTAAGTGTTGGTGCAAAAAAGGGAGAACTCAGATGCCTTTAATCTGCCTTTTCTGCTCAGTCAGTGCTGCCTGTGACCCCAGCAACTTTATAAATATGGTCTGGGTACACATGGACTATTGATGCTGCAATTCTTCAACCTACACATTTTCAGATCACAGCCTATGGCTGGCACTTCATTTGAGGCGCCTCAGTTAGAAGTGTGCGTGCTCTCAGCTCTCTCCGTAGTTGGTGGGAAAAGGAATAAGTTCAGATCAGCTACGCTTGTGTTTGGAAGAGTCTCTTCTTCGGTGCCAGGAGGACTGTGCTCTGAATGTAGTTGGTTTGTATAGGTGCCAGGTTTGAATTTGCTCCCTCTGGACCGACAAGTGGCAAAGTCCTGGACTCTGGGGAGACGAGGGGTGTTGTGCTTCCAAAACCCTCCTTTGGAACTCAAAAGCCTTGTAAAAAATGTAGCTGGTACATTCTCATAAAACTAAGGAAGGTGTTTCTGCCCAATTATATTTTAGCACTTCAGAGCAGGAATCATGCTCCCTTTTTAAAATCACCCTAGATGCTAAGAGTGCCTTTTCTTTGAAGGCTGATGATTGAAAGGTGTTTAAAGAAAATTGGAAGAACAGTGGCAGTTAAACTTGCTAGGAACTTTGGCAGAATAACAGATAAATCTCAAGAAAATGCTAGAATTGTCTTTAACAAACCTTAGGAAAGCTCAGGACTCCTATAGTTCCAGCTTTTGCACATACTAAAGCAGGCTGTTGCTTAAGCTGAAGTCTGTGTCCAGACCTGAGCTGAGATAGATCAGACAGCTCCCAGGCTAATTACTATGGAGTAACTGGAAAGACTGATTAGTTTCTCAGTGATGTGGGAACCTGAAAGGTGTGAGATATGTCTTTATCAGAATAAAGACGTGGCAGCTTTTAGAATCTTTCTATGTAAGTTAGCATTGCAAAAAAGCTCATCTTATTTTGGTCTACAATTTACACAAAGCATCTGGATTTGGTGTTAAAAAAAAAAAGGCATAACCCCTAAGTTCTGCATGTGGAAACAAATTTAAGCCAGATGCAACACCCTTTTCGTGAATCCTCATCTTGAAAATCACATTTGGAAGATATGTGCAGCCCAGGACCATGAGGGAGCCCTCCTTATACCTGTGCTTTGGACCACAGCTGTGCTGAAGGCTTCATACAGTTTCTCCACGTCGGGGTTAATTTCAAGATGAGAAAGAATTTTGATATCCCTAAAAGAAGAAGAAACAGTAACATCCCAATCCTCAGGTCCAGAGGTGATACAGCTTTGTAAAAAGATGAGAGCAATCTCTTCGTAAAGAAACCAATGATAAGAAAATAGCAACGATCCAATTCTATATAGGTTGTCTCCTTTTCTCTCGGAATACAATATCAAGAAAACGAAACTTCAAAAAAAAAAAACCCCTTTCCGAAACCTTAAGTATAAATCCTTTATTGTAATATAAATCTTTATCCTTTCAGTGCATGATTGTATGAGTCTTCTCTTTTCATTGGGTTGTATTTGCCTTTTACACTGATTGATGTCTGTCTCCTATTTGCCCTGTGTTCTTAGCACTATAGTTGTAATTCTTCTGTCCGTCTTTCATTGTGCTGTTTAGAAAAAACACATTCTTAAAGTGGTTTAGAAAGAGATGGGATATAATCATACAGCGTACCGGGTTTTTTTTTTTTTTATTCTGCCATATGCATTTAGACCGCTGTGGAGTGGTTTTTTTTCCCCCATTTTTTTTTTCCAAAGAACATCCAAAAGTATGTACTGTAGGTTTAAAATTCATGTGGTGCTTTCTTCACTTCTTCAGAAACATAACTTCAAAGTGGGAAGCATTGCAGTGCAGTTTGTGCCGTAGTTTAATGCAGCACTTTACATCTGCAGTGGGGTGTACTATATTTTCTGTGAAAAACTTTGCTCACAAATGCAGTATTAAAAAAAAATCAGAACTCAAATATGTAATTTTCATCTTTTTTTTTTTTTTTAACAAATGACTGAACTGATTTCTTAAAAATATTTTTCTTTTAAACTAACTTCTTCAAACTCTTCTTTCCTTCAGGTAACCTTTTCGACACCACAACAGATAATCTGATAGATGCAAACCCAGATTTTTCTGTTTAAATTTTACATTCTGCGTCAGTGATTTTAGCAGATATAAACATCCTCTCATCTGAGTAATGTTCCTGCAAGACCGGCACGAGAACTTCAGCATACTGCAAGACGTGGACATCCATACAGTTTTCCCTTCAAGTTTGTGTTGTTTCACACGTTTTCCATGTAACCTCAAATAACAAAACCACCAAATTGTTTCACTGTTTCTCATCTTAATTAAAGATGATTTCCCTCCATATCTAATACATTATTTAATTAGTGTGGTAGCCACTCTAACTGAAGACATTCTCTTGCCTTTGTTTTTGCTTTGCCATTGTACTTTCCCACATGATTGTACGCTTGCCAGCAGTGTTTCATCTTAAGCTATGCAGAGGTGAACAAACACAGCTGGATGACTTCCCCTGCATGGGGACCTTGGTGGCATATCTCCCCTTCCAGAACCCAGGGGGCTCGATGAGCTTTGACTAGTTGAAGTGTTTTGCTCTCGTGCTTCTGCAGACCCACTTTTCCTTTCCCGGCTGCTGCTTCTCTGTTTAGAGCCCTGTGGTACAAATGGCCAGTCACACACAGCCGTAATTAAAAGGTCCCGGCTGGATTTAGCAGGAAAAATAGCAGGATTCATACCAGCAGTGTCCATTTCTGCATGTATAGCTGGGAGAAGCTGTTCCTCGAGCAAGCCGGAGTTCCCCTCCGTGGTCCTAGTGTGATGGCTCTCGAGCAGTTTTGTAGTGCCGATGGCTGGAGGAAAGCATTCTCTCCTTGCTTTCTCCTCGAGCTTTCCCTACCCCCTCAATCTCAAAATGTGTTAGTTTGCTGATTTCCAGGAAGAGAGTCTGCACACTGATTTTTCAACCACTGCCCCTGGGGACAACGTGGATGTATTTAAAAAAAAAAAGTCACCTTTTGACTGGCACTCTCTATTGATGTCTCGGCAGTTAAGATGAGTGAATTGATCAAGAAATTCACCCTCTTAGACACGGAAAGTGTTGGTCCTTTCAGGTCAGGGCTAAGGTAAAATCTTACACAGCCCTCCATGCAAACTGCCACTTCTGCACCTTTCAACAGCACTAAATTCACTTTAAAAATGTAGGGAAAAAGTCTAGAAGGTCTTACCTGCAACATCTATCGATCAGCAGAGAGTTCGAGTGTGCTTCCTGCGATTCGAGGGAGAGATTGCTATAGCCTTCACCATTGTGTTTCATTTTCCTTTGTATATTTTAGGTGCATCTTTTCCCCCCTCCTTTGAAACTATTTGGCCTTTGAGTGTTTCAACTGAAGTGCTATTACAGAGTGGGATTTATTTTTTTTCGAAATATTTAATTTCTTTCTTTTTTAACAACCGTGAAGCCTGTTTCTCAGAAGCTGTTGAATGCCCACAAATAACACCATGGTGTGTTCTCCCAGCACCTGAGAAATCAGGCTCCCAGCCTTCCCCACCCACGAACGATGTACTTTTAGGAATGATTGTGTCTTCTCTAAAACTGTGGAATATATTGAATGTGCACTGCAAACCTTAAAAAAAGTCTTTCCTTCCTTCATGGCTTGGAGTTGTCTGCATTGGGCAGGGGCGGCAGTGTCCCCGCGCCACCGGTCCGTCGTGTCCGTATCGTAACACTTCAGCAATGGAATCAGCGTTTTGTAAATTTTGAAGATTGCGTTTGTGTTTACTTACTGTGACTACTGTTCAGACTTTCTTCAGAAATCTTTTTATAGGGTTTATTAGAAAAAAAAAAGAAAATCATTCCATATTTAGGTAAAAATGTCTCAATCTTCTGTATATATGTTTTATTAATATGTAAATATTTAGATATTTTTAAATTACTATGTTCTTAATAAAGCAACAAGGGACTAGTTGTGATATGGTGTATAACATTGTGTTGTGTTATCGATCTCTGGGAAACCCTCTTTGTCAGTCCAGAAAAGAAAACCTACAATAAATAACTTTAATTGAACGTGCCTTTCTGTGTTCTGTGCTGGATTCCCATATTTCAAAGGAATTACCTAGCAATTCGTGGACCACGTAGGGAAATGTATGGAAACCTTAAAAGTTGCTACCACGATGCTATTTTTCCGACGGACTCTGATGGAAACGATTCTGCCCGCCAGTCAGAACAATGGCTAGATCCAATCGCATAATAACTCTTGAGTATTAAGTGCTGATATGCTTGAAGTCTAATTTTAATTGAATTAGGTGCCTTTATAATCTTCACTTAAAAGGTTAAGCTCTGCTTCTATGGAAACAACACATAGGAAGGACAAACCGGTACTCATAATTTGGAGTAACCGCAAAGGTATACGCTCGGTAATTTACTATCATACCCTCATCAAGTGTTGTTTAGCCTGAGAAAATATTTCCTGCAAAAACAAGTTCCCGGTAATCTTCAATCAATGACAAGGAGCCGGTGGAGTGGAAGAAGGCCTGGCCGCACCTTTCCTGGTTTCTATGAGGAGCACTGGGCAGCACGTGCTAGTGAAAAGTCCAGCGATGGTTTCATTTCCACTTCGGTGGCTGCGCGGAGCAGCTGAAGCCTGCTGTGCGTCTTGCGTCCACGGGCATCGCGTGAGTCAGCTGGGTCCCTGTCAGCCGCGGAGCGCTGGGAAAGCAAGTGAGGCGCGACTGGGTCCTCCTGTGCCCTCCAATGTGAACTCCATTGGCTTCAGATCTGAGCACAACTCATCATTCACACAATTAATGATCATCCAGCTTGGTGGAACAAATCCATCCTTCGCTAAACAACAATGATTTTCACCATCCTGCTCTGCATGACGAGTCGTCCCCCGCGGGTTTATTTTGCTTGATTTTTTTAGACCTGGGGCAGGTTAATACACTGTTATTTGTGTCTTTATGATATGATTACAAGCAAGAAATATCACCGTGCGCCAGGAACCGCAACGCAACAGATGTCATCTGTGCTGCAGAGTCCACGGCAAGGATGCTGCAAGGTTCTCACTCCACCTGTTGGGGCGGCTCCAGGATGGAGCTGGTACCAGGGCTCCAGCTCCACGCCGTGTGTCCTGCCGTCCTATTTACAGGACACCAGAGATTAATACTTTGGGTGAAAAAAATCCTTCCGAAGCTTCACAGGAAAAGGATATCCTCCCAGTGACATGAAAGGAAACTGGAGCCCGGGCTTTATAAAAAATGCATTAATTGCAAGACAAGAAGAAAGTGTCATCTGAAGTGCCTGTGACATGTTGGTTTAGAAACAGCTGGCTGAGGCTGGCAGAGGAAGCGCACGCCGTCACACCGGCTTGGTTTGGGGACCGGTGACCCTGACGGATCCAGCCCTAGAGCCCAGGCGCTGTCAGTGGGAAGACGAAGCTTCACCCCGAGGAAACCCACCCTCAGCTCTGCTGAGGCTGGGCACGGGCTGGGCAATGCAGCTCTCCTCCGCTGCAGGAGGGAGGGGGCACAGTCCCAGGAAAACCCCAGGGCTGACGGTGACAGCCGGGGTGTCCTGCCCCACTGCCACGTCCTCCTAAAGGGACAGACGTAGCCGGCATTTCACGAGACTGCAAAAACAACCCACTTGTGTGCATTGTCCCCAGAATCTAACAAGGCGAGCGCCTTCGCCCCTTCCCCACCACCGGCTGTGTCACAGGGAGGCACGAGAGGAGCTTCTACAAGTAGGTCAGGTATGATTTCTCATCTGCCGAATGCTAATAAAAGCCACCGATGTGAAACCCATAACATTACATGTATAAATAATTTAGCTCAGTTGAGTAAACGTTGATTCTGGGTTAAAAAAAAAAAGAAAAAAGAAATGATTCCATCAGCTCTTCCCCCTCCCCTGCATGCGTATGTCGTTATGTGTGACATAACAGGGGCAAAAAGTAGTTAATACTTGGGGAATTTGGAAATCGGGGAGATGGCCCCCTTGTGTTTCTGCATTGGCTCCTTCCTTCACCCAGACCCTCACAGAGGGATCAGATGAGCAAGGGAGCTAATTAGAAACAAAGATAAAATTTTTGTCTTGTAATTGCAAGTTATGGTTGACCAGAGGGCTGGCGGTAAGAGAAGAGGCTGTGTTTCATGACCCACGTTCTCCCCTCTGCTCTTCTCTCCTCCCTTTGCAGACACATGCACTGGGGCAGCTGCTCACCCCCTGCAGCACCCATCCCACCTTTCCAGTGACTGCCTTTGCCCCAAATTTGCCCTCAGTGGGGCAGGAGGAGTCCCCGCAGGGTGTCCAAGCCTGCCTCGAGCCGACCTTGTGGCCCTCCAGCCTGGCCATGTCCCAAGCCAGGTTGCTCCCCAGAGTGGATGCAGTCACTGCTTTTCTCTTTTCCAGCTGTTCTAAGGTGAAATTGGTGTCCTCCCTCCCCACCCAAACCTGGCTGCTCTGGCTTTTGGAGAGGAGGAGCTGGAGCCCGGCCATGGGGCCACCACCACAGCCAGGAACGTCCCCTGGTCACCAGCATGGCCAGGAAAAATGTCATCCTCAGGAGATGCCTGGGCAGTCAGGGTGGAGGGAAGAGGCCAACGCACATAGCTTCATCACCCAGTGACCCTCAGGTGGCCCTGGGGACCTTCCCTGCCCTGGGGTGATCACCACACACAGTGCCTGCATGCTCGGAGGTGCTCCTGTGCTCCAACAAGGGACATCCACCCAGAGACTTCCCAAAAATGCCTTGTCCGCAGCAATGCTCCTGGCCCGCAGCATCTCTGGAGGCACCAAGCTGAGAGCGTGGCCAGGAGGTGGACAAGGTGGGCTTTGCGTGTCCAGATACTGTGAGCCCGTGCGAGGTCCCCAGCAAGGTGCAGCGAAGTCAGCACAGGGGGATCTGGGCTGGCACCAGCATGCGGCTATTGCTGTTACCGCGGCTTAGAGAAAGCAAAGATTAATGTAATCATTTAATCCAAGAGATTTCAGGATTCGCTGACTGTATCTCATGTCTCCATTCAGCGCGGCACGCGGGGGGTGTAAACTGCTGTGTTCTGATCGGGGCGTTTCTCTGCTCCTGACTCATCTCCCTTTTCCTGATCAATTGCGCACAGGTTTAGACCCCGGCTAGACCTGCTGCCACGCTTCTCTTCCCCCTGCTGCTGCAGCGAGGCGGTGGCGGGTCCTGCCTGCAGCATCCCACCTGCTGTTTGGCTGGTGAGAATGGAGATAATGTGCACGTATGTCCAGCAAGACCCGTCCTGCCACCCCAAATCCAGACTTTCTGCCCCAATTGCAGACACCAGGGTGCAGGCAGCAGCATAGGATGCATGGCCAGGTTTGTCCCCTGGTGCTGGTGGCTGCAAGGGCTGCGTTGACGTTGCTGCAGGAGTAAAGGACACAGAGGCAGTGATGAGCCAGCTGAGACATCAAAGTGTGACCAGGATCAGAGAGAGGATGCTGAGCCCGACCAATTTAGCTCCAAGCCAAGTCACTCGCAAGATACAGATCACAAAATATGTTCAGAGCATCCTGTGGCTCCAAAAGCCATCAGAACCAGCACTTGTGGAGGCACCAGGGTGGCACAAGCTGAGCCCACACCTCCCTGGCAGGCGGTTCTCAATGGCCTCTGATGATGGAGACCCCACAGCCAGGTCACATGAAGTATTCCCACCTAAGTCAGCACTGTCCCGCTGTCCAGCCCAACGTTGGCTTTCTTACCAGCAAGGGCACGTTGCTGGCTGATGCTCAACTTGGTGTCTACCAGGACTCCTGGGTCCTTTTCTACAGAGCTGCTCCACAGCTGGGTGCCCCCAGCATGTCCTGGTGCCCGGGGTTGTTCCTCCCCAGGTGCAGGACTCTGTACTTCTCCTTGTTGAACTTCATGAGGTTCTTGTCAGCCCACATCTCAGGCCTGTTGAGGTCCCCCTGGATGGCAGCACGGCCCACCGGTGAGTCAGTCGCTTCTCCTGAGCATGCCATGTTCTCCTTTACAGCTGTTCTAGGACATCCTGAGGCCAGGTTCCCCCCTCCAGACCCACAGCTGTGCCCCCAGCCCAGTTACCAGCACCTGACCACACTGAGCATGGTGGTGGAGGAGGAGCACTGGTGACACCCGATGACTCCCAACGCCTCCATCCTTTCTGTCCCTTTCTCCAGGCCAGGGTCCTGTGCATGATCCGACACTGCCAAGAGCCACCGAGCTTGCGGATGCCGCTGCCCGTCGCTCCTTCCCCTGCTGCCAAAACACGGGCAGCAGCCTTTGGGCAGAGCTTGGGCAAGTCAGTGCTGCTGCAAGGACTCCTCCATGTTCTGGCTTCTCTGCCCATGGGGGCATCACCTTCCCAGCTTCATCGCCTGCAGAGCAGAAAGTGTGCCAAAGCCCAGTGCATTAACATAGATTTTGTGTTTAACATTTTTTACAGTAATGAGCTTCAGCGCAGCTCCTTCGTTGCCCTTTGCTGAGTGTGATCGATCACCCCCATCTCTCACCGAATGTCCCCAAAGCCCCTTGGGGAACCGGCTGGCCCGGCGGCTGGAGCAACGGAGGCTGGTCCCAAACACGGCACTTGCGTGGCAGCCAGGGGATCAGGCCCAGCCAGCACAGGTTCACGAAAGGCAGGTCGTGCATGTCCAACCTCATCTCCTTCTATGACAGGGTGACCAGTCATAGTGTGGATGAGGGAAGGGCTGTTGA
>VXAL01000605.1:197889-239679 GCA_013399475.1 Chauna torquata | reverse complement strand
TGATTCTGTGATTCTGTGATTGGAATTGGGATACTGGGGTCACTTTTCACAAGTATCTAGAATACAACATTTCAGTGGCATAAGAAATCCCAGCAGGTGTAAAGTTTGAAATGACTACTTTTAAAATTTCTCAGCAACAAGATCTTGCCTTAACTGCCAGCACTTATACAAAGATGAATGCTTTTCTGTTTGCGAAGGGAGAGAAAAGGGAATTAAGAGATTGTGGACAGCTACCATACATATTTCCATTTGCAAGAGACTAGGAAGAATTAAAGGTAAAATGGTTTTATTCCAGACTGCCTGTACTAGTTAAGAGGGCTCTTGCTATGTTTATTGGATGACTGAACAGAATTAAGGCCATGTCATGGCCTTCATCAGTTTTCCAGTTTTACCAAATCGTGAGACCCATTCCTTTATTTTTAATATCCTTTTTGTCTTATATCTGTACACACGTGGTGTGTGTGTGTGTGTGTATAAATTACCACTTGTCATGGTAAGGTCACTTTGCTGATACAATAGTATACTACATCCAAGCCATAACATATACACTGTTTAGGAAGCTTCGTCTTCACATAATGGCAGGATTTACAGATATCCCTGCAGAGTCAGATAAAACAGCCTGCAGTGTTTGTTTCTAATTTCACAAATCACAGTCAGAAGCTGTAAAATTTCCATAATATCTCCCTTCTGGTAGAGCAAGGAGCTGGAGAGTATCTTGCCAGTGCCTGGAAGGAAAGATTTACAGGTTTACAAGGATTGCAATACTCATTGCAAAACCACAGATCTTGGTTACTTATCCCCTTCCTGGCTTCCTTTTTCTCTGATTTAAAAAAAAAAAAAAGAACTGGACTGACTAACAATATTTGCAGTTTAATTCTTAAAGAACACAAGCGTGATCTACCGTGTTGCAAACATATCTTTGGACAAAAATAAGATGCTAGGCTGAAAAATGAAGTGGTGAAACTAAAATTGTAGGATTGTTCTGGTTTTCAGCGTCTTGTTCAGCAAGCACAAAAAGCTTGTTACAAACTGGCTATGTACTTAAGGAAAGCCTTGGAAATGATGCTGTGATTTGCTTTTTTTCCAAGTGAAATATTCAGAAATATTATTGCAAGAAAATTATACAATTCTGACCTGTTTTAATATAATGCAATCATCATTTGGTGACACCCTTTATTCATGCAGAATCTAAGCCATTTGCAAAGTAGTTGAGAAACTGCTGAATATTTAGGACTGGGAGCAAAAGAATAAGAGGAAAGGAATGACGTTGATTCCTTCTTCCCAGTTGCTGCTGGTTGTATTCAGGCAACCATGAACATGTTTGTACTTCCCCAGTTAATGCTGAGCATTGAGTCTTCCTTGATATGTCATAGATAGCATTATCACGCTGGTTTTTTTAAAGAGAACAAAGGATATCATATTGATTAGTGAAATGTGAAGCCCAAGAAATTGCTATTAGGTAATTCTGTATCTCAGGTTGTGTCTTCATTAAATACAACATTGGCTTATACTTTGCTCAGAAATAAACCTATGTGGGAACCTGCAGCTGCTTATCTTGCATCTGAATCCAGGGGCAGAGAGCAGGCATCCAAAATTCTTGCACTGTAGTTGCTGATGTCTGCCTTACCCTCTACACCACACCAGTGGCTGCAATTACTCTGCACTCCAGAACTCATCATTTACAAAAATTGTCTTTAGTTATCTTCTGGAGATTTGTGACAAACATCTTCAGATTAGTTGCCTTAAAATTCAGTGCACATGCCTGCACTATCTTAAGCCAGTTTTTCTTCATTCTTCATGTTGATTACTGATTTCTCCTTCAATGGAGTGTGTGTCCAAATTTGTCACTGATGTTAGATAATGGAACCACTTTGTATACTGTGTACGGTGTCTTGTAACAGTCACCCCTTCTGTTAACATTCATTGCATGGTGACATATTTTAATGCCTGGATTGGTGTCCATTAGGTGGCTTTTAATTCAGCACATGCACTGGATTGGAACAGCCAGAAAGCACTGGTTGTCGGCAGGTCCCCTCGAGTAACAGCACACACCCTGAAGGGGTTGCTTGACAATGGGTTGTGTCGCAGGGAAGCAGGGCTAGTACTGAAAGAGGAGAGAAAATATTTGACCAGTGACAGACAGAAAATAGCTTTCCTAACAAAAGCAAATGAGAAGTATTAGTGGGAGTGTGTACTCCTTAATAAATACGAACACCTCAAAAGTACAATGTTAGTTCCTTCATTACTGAAAATATTACCATCAATAGACAGGCCCAATATCATCTATTTCCATGGAGACCACTGCAGTCTCTTAAAGCGTTGGTGTGTGGGCAGAAGAATATGCTATTCAGTTAACTAATACTTGAAAAGATGAACGTGAATCCTCCCTACATATTTTGGGAACTTGTATATCCTTAAAACAGTGCAGCTATGACAAAATCAAGCTAACAAATTCTAACCTCCAGTAGCTAGTTCCTCCTAGTGGAGTTGCTTAACTTCAGGGGCACAAATGCCCACAAATGGGTATTTCAGTATGTGTGAATGTTCTCATGGTCTTCACTGGAGCGTTTCCCTCTGCAGTAAGAACTAGTCTGTCTGAAACTCGTGTGGAAGTGACCAACCTGACATTGCCAATTCTGTGTAAGTTTGTTCCTTTGGTACCAGTGCCAGCCAGAGCAGAGGGCAGCACTGCATTCATGTGATGCAAACACAATGCACTTTGTCTGACAATATTCAAAATAAAACAGAAAGCAGGCTGAGGAAAGTCAGTGTCCTGATCTCTTTGTCCAGTTCTATGCTGCAAAATTATCATTGTGAGCAAGAGGTGTGTGTAATGCCACCACACTCTGTTGCTCATACTAATCACGTTCCTATAAATGCTCGGTTTGAACTAGTAATGGATCTATTCCTCAACAATTTTTTCCCCTCCATCCTCCTGGTTTATGTCCTGGAGCTTTAGTTCTGCCAGCTCTTAGCCTTACCTCCACCTGGAGCTCTTTCCTCAACGCTGTGCCTGCAGAATGAGACGCAGTTTAGCAGAGGATGAAGATCCTGAAAGATTAAGGAGAGCTTTAAGCCCTGGCAACCCCTTATTGTGGGCTTACCTGAGATCTTGGGCAGGTCTCTGCTGTCTGCTTTCCTAACTGAGTTGTTGTTTTTATTGTTTACATGCTTTCATTATTTAGTTGTAAATGTGGAAAGCATGCTTCTGATGATCAAAAAGGGAAAAAATAGCCCTGTCTGCTGGTTGTTGAGAGTTATGGCTGTCTGATCTTCAGCCAGCTGGTGCACTTGGGAGGCAGCTGCCATCTGTGTACTCAGAGCCTCTGCTGACATTAAAAAGTGGTTTTAGTCCTTAGAGGAGCAAAGGTATTCATGGAAACAAGCTAAGTATAAACTGTTTCACAACACCCGGCTGTCTTTGTGGAAGGCCAGCCCAAAGCGATGAACGGTCTCATCTCCTGTTAACTTCAAATTTGATAGATTCCAAATCAAAACTGAGATGTGATTTTTGATTGACGGGCTCGCTTTTCTTATCATGAGTGTGAAAAGCTCAGCCTCGGAGCCGAAGGTAAGGGAACTGAGAATGATGAGCTCTCCCTGTAGATAGTCAGCATTTTGCATGACTGAACCCTACAAAGAAATTCACTCTTGCAAGCCTCAGCATTAATTTTTATCCAGTTTGCTTGGCAAGGATCAGTTCAGTTCATTAGTATCTGTCCTTCATTCCTGTGTAAAAGAAATGCGTAAAAACCCATTGTACCAAATTTGCAATTTGAAAGAGCATGTGGGCCGGAGACTCATTACTGAGCCCTAGCATCTGACATGAAGTTAGTTTTCAAATATTTTGGACAGCCATGGAGTTTCTTGCAGATGGGAGTATAACATTACTTTGGTGCAAGTGCACCAGGGACATGCAGTCTGCTTGCATTTTTCTGGGCAGCTTTATCTTGTGCTACTGTTCCAATAATCTTAAAGCCTGACTGCTATTAATGCAGCTCCTTCGTTGCTGAAGCTGCTATAAAGCTGTAGACAGTACCACTGCAGTATAAATACTTCATATCTACTACCACTAGTAACTTGCTTAATTAAACTATATGGAATTTTTGTATCAATTACAATGCACTGGGTAATTCTTAAGCCCAGATATGAGGAGAACTTTCAGAAGATCTATCAAAAAGGGTATCACCTCTTCTCTTGTAAACTATAAAATATTTGTCATTTCTAATCACAGTATTGTTTCATATAGTAGGGAAACTCACACTGTCTTGAGTAAAATCAGTATTAACACAAGGAAAGCACTGCAATTCTTGGATTGCTTCCTTTCTAATTCTGTTATGCAGGCTTAGAGCTACCAACATTTCATGCTCTCTGAGGCAAGAAACTCATTAGCTCTAATTTGAAATAGTGTAACAGAAAGGTAATGTCTTTCTTGGTTTTCAGTCCTTTCATTAAAATAGCTGCTAAAAGCCAGTAATCCAGTAACCGAGATGTGGATTTGAGAGACCAGTGGATGGTTTGACTTACAAGATAATTAAATCAGAAAAATTATTAGTGAAGTTAGTACATTTCCCTGCATCTAACCACCAAATCCTTGTTCACATGCTGAAACCTGGTGAACAGTACCATCAATTTCTAAACTTATCTAGCTGAATCAAAGAAAATCCTTGTGTGGATGAACTCTCTAAATCAGTTTGTTGTAAATTAAGCTAATTCAAGAAGTCTCTCAGTCTAGGGAGCACCTGTTTTAGTAATTTGATGTGAGAAATGGACTTA
Organism: Chauna torquata; assembly: GCA_013399475.1. Taxonomy (NCBI): domain Eukaryota; kingdom Metazoa; phylum Chordata; class Aves; order Anseriformes; family Anhimidae; genus Chauna; species Chauna torquata. Next base: position 234,903 of record VXAL01000605.1, on the reverse strand, counting down.
ACAAGTCAGTGCAATTCATATGCAGAACCCCACCACTTCACACTGCTGTGCTATAACCTCTCTCACATCTTGCCTCATGCTCAAGCTGACGATGTATACAGTTTGAGCATAAACCAGTAAAAGTGGCATTGCTTAGAGAAGCCAGCAGATCAAACTTTTGCTTTTAATGGAAAGATGAAGAGAAAGCAGCATCTTCCCTAACTTCTGCTATCCCTGTGTTTGTGTCTGCCAAACACGCAGGTGTAGGCAAGACACTTTTCCATTACTCCATTGTACTCAGGCTGCTCATAGCCTCTTCTCCTCCCCCAGTGCTGCATAAGCCACAGAAACGTTCATGAAAGCTGGTGGAGCTGCCCCTTTCCTCCTGCAAGAACAATGCAGCTGGCTGTCCCGTTTCAAGAGAACAAAGGTGCGCTGTATGACACAGAGCAACATTTCTTCTTTCCCAAAGCTCTCTATACTTATGTCCAGAAGACATGACTACCATTTGAAGAGTGATTGTGGAGAGGGGGGCTTCAGGGCTGGAGCATGATCTATCATAGTATCATAGAATGGCTTGGGTTGGAAGGGACCTTAAAGATCACCTAGTTCCAACCCCCCTGCCATGGGCAGGGATGCCACCCACTAGATCAGGTTGCCCAAAGCCCTGTCCAATCTGGCCTTGAACACCTCCAGAGACGGGGCATCCACAACTTCTCTGGGCAATCAATCTCCATTTAAAAGTAGGATGGTGTCCCTGTGATCCCCAATCCATCACAGGTGAGAATATGCTGGCAGGAGATAAAATGTGGATCCGTTCTGATGGGGTGATTACCTAAATATTCTGGCAGAGATTTTCAGATTGAGGCACAAGAAACATTATGGCCATTTATGATAAATAAGGCAGACAAACACAGCCTTATTCTATCAGCAGTTTGAGTATGGAAGTGCTGAGGCACGTGTCTTACGTTTGCCAATTATTATGTGTTTTGCAGAAGTCATGGCAATGCTTGAACAGTGGTACAACAAAGAATGTTCATCGCTTTAAGCATTAATTTTCTGCTGACATGCAGTCTTCTGTAGTAAATACAAAATGTGATCATTCAGTGACAAATATTTATGTTAACCAGTGATATTAATTAATGAAACAGCAGTTTGGAGCTATACGCAATTTATAGTCTTCATTACGTGATGTCTTCCTTCTATTATTCTGTGATTCACAAAGCAGCCAGGAATATATTACAAACATACCATGTTCTGCAAAAAAGCTTCTCTAAAGATGACAGTTTATCTTACAGGCACCCGCTGCTAGAAATAAAGTGTAAGTGCATTGGCACAGCTGCTAAGTAAACGGAGGGAAGGTAGTTTACACCAGTGGAGTTTGTAATCAGCCCGAGCTGACTGTTCTGATGAAACTCAACTGTCCACACATCACTGATTGACTGCCCAGGCTTACAATTCTCACCAAGTTCCTTTGACATAGCTTCTTTATCCAGATCCCACAGACTCCCTTCAAATAGCTTCTCAATGCTGAATCAATAAAACAAATGGAAGCACATGAAGTAGCAGTCTTCCTGTCTGCTCTGTCTCAGGAACTAATGACACATGAGCATTACAAATGACACATCTCATGGATTTATTTGCCATATACCTGAACAAAGAGTTACAAAGTCAGAATTACGAGCATGGAGGATGCATCAGCAACTCTTCAATCTGTTTCCCTTAGGATGTTTTTGCTTTGCTTAGAAGTACTTTTACTGCATCTGACCACAAATTGATGAGCAGTGCCTGGGGAGAATGAAGCATGTTAGCTTTAAGAAGTCAATTGTTAGGAGTCACTATGGCGGAAACATCAAAAGACTGCAAACAGGGAATCCTTCCTGCATGGGGAGTGGGTACATCTTCCGTTCTAGCTCTTGTGCCCTTAAGAATATCACTGGGCAACTTTTGTCTCTGTACTGTACTGGATCTTGAACATCCACAATTTCTATGGAACAGGTCATCTTTGGAACAGTGCTAGAGTGTAGTTGAAGAGAGGACTTTTTGTTTCAGATTCCCTGAATGACACAAATAGGAGAGGAGAAAGGGAATGGAAAAACAGACTAATGCCTGGATCAGGCTGATAATCCTATTGCAAAAACAGTTATTTAGGTTGTTAAAGACTTCCTGTAAGAGGAAATGTATATAGGCCAACAGGGTCTCAAATGGAAAGACTTTCTAAAAACACAGCAAAAGCAACTCTGCTGCTTCTAGCAGTGCATGAGCACTGGTTTTCCTTGGCTATTGATTGTACAGATCTGAAGCCAGGGCATTTTGGCTATGATATTTACAAGATGAATCTATACTTCTGATCTTTGTGAAACATAAAGTTTCTGAACAGGCTTACTGTATTTCTCATAGCTTAATTTGGTTTAGACTGTGATCTTTCTAATGGAGAAGATAAAACCAATATAGTGCTGCTAATGGCAGGAAAACCTTGGTGTTAATCATTTAATGATGATAAAGTTTTTGTCTCGTGTTTAGCTAAGCAATTTTGTAGCCCTAAACACCATATTCAGAGACTGAGAATTTCATCACTGTGCTGCAAGTTTGAACACGTAACTCATTCAACAATTGGAAATATCATAAAATTTTCTGAAATAAATTGAAGACATTAATTGCCAAAGTATGAATACCTCATATTCATTAGCTAGATGTGTTTGGACTGAGAATATAAATTATTTTTACAGTAAGACAAGCAGTCCCTTCATTCAACTGAATTAATATGCTGTGGGCACATCTTCAATGTTCAAGGGGAGAATTGCTTGGATGATGATACCCTAAGCAAACTAATGAGGGCTAGATTTGTCCTATGCCGAGCATATTGCCACTATTCAAAACAGATTACAAAATGCTGTTGTAATGTTGTAGCAGCTGGTTTTTTTTGTACTGGAGGGCAAAGGACAGACCTGCAAGTTGCTCTTTCTCTGAAGCCTTTTTCACACACAGTGTAGTGGTATCAACCCTAGCAATAATGAAGAAATCTCCCTTTGAAGATGCTACTACTGTGGTCCAGCTCATCCCTTTGTCATTGATTCTTTCATCTCTGAAGTTGTGGCAAGGACTCAGCCTACTCACATAGTCCTGAAATAGTTGTTTTAAGGTAGGGCTCTCATCAGAAGTGATACCAAGTTCTGTCTTGAGGGCATACTACTGACCTACAGGCTCATAACTGAGTAAGTTCATGACTTTGAGGGCAATGAGAAATTGTGTGCACTCAGACTTGAGTATTTCTAAAGTCCTTGCCCCTTTGCTTTTACTGCAGGATATTGCTGGTAGTGCACAGAAATGACTGAAGTTAGTGTACAGTATCTGTGCCTAGGATGTACTCTGTCAGACATCCTGCGTCTTTATGCATGAAGCTGCACAGACACAGTCAAGTGGTGAGTCAGAGCTCCTTTCCAAACCATGCTAGGAATCCAGTTAGAGTCTCTTAAAGATGACAACTACGCTGGTTCATATATTTGAAAAGAACACCTTTTATTAAAACAGGAAAAAATACAGTCAATGAGACATTTTTTGTGCTTTCAGGAAAGTGACATTATCAGTTGACTTAAGATGGTGGTATCATGAAACTGCATCAGGGGAAGTTCAGATTGGATATTAGGAAAAGGCCCTTCACTGAGAGGGTGGTCGAGCATTAGAATAGGCTCTCCAGGGGAGTGGACATGGCACCAAGACTGCTGGAGTTCTAGAAGCATTTGGACAACACTCTTAGACACAGCATTTAATTTTTTGAAGTCCTGTGTGGAGCCAGGAGTTGGTCTTAACCCTTGTGGGTTCCTTCCAACTTGGGATATTCTACGATTCTATGATCCTATAATCAGACTTGACCTTTTCAGATATACTAGCAATTCTAGGACAGAGCAGCCCAACAACATTTGAGCTGCATGGTTTCCGCTTAGATGGAAGTAAAATCAATGGTTCTTTTAAATGAGATTTTATACCATCTATGAAGTGTTCATTACAATTTCTGCCAGTGGGGAGAAGCCCATGGACAAATAATTTTTCTGAACTATTGTCAAAACCTCCTTGAGATTTAATGGAGAGTCATGGAGAGTAAATGATATCACCAGAGTTCTGCTTCCGAGACCTGGGGCCTGGGTACAAAACGATTTGTACTATGCATACTGTACACAACACTAGCCATGAAGGCTATTAGTCTCCAGTTAATATTCGAATGCCTTTCTGACTGCATGCTGGCTACAGGACTTCCTGGTCTAACTGCCCTGGCAATATGTTATGCAAGTGCCCAAGCCTTGGAGGAAACATTTCCTATGTTAAGAACCCTTTAATTCAACATGGAGAGTGAAGGGAAAGAGAGATGCAAAGAGCGGTGTGTCATGTCCAAAGCGTTACAGCAAACCTACTGTGAATCTAGGAACAAAACTTTTTGTGGACTTGCAGTCAATACATTGTCTCTTGCACTCAGAAGAGCAACCAAACTTCACATTTTAGTGTGAACTAGCTGGAGTTGAATATAAATCTTTTAGTTACCGGAGGCAACATTAACATATTCTTAGGTAGGAAATAAATACCTTGATATTGTTAATAAGCAAGTTGATAAGGGCAATAGGTAATAAAAATGAAATAACCATGGAAACCAGTCTGTTACTAAGTAAATATTTTGTGAAAATAAGTAACTTGTATCCAATTGGCATTACCAAAAATGACCATCTGAAATACTCCCAGGAAGCTGGCTTAATGAGGAATGGCAGAAGAAACAGACCAAGTTGTTGTTGTTGTTGATGATGATGATGTTGTTGTTGTTGTTTTTAAGAAATAGGTGCCCTTTGCATGTCAGCTTTGTGAAATCCCAAGTTTCCTGTTTCCCCTCAAATAGGCTGCTGGGTAGAGCGGTGTTCTCTAAGGGATTTCAGAGTGGCAACAATGAAAAAAATCAATGGGAACCAATAATGCTCAGGGAATTAAGTTTTTAATTCAATGTTCTCACTATATTTTAGGTGCTTAACTTCAGTTTCCTAAAACTGAATCTGATCATGTGAAGTCTGCAAATAGTGATACTGTCTGTTTTGCACCGTAGCTGAGGTGAACTAGTGTAGGCCAGTTTACCATGTGTGGAGCCACACAACTTCTGTCATTATTAGCAAGAGTGTTTCTTCAGTTATGCAATCTAGCTCAGGAATGGAAGATATTCTCAATATTTTCTTCATTAAACATTTGAACTCAGACTTTTAGGATCATCAGACTAATCAGGTCTTTTCATGTCCACCCCGTCCATTAGAAATCTGACAATATCCTGATTTCACTCTGAAGTTGTGAATTATTTATGTAATAGGATTGTCTGTGATGGGAATAGAAGATTTGAAGAGAAGCATATCTGAAGTCTGACGGAAAAGACATCTGGTTGCTTGGCATGGGGGATTATTTTCATGGCCTGAAGGCAAAGTGTAGGCAAGCAAAAGATGATCTACTTGAGAGATGGAAAGGACTCGTGTTTTTGCTAAAATAGTGATGCAGAGTCTTACTGGTTGCCATAGCTGAGTTTAAGTTAACCTTTGTCCCCTAAGACAGCCAGACTTGTCACAGCAGTATAACAGCAGCGAACACATGATCCCTGTGTTCATGAATGCATGTATGTGTGTATGTGTGTGTGAGCTGATTAAGAAAAGAAAGAGCCTTTCTGGGCAGTGCTGCATGCCTGCCTTCAAGTTAGGAAGCAGCACCTCATAAAATGCTGTCCAGGAGGATCCTCTGACCATACCATTACCACAAAATCAGAACCAGACCTTCCAATAGACCTCCATGTCATTCAGCACTGCGGTGCAGCCCAGTCTCCAAGGGGTGGTCAGGGATGTGCTGCAACTTGTGAGGAGGCAGAAGGGTCACTCTCTTCTCCATCAAACATCAGCTTTGCCATCTCCAAGTGAAAAGTGACTCCTGGTTCCAGTCACACCAAAGCTTAGACAAAGACTTATGAAGCCTCACTCCAAGCAGCATTTCCTTTCTGTGTACTGAAACTGAGTGACTCGAACTCTGTAATGGTCAGAGACTTTTGTGCTATTTAGCAGTTTTTCAGTTATCCGAACTTGAATACTTCCCTTGGAAAGCACAATTGCAAGTAAATAGTGCCATCTTCATTGGCTACAACAGAGGATGTATTTTAGGACTGTCAGCTTAAACATTTGTTATAACTGATACCCATGACAATAGTTTTGAAATTTCATTGAAAAATGTGGGAATATCTCAGCAGTCTGTCACAAAAAAAATATCGAGCACCTGTAAACTGGTAAAATAAAAGCATTTACACTTCTGTTTGAAACCATGTCTCTAAGTATATGTGGCAGCTTTGGGACACTTGGTGCAGAGACCTATCCTGATAAAATGTTGATATATTGAATCGCAGCACAAATAAATTAATTACATGAACTGAATACCAAGCGCATTATTAAATCATGACTATTCCAGAAGGGACTTGCTGGCATGTTGCTGACAATGTAATGACTGTTCAATGTCTTTATCTGAACTCTGTTTGCTTCTTATATTTAGTGTGTAAAATACCTTTACGTTAATGTTCTGCAGGTTAGTGTAGACACTTGGTATCCTAAGGCTTAGACTTCATATGGAGAGCAGTTATAATTAATTCCTCTAATTCAATTAACCAAAACTATACTACACAAGGTCTTTTTCTATCTCAAAGCTAACTTCTGAATGGGTTGGTAGAACTTCAGTACTTAAGTCTCCTATGGGTGTGGGGGACGGAAATTCACAGATGGTGAAAAACAATGGTTCTTGTTGGAAAACCCTGGAAAAGAATAGTTGCATGCCCATGTGAGCAGAGTCCCCTGGCTTTTTCTGGAGAACTGCAGTATCGGCAGACCAGACATTACTGTTCTTTTTGGTCTTGCCACCTGTTCTGTGGGCCTCCAATGTAAACTTAGAGCATGAATAATGTGATACAACGCGGTCACCAAGAGATAAGAATGTTGCATCATAGACAGAAATATTCCATCCTAAATGATCAGGCACCTTGTCCAAATATAGTTAGCTTGTTCAAGGAGGAGTGAGGGGCATTTGTTTCAGAAAAGTGAGAATTGCCAAAGGAGACTTAAGAGCAGTTAAGACATGAGGCAGTAAAACAACTTATTCGCACAGTTGTTAGTAGGAGTTGGACATTACACTGACATAGATGTGGATTTCTGGAAGAGCTATATGTAGTGTAAGCTTTTCCTAGGAGCAACTTCCTTGCCGGTAGCTGTATTTCCAAGGATTTTGGAAAAGTTGATGTGTTAGTAGTCCTTATAAGCAAGCAGAACTGGGGGTTCCTTGGTTTCTATGACACCTTTGTAGGTGCTTCAAAGAACCAAGTAGATGTGTTACAGAAATAACCTCATTTTTGGGGTGCCAGATGTGTGAGAACATGAGGAAGGAGGGCTGGGCCTAGTGCAGTGACTACAGCTGACTGCAGCAACATGGCCTGTATAGGGAAATACAGAACATTTCCTGCAAACCTGCTCTTAGCATAACATAAATAAACCTGTAAACACTGACTAATGGTGCAATTCCTAATGGATTTGGCTGTAATAGTATTGATCCTGTAAGGTGATAACTTTTCAAGAAGTTCAGCTAACAATGTGTTGCATTGAATTTCAGAGAGCATCCTTTTTATGTTAGGAAAACAAATGCTTCTGACCAGAGAATTTCTTCAGTGTGGTTCTTGATCTGTTTAAATTTAACCACTACTGTGATGTGCTGACAATGGAGATCTTTGGCCTCACAAATCATTGGCAGAACAACAGCAAACCAATTATCATATCCCACAGCTAACATTAAACAATCACTAGTTGTCTAAAATAATGAGGGCAGTCCTAAGCTGCGGGGTTGAGAAGGAGGTGTCCTGCAAGGGTATGACACTGGGTCTCCTTAGGAGAGGCAGTATTTTTATCTTAAAGAAAGTATTCTATGAGCCCTTTACTAAATCTGTCCAACTAATTTACTGTTTTGTCCAATAAACAATATGATACACTAAAACATGAAAAAGGAAAATGATTGTGTTGACAGCTTCCACTCTAGCGTCTAACAATTGCTAGTTAAATAATCTCTTAACTTTTCAATGAAGAAGATAACACTCTTTTAAGTTCCCATTTGAATTGGAGGTATTATCCTTTTTCCTCCACACCAAGAAACAACCTGGCTACGGCTCCTTGTCACCCAGAAAAAATTTTGCATAATCTTGGTTTATGCACATGTGCCAATGAACTGGCAACTTCCAGCCAGCTTCTTCCAGTCAGAGGCCAAGGACATGGTTTGAGGGTGGCAGAGATATGCTGCCTGTTCCCTACGAATCCTGGAAGTGCTGCTGCATTATTTCCCCAATTACCTCAATTTTAAACTTCTAGTTAATTTCAATAATTTTGTTCTGCATGATGTTACGTAAGTCCTGTGTGCATTTTCCAGAGTTTGCTAAGCTGATCCTTAGAGCGTAAGCACTGAATGTATTCTGAAGAAAGGGCTCTTCAATCTGGGACAAATCACTCAAGTATTCCCCCAAAATAGCATTGACCTCTGAGACTAGCTTTCAAAGATACGAAGGCTCCTTAGCCCTCTTCACACCAGTTCAGTGGGGGTGCTTAGTATCCTTTTGTGTGGACGAAAACCAAGGCCATATGTGATCTGTACATTTATTACTGCCCAAAAATGTGTGAGACCTGAAGTGGAAGAAAAGTAAAATTACAGGACCAAATAATCTTGGTGTTGTTTCTTACTCTTCTCACTCAATGCAAGCTGCTCTGAGAGTACTCAGTCATTGTCTCAGGAAAGCTCTTCTTCCAATATTGGTTGATAATGAAAACATTTTCCCTGAAAAGCTCAGTTGCCACATGCAGTGAAAAGACACTTTAAGAACAAATTGGCCTGAAACTTCTTCACCTAAAGGGCACTTGCACTGCAGTAGATGAGGTGATGGTTACGTAACTCGCTAGCTACTCTGCTTTGCTGCTTAGGTAAGATGTGGCAAGTGCGTTGAGCCATGGAAATGGAAACTATTAATGTTGTAGCTAGCTCAGGTCAGCCACAGACTAGAGCTTAACAGAAAAATACCCTGTTCTATTTCACTATGTGCAGCACTGAGTGTTGTACAGATCTTACAATACTTTCCATGAGCAGGTCAGTGGGATTGTGCATGGTATTTGGCAAACTTTGCAAATAAACTTTTCTAATAAAAACACTACATTAATTTGTCAATTATGTTTCAACAGACAAAGCAGAAGGCAAGATCAATGGATTGGGAACAACTTCAAAATGCCTTTGTGAGGCTGGTGAGCTACTGATGCTCTATTAATAGAGAAACCTGCTTGCCAAGAACATGTAGAAGAGTACATGGTGCTAGTTCTGCATTTCACCCCTGCAAAGTTAATGTCTGAAGCCAGTAAGGTGTTCTATAACCTGTCAAGCTGTGTCTTCTGCCACCACTGGCCCATTCATCTATCTCCCTTTGTCAGAAATCTGTGGAGTCTGCACTTGACTGTATTATGATATATTATCTCTTGCCTTCTATTATATAAGAGCAGACAGAAGGTCAGACTGATGTTATCAGGACTTCACGTTAGGTTTGGAAACAAAAGCAGGTAAAATGCAGTGGCTCACCTGCAGCTTGTCATGGCTTGTTATTTTTCTGGACAGGAGAATACTGGGCTGTTGGTAAGGACAGGAGCATGGGCCTAGATCTCTGTGTTCATTTCACCCATATAAGCATCAATAAATCAAATTGTGGCAGCAGTTTGTGCGGATTTTGTACAAGTAAAGACAGAGTTTTATGTTAACATCAACAATGACTAATATGGCAGTTACTGAAAGTAGTATTTAGTCCATGCCAGATTTTCACAGGTGACTTGACATCGGAGTGCCCCAGCATAGCTTAATTTTAAGCTATATGCATTCCCATCTGCAAACAAAATACTTCTCAGGATAGGTCTCAGATCTGACTTCAAGACCTAACACAAAGAATATAACATCTATTTAGCTTCAGCCTGAGCCTAGATGGAAAGCTCCCTCACCTGCCTGGTTGGACAGCTGGGTTTTGCTTTCTTTTTCACTTTCTAGTACTTTGAATCTAGCTACTCCTCTAAGCTTGAGCTCCTGAATCTCAAATATTCTTCTTCACTGTCTTCTGTCTTCTCAGTCTCTCTAGCAGTCTCTGTATCTACTACACATCCTTGTATTCATCTTAAAGCTTACATTTTTAATCACCTTTCAAATGAAAGTATCCGATTGCTATCGATGTCCGTAGCAAAGATAGCAAGCAGTTTTGCAGACTAAGGTAAGCTGCTGTATATAGAAGCAGCAGAGCAGGTGACAGGGTTAACTGACTGGGTAAGATATTTTTCTGATAAATGGGACAGAAACTGGTCTGGGTCCTGAACAGTGAGAAATGAAGCCCATTGGAAAGTGGAACCACCTGGAAGAAAAGACAATAAATACTTTTCTGTCTGGTCCCAGAATCTGCTGCAGTTCCTGATATCCCAAGCCTTTCCTTACAGGCAGGGATTGTCTCTTGTCTGTTCAACAAATGCCCTCTGAGCATGCCTTTAACTATTTTAAATGCACCTGAATGTGTTCCTTAAGCCTTTTTGGGTTGTTCCCATGTTTCCAGTCCCTTGATTTTTGTTAATAATTGAGAACAAAGGTGAGCTCAGCTATTTGGCAGATTTCCTTTACTAACCAGTCCTCGGGTGATAAAAAACTATCCCAGTATGCAAATTCCTAGTCTATATCATGTTTAGCATTGTTTCTGTGAGCCTCAGAGTTGTGAATACCTCTTAAATCAGGATTTGAATGGCTCACAGTAAGAATCTGGGCCTTGCATCCTTCACTCTTGCAACATGTGGAGCTGCATCCCCAAAGGCTGCCTTGGGACTGTTCCCTTTCTTACATGGGTACTGTACGCTCTGCAGAACATGAAGTATTGCAAACATAAAAATGTCCTTTTAGTCCCTTGGTGCTTAGAAAGCATTTAACTTAAGTAACAGCCTGTACTCAACACAGCTTTCTTCTAGTAGACTTATTAGGTGTTAGGAATTTTTTTCTGTCAGATTGCAAATCTCTCTTCTCTATCTCCATGTTTATACTGTCCCTTACTTCCCTAGCTCATCCTCCAAACCTCTCATTTGTGTGATCAATTGACTTTAGCCATATCTGTACTGGAACGTAGACAAACTGGAAATAGACTGAGGAGGGAGCTCTGTGGGAGGGCTAATGTGTCTGCACAGGACTATACCCTTAGACTCACAGAATCATTTAGGTTGGAAAAGACCCTTAAGATCATCAAGTCCAGCCATCACCTAACACTACCAAGTCCACCATTAAACCATGTCCCTAAGTGCCACATCCACACATCTCTTAAACGCCTACAGGGATGGCACCTCCCCCACTTCCCTGGGCAGCCTGTTCCAATGCCCAGCCACCCTTTCTGCGAAGAAATTCTTCCTGCTAACCAGTTGAAAGTTCCCCTGGTGCAACCGGAGTTAATGTAGGGTAAGCAGAGCCCCTAGGCTGAGCTTGTGGCATTTTCTTTTGCTTTTATGCACTAGCAAATAAGCCAGATCCTTCAGGAAAGCCCATTTGAAGCTAACATGTTTGATAAGGCTTGTCTCTTGCCTTATTTACCCCTAGCTTCTGCTGTTTGCAATGTGATTCTTCAGAAATATCAAGTCATTCCAGTTTCTGATTCTCTGCTCTTGTAACTGGGGCAGAACTGTAACCTACCCTGGTTCAAACAGATGCTTTCACTGTCAGCTCAACAGCCCTCACTCTGCCAGAGCCCTCTGTTGCACGCCGTTGGAAGAGGTGCCATTGCACCCTACACGACATCACTAACTCCCACACACTCACCTTCCTCCATGTGTGTGAACAAGACTTGTAGTACAGATACTCAGGATGTTAAGGGTTATTTTGAACTATTCCATAATATTGTGGAAGTGTCTGATATAAAGAATAAAAATTGTAAAAGGCGATGGAGTGGGGTATTCTGGCTGAAACAGTTGTGATCTGAGTTACCAAGGAAGTCACACAAGAAGATGATAGGTAATGTTTCAAGCTGTAAATGAACCTGAGATTGACACTGCACAAGAAACAAGGGTGGTTTTGCAATTTCAAGCTGCCTTAACTGCCACAGCACCTCCTTGCAAAATCTGGGGGGACAAGAGAGCTGCTGTGGAGCCTCATGTAGACCAGTATCCAGAGAAGGATGCACCTAGCCCTTTCTCTAGTGAGCTCTCCACAAAGTTTTAACTGAATAAAAAGAAACCCAAACTTTTAACACAGAAAACTTGCAACTACTATGAGACACCAAACTGAAACAGACAGTCTGGGTACAATTCACCCTGCCCCGTGGCTGTCCAGGCAAACCTTGGCTTTCATTCACCTGTGCATACTGTTCTCACAGCCAGAAATATTTTACTACAAAGCTTTCTGTTACCTCCTGAATCCTGAAGGTTGCTTTCCAAAAAAGCACAGCTCAGAGTCCCCTGCCCTGCTGAATTTCCTGTCCATCTTAGCCTATGGTTTCTGGCATCTCTTCTGAGGCCTATGCCATCTCCTTTCATTTCTGTAGGCCCATCCAAATCCGCCACACTCAAAGACATTCACATGAATATATCAGTAAAACAGATCAAAGCAGACTTAATATCGGATGCTGTTTATACTAGGCAGTGTAGTCTGTAATATTGGTGGTACAATGAAACTGCAAACTTGAGTCCTGCAGCTCAAAGTGCAGCTGGCTCAGGGCAGCTTCTTCCAAGCTGGAGGGCTGAAGGGGTTTGGATTTCCACACACTTAAAAAGCCATGTTTTATCTGAGAATCTCTCACAGCACTGCAGCATGGCATCAAAATGCCATTAACTTCCTCAGTGTGATCAGCAGATTTCAGAAAGATCAGGTGTTCCCCTTTCTTTATAAAGACATGGAGAAGAGAATGCTCAGATTCTCTGTTGCTAAAATCATGCTTATAGATACTTCTGGATGCATGATTCCCAAACACAAAGGAGCAAAATATTACAGGTAGAGTATAACACAAAGGAGAATTGTCTCAGAGACCAGAGCTTGATCACCACCTCTGACACACCTGCACAAGGGGAGACAAGCCCATTACTCATGAGAAAATGGAATGACTTCAAGCCATAAACACAATGCCATTTACCTAGATCACTGTTAGAGCTTGCTTGTCTACCCTAGTCAAGCTGAATTGCAGCCTCCATTTGTTTTTCAGGGTTTATCACTTTCTGATTTTCTTCTTCTTCTCCACATCACTGTGGCACATTTCAGATTGAAGATAACTGGACAAGCACTAAGGACTCTAGGTCTGACTCTGAAAACAATGGAGAAAAAAATGTACTGTAAATCCAACCGTTCAAGGGCTCTGAGAAGGAGGTGTTCAGCAGCTCCAAAATCTGTGTTCCAGGCTATTTTGGGCAACGAGGCAATGCCAGCTGGCATACAAGCTAGGTCATTTCACTCAGAGATGAGGAAAACTTAGCACAACAATGATGACTGTACGGGAGGCTGCGAAGAATTAAAGAAGTTGCAAAATTATGTAGTAGAATAGAGACTTGCCCAACTACTTTGTTTTCAAAAGCCACCACACGGTAACTCCTGACTCCAGAAATTAATCACAAAAGTTTCTGAGGATAGCAGTGTAGAAGACCCTGATGTGCAAGATGCACTGAAGTAGAAAAGGGGTTAAACTTCAGAATAGCTCAGGGGCAAGTTACCTGCACCCCACAATGAAGCTCATCCTAGTTGTCCTCACACTCAGGTCCTTAAATAAAGACTGTGTTCAAAACGTCTGATGTTGTGTGGGTCTAAAATTCTCAGCTCCTGTGGTGAGCTCTCTGAGTTGTATGAGAAGAAAAAAGCTCTTAACAGATTACGGCTCTTCCTTACACGGAGTCTCAGACTTCAATGGACCAGACTCATTTGCCAGCATTTTGAAGTTTATCTTCTGCTTCGAGTTTGAACTGTAGATTCCCTGGTAAAAAGTCTGTTTTTGGATTCTGCACAGCCCCTGCTTTCTGGGACAGAAGTGAACTGGTAGACACCAAAGCTTCCCTGTAATTAGAAAGACCGTAAAGACCTGAAGACTGGGTTGGACTCATTCTTTCCATAAATTACACTTCAGTGAGGGAATCATTCCTTTAAAGATGGAAGTGTTGGATGACTGGAAGAATTCAGGAAGGCTGAACTGGGAACAACCTTTAATCTTCCAAACATTGTCTAAATAATGACCTTCTGCATTGTACATCCTGCTGGAAATTGGTGGGCCACCACTTATGACAGGTGAGTGCTCACTTGCATTAAAATGGCTAGAGGTCCAGCTAAACACACCTGCAAATCAAACCAGCATATCTTAGGTTTCTGCCTTTTAACAGGGAAACTCAACTCTTTAGGCACCACTTTCCAAGGAGATGTTTGTTTCCAGTGTGAAAATAGAGCTACAGCATTGAGATCAAACCCATTGCTTAATTGTGTCTGAGAGCCATGTGCATTCGGTATAACAAGGATTTTGAATTTCAAGTCATCTAGAACAATGCATCCTTTTATTCAAGACAGTGGCTCTCAGGTTGCAGTGGCTGAGTTGGCTGTAATTAACCTGATGATTCTGTCTCCTGGGGCAAGCAGAAAATCCTATTACTTTTTGCAGGTATGTGGCCTCATCCAAATGTGATTAACTGGCTTTGCTAAGACATCCGCTAGGGGGTTAATTTAGACCAACAGTAATTAATAATATTGTTTAACTCTGACAACATTAGTAGTAATTTGAAGATGCAAAGAGGGAGAGATTTTTTGGAACGACATAGGTGCCTGCACAGCATCTCTTCAGGCAGTAACAAGAGGCTAGGAAACATTTTGGATGACGGCTGGTTGCCAAGACTCACCTGATGAGTCACTCACTGCGAGGTCTCTGCTGTGTCAGAGAGCTCTGGTACAGCAGCACGGGCCATCTCCTGCTGCTGTATCAGACAGGGCATCACAAATAGAAGCTTATAAGCACTTTACACAGGTGAAAGTACACTATAAATAGATCTGTACAGCTGTGGTGTGGGAATCATAAAGCAAAGATCTACACAGCTGGTGAATTTTTACAGGACTCCAAGGCATGAGTCAAAATTTTCAGGTCCTAGCTGAGGGAAAAAAGAAGCAGAACTTGCAGCTTTTGGCTGGCAATTTAATTTTGTAAGGAGAGCTAGTAACAAAGTTACTCATGGGATCAAATGAGTTCTTTCTACTATCTCCAAGCCTTTGGGAATCTGCGTAACAAAGATGACAGCTGGGATTTGGGACAGGGAGATTTTGGTTTGCGCGGAATGAAATTATACAGACTTTCTGTAGGGATCCTTGCAGCAGTAACAGCCCCTGGTGAGAAAATGTTGCTAGTTTTCCCATTGTGTAGGAGCTGGTTTGGGGAAAGCAGTCCTCTCTGTTGATTGAGTACAGAGCTGTCCTGTGGCACCCTAGTAGGCAGAACTGGAGTGCAGACTGAAAATACTATACAGATTTAATGCCAGTCAGCAATGCAAGAAAGTTATTTCCAACTAACAAACACCATTGTTTTTTTTGACAACAAACTTAGCTAGCACCACTGGTTTTTTTTCCCCAATTCTGTCTGTTGTTCTCTATGCACTGTTCATTATGGCCTATATCTTATCATGTCTTTTCACCGTACAGCCTCTGGCTTGCTCAGAAGTCTTCACTATCCCTGGGACAGTGAAGTGATCACTTGTAAACGCAAAGGAGAAAGGACTTGCTATCCCTTTAAACTGTGTTCTGTAGTCATGGCCTTCTGCAAGACTTGTTGCCCATCTAGAGCACACTTCTTCTGCAAGAAAGTGCAAAATGAATAGAAATCATAGAACAGTGACATGCTTTCTAACAGACACATGCTCTAACATGTCTTGTAGTTAAAGAAATACGGAAGGGATTTATGGCTAACGCTGTCTGCCCTTTGTTATGGTCTATCATAAAACAAGCTAAGCTGCAAGGGAAAATCTTGTTCCAAGCTCTGGCAAGTCACCTTATAGATCGGGATACTTCAGGGAATACAGTGCCAGTCTCAGAGTAAGGCATATAAAAATGCGCCAGCTGGAAGTGAGCAGCATGGTGGCAATGTTCTTCTTGAATATTTCCCTTACCTAGACGCAGAAAGTGTTTTTAGTTGTCTCAGGTGACTTTTTCATATCACCAGCACCTTATAGCCTCCCCTTCACCTCCCAGCCTGCAGCAAGAGGTATGAAAACTGCCATTGATGTAGATCTACAGCGGACAATATTTGTTTTAGTTCCTTTGCTGGTTTTACACTTTATAAATGGCCAAAGGAAACCATTACAAAACATTTCCTATGTGTCCTGGTAGAGTTGCAGCCTTCTGGGGCAGAGGGCCTGTGCACTCCTGCATAAATCATATGGCCTGCTACCTCTTGTGCAGCCAATGTACCTTCTTCTTAGGATTGTTGCTCCACAGGAAATGTGACCTGTCTGACACTTGATTTTCTTAGAAACAAAGATAAGAGAGAGAGTTGGAGAAAACCCTGTGCTTTTACTCTGCAGGGGGACCATCAAACCTGAGAACCTCTTGGCTTCCCTTCTGACTTCAGTGGTAGTCATTTGTTATTTTCTGAAGCAAACTTATGGACATCAGTGATACTCTGTAAGGTAGGTAGAGTCATTGATAAGTCCTCTGAGACTCAGAGCTTCAGAGCCAGAAGTTCTGGGTTCATTTCCACATACACATGGTTCTCTCACAGAATCACAGAATGGGCAGGGTTGGAAGGGACCTCTGAAGATTATCTAGCCCAACCCACTGCCGAGCAGGATCACCTAGAGCACGTTGCGCAGGATGGCATCCAGGTGGGCTTTGAATATCTCCAGAGAAGGAGACTCCACAACCTCTCTGGGCAACCTGTTCCAGTGCTCTGTCACCCTAACAGTAGAGAAGTGGCCCCTCATGTCCTGACCTTCTATCAACAAGCACAAAACATATTACCTCAAATTTTATTTATGATTTTATGTAGACAATGGTAGATAGTTTTCCTCTAGTTTTCTTCCCTCTGGAGAATTACTCTGCCCAATTTCTCTGAACACTGACTCATCCACATCTGTGGTACCTCCGTCACTGATTCAGGGCACAGTGCACGAGGTGCAGTGACCATTGACCAGGTTTGTCCAGACAGCCAACCTCCACTCCTAGAGTATGGCCCAGGCCATACAATTCTTTTGAGGACTGTTCATTGAATTGTATCATTCAATATGGGGTAGAATCAACAGGTGCTAAGCCTGGGGCAAAGCTGGAAAGCAGGAGTTAAGACCTGGCTTCCTGGCAAAAATCTTTTTCACGCTATTGAACTACTACTACAGAGGAGTGCATAACGAGTCAGGATGAGCAAGATTAGAACACTGACTCACAGCCATTCAAAGCCTCGTAATGTCAGATTTATATTGCTGAGCCGTAAGAGTAAGGGGAATGGTTCAGTGGTAGGGAAATATGTCTGGATCCTGTAAGTGATACTTGAGTTTACTTGGGTTAAATATTCAGGATGATAAAACTGGTGGCTGTATAACCCCCAATCCGTCCCACCTCCCACTTTCTTCCAGAGCTCCTGTGCCCCCACAGCCCTGTAGTTGGCCTGGTCATACAGCTCTCAACAGAGTTCCTCTTTGAGCTTAACCTGTCCTGAACTGTGTGGCTCGCACTTACAACAACCTATTGTGCAGAAGAAGAAATAACATTGGAGAAGCAAAACAAAAACTAGCTGAACAAAACTCACTCAATAGAACTTAATATCATCTAAGTATTAATACTATGACTTTATTAAAAAGGCAAGGTGCATTAAATTAGCCTAATGTCTCAGACTGACTTACCACTGCCCAACTATATTGTGCTAGACTTAATTACTTTTGCTCTGAAAACCTGATATCATGCTATAAGGCTTAACAGCATCACAACTTCACATACTACCAGGATGCTCTCTGGTAGGAGTCCTGCCATGTCTTGAGGATCAAAATTTATAATACACTCCTCTCACTCACAGCATGCTCTGCTCCTCTCAATTTTACCTCATGCAGCTGAGACCAGTAGACCTGACTTTCTGCAGAGTCCAGAGGGAGGTAGGGAAGGGAACTGTGTAATGAGACAGAAAAGGCACAAGCCTTTCTACAAAGATAATGTCAAACTGTAAGTTCTATGTTCAGTACAGGAAGAAAGCAGTTCTCGGGGTTTATACCCCTTCGCCAGATTTCAGTGCCTGGAGATGTGCATAGCTGTATGCTTGCTTTGTGTTTATTTTGTGGTTCTTAAAATGCATTTCACGTTTGTATTAATGATGACGTGTGTGTGAGAGAGATAGTAGGGATAGGCTAACTGGGCCACCTATTAACCACTAGCTAGTCTAGGGTACAATGCAAATCAGAAAAAATAATTACCATAGACTAAATGGGAACATTCGGCCCTTGTTACAGCACCATGGAACATTTTCTCACCCTTTAAAATACAAAGCAAAATCCAACTGAAATGTGTGTATGCTTTCAGGGGGCACTTCTTCTAGCAGCTCCAGGCTCTAACTTGGTCTATTATTGTTCAGAAAAGCATTGAGAACAATGCACCTACTACTCTTATGCCTCATCTCTCTGCAATAATAAGGATTTTAGTTTTATTGTTCAGTGATTACTTCTATGCGACAAGGTCACTCTGGAATCTTCAGCAAAAGATAATGTTTGGAAAATTATAATGGTGCACAAATGGTTCCATTTTGAGCTTCAGACCCACTGTGCTAAGCCATTCTGGTGCCAAGAAGCTTAGACACAGTGAAGCTGCAATCTCAAGGTCAAATTTCTAACAACGGCTGTGACAGAAACAAAATGTTAGGTCTCCAGCACTCTGGCTGGTGACCAGTCTTCCTCTGTTTCACAACCTCACATGGAAAACTACTGAATCTATACTAAGGTAAAAGATCACTCTGGTATAAGGGCATGCATGGGTTAGTCTTGGCTTCATATAGATGTCCAAGGAAAGAAAAAAAAATCATGGAACCATAGAATGGTTTGGGTTGGAAGAGACCTTAAAGATCATCTAGTTCCAAACCCCCTACCATGGCAAGAACATCTTCAACTAGGTCAGACTGCTCAAGGTCCCATCTAACCTGACCTTGAACACTTCCAGGGAGAGGGCATCCACAACCTCTCTAGGCAGCCTGTTCCACTATCTAACCACCCTCAGAGTAAATAATTTCTTCCTTATATCTAACCTAAATCTACTCTTTTTTAGTTTACAACTGTTACACCTTGTCCTATCACTACACACCCTGGTAAAGGAGTCTCTCCCCATCTCTCTTGTAGGCCCCCTATATGTACTGGAAGACCTCAATGATTTTTCCCCAGAGTCTTCTCTTCTCTAAGCTAAACAACCCCAAATCTCTCAGCCTCCCTTCACAGAACAAGTGTTTCAGCCCTCTCATCATTTTTGTGGCCCACCTCTAGACCCACTCTAACACATCGATGTTTCTCTTGCACTGGGGGCCCCAGTACTTCAGGTGAGGTCTCGCAAGAACGGAGTAGAGGGGGACAGTCACCCTCCTTGACCTGTTGGCCACACTTCTTTTGATGCAGCTCAGGATATGATTGGCTTTCTGGGCTGCAACCTCACATTGCTGGCTCACTTCAAGCTTTTCATCCACCAGCCCCAAGTCTTTCTCCACACAGCTGCTCTCAATCCATTCATCACCCAGTCTGTACTGATATTGGAGACTGCCCCAACCTAGGTGCTGGGCCTTGCACTTGGTCTTGTTGAACATCATATGGTTTGCACAGGCCCACCTCTAAAGCCTAGCATGGTCCCTCTGGATGGCATTCCTTCCCTCTGAAGTGTCATCTGCAGCACTCTGAGTGGTGTCATCCACAGACTTGCTGAGGGTGCACTCAATCCTACTGTCCATGTCACCAATGAGGATATGGAACAGTACTGTCCCAATACAGACCCCTGAGGGATACCACTCGTCACTGGTATCCACCTAGAAAATGAGCTATTGACCTCTACTCTTTGGATGCAGTGATCCAGCCAGTTCCTTATCCACCAAACAGTCCATCCATCATATCCATGCCTCTCCAATTTAGAGACAAGGGTGTTGTGTGGGACCATATCAAAGGCTTTGCACAAGTCAAGGTAGAAGACGTCCTTTGGTCTTCCCTTGTCCATCAGTGCTGTCGCTGTTATAGAAGGCCACCAAGTTTAGTCATGCACAATTTGCTTTTTGTGAAGCCCTGTTGGCTGTCTCCAGTCACCTCCCTGTCTTCCATATGCCTGAACATGATTTCCAGGAGGAGCTGCTCCATGTTATTAGCAGGCATAGCAGTGAGGCTTACCAGTCTGTAGTTCCCCAAGTCTTCCTTTTTACCCTTTTTAAAAATGGGTGTGATATTTCCCCTTTTCCAGTCACTAGGGACTCTACCTGACTGCCATAACTTTTCAAATATGTTGGATAGTGGCTTAGCAACTTCATCTGACAGTTCCCTCAGGACCCTGGGATACACCTCACTGGATCGCATGGACCTGTACTCATTCAGGTTCCTCAGATAATCTTGAACCTGGTCTTCTCCTGCAGAGAGTGGGACTTCAATTCCACAGTCCCTGCCTTGAGATTTTGCAACTCGGGAAGTGTGGAAAGCGTAACTGCCAGTGAAGACTGAGGAAAAAAAGTTGTTGAGCACCTCAGCCTTCTCCATGTAAGTCATAGCCGGGTCCCATTTCTCTCGCATCAGGGGTGGTACAGTTTCTTTTATCTTCCTTTGCTGCCTTATGTATCTGTAGAAACCCTTATTGTTATTGTTTACATCCCTAGCCAAGTTTAGCTGTAGATGTGCCTTGGATTTCCTAATCTGATCCCTACAATCCTGGGCCTTATCCATATAATCTTCCCAGGATGTATATCCCTGCATCTACTGATTATGCATTTCCTTTTTGTGCTTTAGTTTGGTTAAGAGGTCCTGAGTTAGACATGCTGGTCTCCTGCCTCCCTTGTGTGATTTCTTGTGTGCTGGAACCAGGAGCTCTTGTGCTCTAAGAAAAAAATCTTTAAGTATCTGTCAGCTCTATTCTGCTCCTATATCCCTGAGGACATTGAAATTTCTGCTCTGTGAATAAAAGCAAAGCAAACTAGGCTTAGCCTGTTGCAAGGTTATCATGAAAGATATTTTTGTAGTAGTCCAGTTTGCAAGTAAATGCTTTCAAGAAAACTAATTTTTTTCTCAGCATGAGCTGAGACATAGGCAAGGCTCTTCTTACATGTACACTGCACTTCTTTAGGTGATATAACAGTTATATTGAAAAGACAAAGTCATTGAAAAATAGTTTAAAAGTTCAGCTAAAATGTCACAAAGAATTGCTTTATACTCCAAATTGTTTACAATCCACGTTCATTCTTGGCAACAAAACAGCATATGTATTTTAGTGGTTGCCTATAAGTCACTCTGCCAGAGCTCGTCTGTTTTAAAATCTGTCCTGTTTTCCCCACAGTATCTGTTGCACTTTTTTTCTCAAGGAGGTCAGGACTGATATGCTGCATGGGAGGTAGTGGCTCCTGTCTTCAGTATTACTGGGAACATCATAAACTCCACAGTCCCTCTCTGCTGAGAAAAGATGCTGTGGGAGCTCGTGGGGTTCACGATCTGCTCAGCCTCATCCTCTTTAAAGGCAAAGATTTGGAAAATGTTCTGTTCCTGAAGTTCCATTGCTCATTTTCCAGACTTGCTTGAAATGAATACGATAAACATGTCTGAAAAATACCATATTCCAAGAAAAGTTCAGTATGGCATGTGAATAGATCATGAGGATCTTTATAGAACTAAAAATGCATGCAGAAATCCCAGTTCACATAATAAAATAGTAAGAGATGATGAACATGTCTTATGGGATTAGATGAAGAGGGTAGTGTTATTCTCAGCTTGTACTTCAAACTCAATCCTTCCCACACCAGGTTTCTGTTAAAAGGTAAAAAGATGTTAGCAGCTCCAACCCAGAACAAAATTTGCAACAGCAAAATACAAAGCATGACACTTCTCCATACTACTATATCACTATTAACAAGCAGAAAAGAACAACAAAGTCTTAATAGTATACTAGATGCCAAATTAGTTGTTTGAATACAAAGGCAATCGGAAATAGTATGGATTCACCAGGGGGAATTCATGCTTGACCAGCTCAGTAATCTTCTATGAGGAAATGACTGGCTTGCTAGGCAAGGGGAGAGAAGTGGATTTTGTCTACCTTCATTTCGTTAAAGTTTTCATCACTGTGTCCCATAGTATCTTCATAGAGAAGCTGATGAAATATAGTCTGGATGAATAGACAGTGAGGTGGATAGAAAACTGGCTGAATGGCCAGGCCCCTGGGGTGGTAATCAGTGACATGAAGCCTACTTGGGTGCCTGTAACTAGCGGTGCACTGCACGGGTCAATACAGGTTTCAAGCTTGTTCAACATATTTGTTAATGGTCTGGATGGTGGGGCAGAGTGTAACCCCAGCAAGTGTGCAGATGATACAAAACTAGAAGGAGTGGCTGATACACCAGAGGATTGTGCTGCCATCCAGAGGGACCTAGAAAGGCTGGAGAAATGGGTAGACAGGAAACTTGTGAAGTTTGGCAAGGACAAGTATGAAGTCCTGCACCTGGGTAGGAACAACCCCAGGCATCAATACTTGATGGGGGCTGCCCAGTTGGAAGGCAGCTTGGCAGAGAAAGAGCTGGGAGTTCTGAAGGCCATCATGTTGAACATGAGCCAGCAATGTGCTCTTGCCAGAAAGAAGACCAACGGTATCCTGGGTTGTGTTAGGCAACATCTTGCCAGCAGGTCAAGGGAGGTGATCTTTCCCCTCTCCTCAGCATCGGTGAGGCCACACCTGGAGTACTGTGTCCAGGTCTGGGCTTTCCCAGTACAAAAGGGGCATTGGCATACTGGTGAGAGTCTAGCGAAGAGCTACGAAGATGATGCAGCATCTCTCTTCTGAGGAAATCTGAGATTGCTGGGACATTTCAACCTGGTGCAGAGAAGGCTAGGGAGGGATCTCATCAATGTATATAAACACCTGAAGGAAGGATTCAAAGAACACACAACCAGGCTGTTTTCAGTGGTGCCCTGTGACAGGATAAGAGTGTGACAGTGACTGAGTGCTGGAGCAGGTTTCCCAGAGAGGCTATGGAGTCTCCCTCCTCAGAGATACTAAAAAGCTGCCTGGACGTCTTCCTGGGCAACCTGCTCCAGGTGGACCTGCTTGAGCAGGTGGGTTGGACCAGATGACCTCCAGACGTCCCTTCCAACCCCAACCATTCTGTGATTCTGTGAACATGATTGCATTTTATATTAACATATTTTACAAAGTTTATAGGAACAGCTTATTGCTGCTCTGATAGGCTTTTGGGTAATGTGTCTTGCCTGCATTTTACTAACAGCTGGTACAGAAGGGTCTGAGTTAACTTTCACTGTAAAGGGTATGTATATACATTTTATTTTGTTTTATAACAGAATCTTTAGACAAAACGTAAAACGGGGATATGCCTCCTATTAGCTGTTGATTGGCAAAAGTGCTACTAATAACAATCTTTCTTAACATTTACTGTAGACAAAGAAGACAAAGAAATGTAATTCCCTTTACACCTAACAGAAATGACAATATGATGCTTTATTACTGTCAGTCTTTAGTTTAAGACAATTGCAGCGTAGCCACTTCCTCTTTGCTACTTTAAGTCAAGTAATAGGTATATGCCTGCAACAATGAAATAATAACTCATGCCTGAAGCAATATTTTTAAGGTGTAATTTTTAAGTCCTCTTTTACCACTCAAGAAAAGGGTAAAGTAAAAGGATAGAATCACAACGCAAAGGAAAATTGGATCTTTACAGCCAAAGCTGGGGGAGTAAAATGGATTTCTTTTTTTCTTTTTTTTTTTTCCCATCAGTTCATGTAATGCAAGAACAAAGAGATTATTTGTAAAAGTGTACACTTGGTTCCAGTGGGCCAGGACACACTCTTCCACTATGCCACAGGTAAATGAAAGTCATGTCTTGAAGGTCTGTTTGCAATCTAAGCAGCTGTACACAGGAAGTAAGGTGACTCTGACTCTCATTCAGCCTCAGCCCGCAGCAGCCATTAACCTGGAGCAACTTCAAAAAAGACCTCAATCAGGCATCGTCTTTATTATGTAAAAATCACGCAAAGTCTTGGCTCTAGGGAAATTCATTCAGAGCAGAGCAGCTTGAAGGAGAAGATATAAGCATGCATATCTGTAACAAGTGCAAAACATTTGCTTTCTGTCTGTATTCAGCAAACAGCTGCAGATTCCTTGTGGCACAAAAAATGCTCTATTTATATCCAACAACAATGCTAGCAAATTCTGGAGTTTGCTGGAGCATTCTAGCAGTATGAAAACAAAGTTGTTTGTTCAATGGCTGAAGGAAGATGTGAAAATGGGAGCTTTCACTGACTCATCACAATCAGAGGGATTATTACAAAACTAAATTGTTCTTCCAAACTACTATTTCTGCACAAACAACTCATTTGCAATTGTGAAGATGAGTGTCTTAGCAGAAATAGACCCTTCTGTTATTAAAAATTTGCCTTCTCTCTTTATACTAGATTTTCTATTAACAAAATGGGTACAAATAAATTCTTTTACCCCTTTATCTCATTTTAAAAGAACTATTGTTATATTAGCCTCTCCTTATATATCCTTTTCTGACAGTATGTATTTTATATATTATTCATATTTTATATGAAACAGCTGTAATTAAGAACCTGTTCTGCTGCCTCCACCATTTTTTGTTTTTACCTTCAGTGAAACTTTTCAAGCTGGAGTGGGTAACATTTTGATTCATTGGATTCCTCTTGTGGTATCATACATCAAATTTGCATACTCTTAACACTTCCAGGGAAAGCCTAATACAAATGGCAGTTTCAGGCTATACAGATGCATACAGAACAGATACCGTGCATGAGGCCAGCAGTCAGGGTTTATAGCTGCTCTCTGATCCCAGTGACCTCCATTCCCTGTCCATCTATTTTTCTTAACTCTCCCCTTCACTTGTTCCACTTTTGTCCTCCTTTGTGGATAGTCGCAGCCCCTGATCTATGTCTTGAAATGTTTGGGAGAAATAGCTACTTTGGCAATAGTATTTCATTGCTTGCAACGGTTTCAGTAATGTTTTTCCACTTAGGAAAGTATTCAAAGAACTGCATGCTTTCAGTGGTGGCTCTCTGACCCTGTGGCTACAGATTGGGGCCGTGCTGCAGATCACCCTCTCTGAGCTGCTATAGACTTCTTTGGTCCTAGAGGGAGGACCAGCTGTGCCCAGGGTAGACAGGAGCCCACACTGCAGGGGGCACGGTGACAAAAGGCACACTCTGAAGGTTCATTTCAGTCCTTGCTGATGACTCTTTTTTTGTCTTATGAGTGAGAGATGTCAAGCATTTTAAGAGCATGGTTATTAAGGAATTTATCAGGACTTTTTTGAAACTGTTTCTGAAATAAAGGAATCTTTCATTTAGAAACATCTGAAACGACAGAAATTCTTCAGCAGTAGCCTACGAACAAGACTTCAGAAAGTTTATTTAAAGAGTCTGAGTTATTTCATTACTGAATTAAATGGGGACAAAAGCGTGGCACAAGGTGAAAAGATTCATTTTTAAGAAATAGGTTTCATGAATCAGTTCCTGGGTTTATTTGTAAATCTACCTGAAGCTCATTTTCTACCTAAAGCAAAAGCAGTATAATTTAGGGGAGAATATACCTTTTTTTATATATCTATATTTTTCATATAACAGTGCATTTGCACTTAAAAGCAATGACTAAGACTTAGTTCAGCCTTAACTAGTGTGTCCTAACTAACTTCTTCATGATGCTGACCCTATCTGAATACACCATATGCTTTGCAATGTTGAGGGCTGGCTGTTCATTCTCATGGCTTGATCTGTCTTTTCCTGACTAGTTTCATCTCTGATAACACTTCCCGTTTCCATTCTGTGCTTATGTATTTTCTTCAAAGATTTTCCACGAAAGGCCTTTACAAGCGCTTTGAAATTAAGATAGATTATATCCAGCCAGTGTACTGAACCTGTTTCTATCATATGTCACAAGTTTCCTACATGGAAACTGTGCTGACTTTTGTGTCAGGCCATTTTGCACCAATTCACATGACTTCATTCTGAGTGGTTGTGCAACACATGAACTTCAATAACCTGAAGATGAATAGCTCATCCTTTGTCTTTAGAGAGGGAAAAAAGCAGTCAGTTGTCTGGGAGCATGGAAAAATTTCCAGCTATATTCTTTTGATTAACTGAAAATTTAATCTATTTCATACCTTCTGAAAGTTTACAGGACAGGTACAAATAAAGAGTTCTTTTGAAATAATTTTATTTTAAGATCGTCTTACAAAAATGGAATGTTAAAAAATAAACACTAATTTAAGAATCCTGAGTTCAGTTTCTGGCAATTTCTATGTTCAGAGCTGCAGAAATGGGTGGAGAATCCAAAGTCAAAAGAGAAGTGTAGGTTCTGGCTAACTCATTAGCAAAGACAAAATAGTTGATACCCTTTGTGCAAAAAGCATTACATAGAAACCTTTACCCAGGCCCAGCTATGGGAGATGAGGCTGTTACAGCTATGAAAGGGATTGCATCTCTCTTGGAGTCTCTGTAACTTTTCTGAAAGATAAATACATATAGACAAACTCTGAAACTCATTGTTTTTTTTTTTTTTTTTTNTTTTTTTTTTGTCATGTTGGCCAAATATGTAAAAGAGTTCAAAATCAGATAAACTAAATTATTGGAACTACTGGACCTACTAAGCAAAGAGGACTAGGTTTTAGGGTTAGCATTAGGGTTAGGGTTAAGGTTAAGGTTAGGGTTAGAGTTAGTTAATAAATCACTAATTGATGAGATTTGAGGGTGTACGCTGAGGGGAAAATCAGACTATGGCTGTTCTTCATTTTATGCAGAGCATCTGCTACAGGTTGCTGGAAAGAAGATCCTAGGTGGACCGCTGCTTGACCAGTTATTTATTATGCTGTTCCATACAACTGATAATGAACTATTTGCAATGGACAAAGTGGGAAAGGAAAAGTATTCCTTTATTGCTTTTAAACATTTGAAGAACAGGCCAAATCCTACAAAAATTCTCCTTAATGAACAATTCTTGTCATATGCCATAGTGGTGTTTCCCACCCTAAGTCCTTGCGTTACTAAATTGAATGTTCTGTTTTACTCTTTATTTACAGGACAACGCATTACAAGCAAAGGCTTGCTAAGCACAGATAATATTCGCACAAATATTTTATTACTGCCAAGGGCAGGTTTTACAGCAAAACAGACAAATATAATGAAAAGAAAAATAAATCGAGAGTCCAAACTTGAAAAGAAATCTTATACTTCGAGATCCACAGATGCATCCCTCCTTAAATTTAGGCTCTTTTTTATGTAACATGAAAGTTAAAGCACAGCAAATTTTGAAGAGGAAACCCATAAATACTTGTTACATTTTAGCCAGTTCTCTCAAGAAGTATACTGCAAGCCACAGAATGTATCCCAATTTATGTGATCTTCAAATGTAAAATCAGCTCTATCCATTATGAAGAGCTCAAATCTCAAGAAAGATGCTCGCGCTGATTAATGTGACATTCAGTTGCCAGCTCATTGTTCATTCAAATATTCCAAAAGAGGATCTATCTGAACTGAGGCTTCCTCTACATGTGTGCATGCTAGGATGTTTCTGTGGGAGAGCTCTGCTTTGGGAGACTGAAGAAATGCAGATTTTGTCCCATAAAACACTTCTTCAAATTTGAGAACTTTGTTGTGCTGAAAAACTGATGCTTATTTTCCGGTCAGCTCCAGGTGTCAACAGAGCTTTAGGCAGCTGACTCACAATCGGGTGATCTACAATATATATACTATGTCACACACCACATCAAATGTTCACTTGCATGATAACCACTTGGTGAAGTACTAAGGTGTGAGGAATAGCTTTGTTGTTCACCCCTACCCATATCTCCTCTGGCATCCCATGTCTGAGCAGCTCAGTGCTTTATGGTATATACTTCCATTCTCCTGCTCTTTTTCCACAGGGGACCACTCCTTAGCTCAGGCATAGTTTTTAATTTCTCTCTTCTGCTAGAGGGAATCTGATGTTTGCTAACTCACCAGAGAGCCAGTACCACCTGCCTCCACCTGGGCCTGCTCTGTAGGTCTGGGAAGAGAGAGAATATTTCACAGATTTTCATTTTTCCCCCCATGTGTTCTAATTCTTAACATTTGTGAGAAAATATTTCAACACTTCAGAGCTCCACAATTTGCTTAAAAGCAAATAATGGAAGAAATTATGAAGCATCTGTCCCTGAGCATTCCTACTTGTTGCTTTAGTATCAGTGAGAAATACATTGAGTTTGCCCTTTCTTCATGTGTGAGCTTCACATGAAGCTGTTCATTCTGTAAAGCTAGCTGTGTTTCTCTTCATTGTATCTGCCACTGTTCAAGGACTAAGCCTGCACAAGATTTCTCCATGACCATGGGCACTAATGTAATATCCTTCTTATAGACATACTATTATCTGTGTTAATAAGTAGGAAATGAATCTTTGAAAACCTTTTGCCAGAGTGCAAATGGTTAACAAGCCCCAGAGTTGCCAGAGGTTAGTAAGTGCAGATGAAACAAGGTCAAAAGTCCTTAGGTAGCCAGGCTAAAGATGTGGGAAGCATTAGCTGTTGCAGTCTTACTTAATAGGTTTTGAGAGAGCTTAATATCTTATCAGATGTAAATGTGTGGTGGGAAGAAGACCACAGAGATGGTGAAAGAAAACCAGGTGATGGATGAGATGAGTATTGAAGCTTTAGCTGTGTTGCATTACTGGTTCTGATTGTTGTTGGTGGGATGGCCAGAGATCACGGTACAGAGCTGTAATTCAACAGCTTGTTGTGGAGAGAGGGAGGAGGAAATTATACAGAAAAATGACGTCCCTGCAAAATCACTTCAAACTTTGGGACACAAGCTTTTACAGGCACTGATGGCAGAAGAGAAACTTTCTTTCTAACGGCAATCAGTGCAAGTAATATTTTAGGGTCATTGGGCACCCCTTCTATCAACTAACTGTGTCATTTTGTGTCATCAGTGCAATTCAGAATACACTGAAATGATATCCATTTTGTGGACTTCCAATTCCTAAAGCTATTTAATGTGAGGGACTGAGGGCATGGGCAGTCAGATCTGCAATATGCTCTTTGTTCTCTTTTAAAAGGAAGAAGGTCATGTAAGCCAAAAATGGATCAATTCCATCTCATTCAGATAAAGCTCTTCTTCTCTCTCCCCCAAGAGCTGGAAAACATTTAACTTATCTTTCAGAAAATGATATTGTTTGTGATCAGTG
Organism: Chauna torquata; assembly: GCA_013399475.1. Classification (NCBI taxonomy): domain Eukaryota; kingdom Metazoa; phylum Chordata; class Aves; order Anseriformes; family Anhimidae; genus Chauna; species Chauna torquata. Next base: position 205,479 of record VXAL01000605.1, on the reverse strand, counting down.
TTCCACTTTAGAGTATGATCTTGCAATTTTCTCATTCAGGGCTGTTTGCTACATTTATTATCCCATATACGTACTATAAAAAGGTTAATAGGCCCTTTTTTAAAGAGCCTGCCTAATACGAGTACCCCACCTAAATCTCACTAGGGCTTAAGTTAGACTAAAAAGCTGGTGGTGGTAGTGGTGGTAAGATCTCTCTCTGCACAGACAAACTCTCTTGGCTCTGACAGTCTCTTGGAAGTCAAACATTTGTGACCAGATCTTGTTTGTTTGGCTCTTCTTTGGCTGTCCTAAGAGATGAATTGACCTCTTTTTTAGAAAGAGGTCAACTTGGTGTTTCTTGAAAGGGACTCCAGAGCCAACACTCTGCTTTTGCATCCAGGTAGGTTCCCTGAAAACTGGAAGACTTGCTGTAGAACGTTTCAAGCACAGACCACAAATTTCATTTGAAACTTCCTTTACGCACTCCACAGGAGAAGGATTAAGCCTCAGTTATGCAGGGAAAAGGATGCTTCATTCTTTGCATGTATTTCAATCAAGTGAACAAAATATCAATTCAAAAGTCATTATATGTCTCATACATAGGACCTGTAACTAGATAATGAGAAAAAATCAGGATTTAACTGGTTATTTCAGTTTCTGGGGATGGAAGGAAAAAATCTTAAATTTTGTGAGATGCTTTGTAAAAATTTAGTTTTCGAACAATACCCCTTTTGAAAGTGTCTCAAAGCCTCATTTAAAGAACAGCATCCTGTGGGCTCTTATCTACTTCTGTTTGGACCATGAGACCAGTGCCAGGAAATGCGTTGTACATTGTGACTCTTTTGCTTTCTTCAGCCATTTTCTTACCATGCTTTTGTGAGTCCATGAGGTTGGTGGTGGGGAGGAGAAATACTCATTAGCCCTTCACCTTCCAGACATTCTTAAGCAGTTGTAGACCGTATGTTGCTTGGGCAACTGGAGTGATAGCTCTTGTGGCTCCAGCCTTACCCAGGACTAAATAAAGTGTTCTGGTGGAAGGAGGCAAGACTTTTTTCTGCTTTCTTTAGGAGTTTTTCTCCCATTTTGGGAAAACCCAGGTGAGCAGCATGGTCAAGGTCTTCCTCTCATTTGCTACCAAATGTTTTCTCTTCTTGCTTGATACACACTGAGAACCTGTTTAGATTCCTCAACCTCTCCTACATTACTGTAAGGTGTCCCTTTTGCTGTGTCTGCAGGACTGTCATGTACCGGAGTGGTGGAGATGTATACACTGTACCTCCTCCTGTTGTTGCCATGGTATACTGGTATGATCACAACAAATTGTGTCTCCTACAGAAGGTCTTTTAGAACAACTTCCCAACTAAAACAGCAGAACACAAAGATTAGCTTGACAATGGCTAGCTTCTATTTGCCCAGAGCAGCATGTTTGCATGCTAGCTAGCAATAAGCAATGTCTTGTGGAAATAGAAAAAGTAACCTACCAGAGCCTGCTTTTTTCCCAAATCACTAGCACGTGGCTGGACCTCTGGAGTGCTTGGTGTAGGCACTGGAATCTTCTCAGTAGTCAAAGACATCTCCCCCATACCTCATCACCTCAGGGACAGAAAGGCAATCATGTCAGTTCATGTCTACCAGTAAATGTGCTAGCTTAATGCCAATCTTTTGTGTCAGGTGAGAACATAAAAGCAGCTAAGATGGAATGGGAGAAGGCAGACATAACAAATCTTGGTTAGAAGGAATGCTTTCAAAGCAATTGCTTTTCTGGTAAATTGTTTCTTGTTAGGACTTAAATAACTTATTAAAGGGCAGAACAAACCACTGCACAGGAGATAAGCTGAGGTATACTTGAACTCTTCTAACAAAGAATGATGATGTATAATTAATGTTAGAGATTTTTATCTGAAAGCTGCATTTCATTACGTATAGCCTTCCTTCTACTGTTTCAATGGAAGAATAAGAGATTTCCAGACAAAGTAAATCATACTTATATTTAGTGTATTATCAATTAGATTTTCCAAATCAAGAAGGACACAACTTCTGCAGACTTCTGTTGCATTTGTACTTACGTAGAAATAGGTGTCAATTTCTAAATATCAGCTTAGTAAGTGCCCTGTAAAAACCTCATTTTTCCCTTTAAAACCTCTGTAAAACTTAGTGTAGTGCTGGAACTGAAGAAAGCAGGTAGATTATTCCATTGAACAGGCCTAATTTTTATCTTCAAAGCTGTCTTGTGGCTGGATTTACTTGCCATAGAGAAATGTTTGGAGCCTGGGTGATACTTGCAGACTGGTCCTGTTGAACTGCTATGATGTCTGCTGTGTCTGCTGTGATAACAAGTGTGCCAGTAATTCTTTTAAAGAAACAAGCAAATTCTCGTCATCATTCTTTGGTCAAGTCATGTCAGGTGTCCCAACTGCCCCGTCACAGCCTCTTGCCCTCCCCTAGGGGACAGAGTGAGAGACAGAGAAGGGTTTGACATTGAGCAAGCTGTATTCAGCAATAGGTAAAGCATTAGTGTGTTTGTCATTAATTCTTTTCTCACCACAAATCTAATACACAACACCAACAGGCTGCTGTGAAGAAAATGAATTCCACCCCAATGAGACAGAGTACATGGAGGAAGATGGTTCTGACCATGTGGCATGGGTACTTCTAAGCTGCCATAGACTGCCTGTAGGTGCAACAGAGCTGTGGGGCATTAGACCTGCAGTGTGTTAAAGCTCTGAGTCCACTGTGTGGTACAAACTGACCTGTGTTCAGAAAAGCCTACGCTGTTTTGCAGGTGTACTGCCAAGGGAGTTTTATATTCTTGCACAGTTTTCCTGACTCTAGTTACTGCAAATAAACATTTTCTTAAGAGTCTGGAAATACATGCTTCCCTACCGACTAAACTCACCATTCTCTAAAAGTTGGCATTTATTCCCACATCATACTCATTTGGGAAAACAAACAAACAAACAAGCAAACCAACAAAACAGGATTCACCTACATATCCCCTGCCTTCGTATCTTTTCTCTCTTCATCAGTAGCATGAGTGGTCTTGCTGCTGGAGTGTCAAGCTTTGAACCCTTGGTTCAACACTGTACTCCACTGAAATTCCTGTGACTGCCATGGGGATGCAGGGGGCGATAGAAGGAAGGCAGTACTCTACCTCTGCTCCAGGCTGAGTTAGCCCACCTAGGATGTCCCAAGGACCAAGGGAAAGAATTGCAGGGACATTCTCCATGGCAGCTGGCCACTTTGTCCCTTGAAGGAAGAGCAAAGCAGTTAACGCATTTAACTCTGTACCTTTTTGACTTCAGTAGGATTATGTTTATCCTCAAGTATGCTGTCAGGTACCATGCTAGACTGGCACCTGCAAAAGAAGCACAACATTTGACCTGATTTCCTTATCTTGTGGACTTCTGATAACCAGACACTCAAGTTTTGCTAGTGCTTAGCACTTCAGTTTGTTAAACTGCTAAATATATATACATTATATATAAAGTATAAATATATATTTATATATTAAAATTAATCATTAATATAATAAATTAATTATTAATATGTAAAATATATATTAAAATATATATACATATACATTTATATGTAATTTCATGATATAGTATAAATGCAGTCAGGTGTTGATTACCTGCCACTTTTGCATACCACTTGGCTGCTCAGCCTGCATTACTGGTTTTTTTTGTCCCTAAACATGCACTCTTGTCCTGTTTTAAGGACAGCTAATCATCTTACTCAGAGAATAAGAAGAACACAAAAAAATCACAGTTTTTTTTTTTTTTTTAGACTAAAAGGGTATTTCAGATTTTTAAGTAGCTGATTTTTGTAACAATCTGATAAAGAAGCTATGGTTCAGTCCTTCTGCAGTCCTTAGGGGCCTGACAGAAGTCTTAGAGATGGGAGGAGCATCCTTACATGTGGGGACTCTGCCCAGCTGTGAATTTCACTAACTGCTGTACAAAACAGTCTCAATCCCATTTTAAAACAATTTTGTTTCACTTTCAAAGTAAATGACTGCCTCATTTACACTAGATTATTTTGTTTTCCCTGCATCAAGGGATTTTAGTGAAACAGAAAATCAGTCCTTACAAGCTTCTCATTGCATTTCTGTTAAATTTAGGATCTTTATGCATGCAGAAAGAGGGTGATATTACAACGACATCAGAGCTAACTGCATAGATGCATTTTTCTCTGCTTTAAGACAGTCACAGGGAAACCACTTTGTAGTCAAACCTGCCTGTGGGCAGGCAGTGAATCCAAATCTCCATGCAGAGAAAGCCACATGGAGTTTCATTGCCAAGAAGGTTTTAGCAAACAAATGAAACCAACAAAACAACAACTACAGCAACAAAAACGCCCAAAAAACCACTAACAATCTTTTTAAAATTACCTTGTATGACTGGTCTAAATAGAAGTAAATAGGACAGATTTTCTCCAAATGTAAACACTCGAGTACCATATTTGGGAGAAAAGACCAAGTTTTTGACTTCTGTAACTGTTTTATAGTGAACATAAGAACAAGCATGACAGGTTGTCCTTTCCAGTTGGTCCCTCAGTTTCCCAATAACCCAGGCTTCATTCCTCCCTTTTCTGTTTTCTGGTTACAGGAAATTTGTCTAATACTACTTAAACTGGTAGACAATGACTTTGCTTTCTAAGAAGAATCTTCTCCTTTCTGTCTCAGTCCTTGCTGAAGCTGCGCAATGAGAAATCAAAGTATTACGCTTGACAACCTCCGAAGATTTTATTAAGGCATCATCCACCTTGTCCAAGTTCAGTTCAGCGTTAACACTGTATAACATATGAGCAGCTCCTGGGTACTGGTGAAAAGTGCAAACCCCCTCTTTTCATAAGGAAACAGACTGGGGGATCAGCTGTACTCAAAGTGAGTTGCATAGAAAATACAAAACATTCACCATATCCACAGTTGGAGAAACAGGGACTTTCTCCATCTCTTGTGTTCTTTGATTGGTGAAATGCGTGGGTTTCTGTCTCTAGCAAATTTAATGACAATTTTTTTTTCTTTTAGTGCCATTACAATATATGATGCATCCTGAAGCCCACCCTTGGAAGGTTGTTCTCTGCCACTGGTAACACCTCCAGACTCTCAGACTCAAAATGAGCAGGAGTTTCCATCTTGTGCCTGTTCCACATCAACCCCATTGCAAAGTGATAAGCAGATCCAAAGTGCTGTGAGACTTCAAAACGAGAGTGAAATAGATACTTTGGAAACTGCATTTCTAATGCTAAATATTCCTGCAGAGATATCAGTCCACACGAAAGGTGGAAGTAAGTTTAGTTCCTCACCACAGAGTGTTCGTTTTACAACAGCTATCAACACAGAACGTGTATCTGCTTGCTGCAAAAAATAAAAATGCTATCAGGTTGTTACCATGATTAACACAAACTATTATATCTGAAAAGTACTGTTTCTGTATCTGCTGTGGGAAAGGAAACCCAATTAATACATCACCTCTGAGAAATGGCCCTCAGTGTTGTGCTTTCTTTGTTAATCTGTTAGCCCAACAGCACTTGCACCTTGGACAAAGCAAATAAAGATTCTTTGCTAAGGTAAGGAATAATCCTTAGCCTGAGGCTCCATAAATAGACAATTTTTTTGCCAGAGACATTTAACTTTAGTCCCTTGGATGGCTTACAGAGGGGACAGGAAAACACACGGGAGTGAAAATGCTGGTTGCTCCAGATGGGACCTCACTGGGGACATGCAGCCCCAACCAGTCAAAACTCTCATGCGCCAACACTTTCCAAGATGCCTGAGATGGAGGTACCTTTGGGGGTTGAATTTTTTATGTTTGTGAACGTACAAAGTGAGGTTGCTTTGTCAGAAAGGCTAGTTTTGCCAGCTCAGAGACAGTAGTCGACTAATGGTTTGCTATCTAGCCACCAGAGGGAGATAAAAGGCCACATGCATTTCAGCTGGGTCATCTCACATTCTAATATCACATTAATAAACATTTACTCTGCAATCATAAGCCTTTTATTAAGTTAGCCTAACTCTTACAGCAAGCATAAGCTATTCTCTCACCGTCATATGCTACCAATGAACAATGTCATTTTAACTTTGCCTCTGGCACAGCTAATGCATGTAGTCTCGGGGAGGGAAAAAAGCTTTTGAAGTTTTTGGAACAGGTGTATGCAGTCTGTTGAAGAAATTTACAGCTATGGTTCTGTGCTATGCACACATCATTTATTTTATACCTGTTACTGCTCTACAATGTTTTAGAGTGAGGTCCAAAGAAATCCTAGGTTTCTACAAATATCTTCTTTACATGGTGTTTTTGGAAACAGATTTAGCGAAGCTCAGGCTGCTGGGTGTATTTCTTAGAAGGTATTGCAGGAAACTGATGCTCTGAAAGAACTTCAGTCAGCTGTCTGACTGAGGCCCCGTACTTGACCACCGCAGCCTGTCCCATCTTCGTATTAAATCCTTGATTCACCGTCCGTCTGCGCAACGCGGCTGCAGGCAGCGGGCACGTGCGCTGCCAGGTAACGGCTGCTGGGACCAGCATGGGCCCATTTGGTGCCCGCCGCTCCGCGGAGGCGGACGTGCGCACGCTGGCGACCCGGGGGTGCCGCGTGCGGCCTGCACCGGGGCCGGCCGGCTCCGCCAGCCCCCGGGCAGGAGGGGACGGGGCTGTGCCGGCGTGTCCGTGTGCGTCCGTCCAGCCGCATCCCTCAGCCTGGGCAGGGACCCTGAGTCCCTGGGCTGGGCTCCAGAGGCCGTTGAGGAGTGACCTGGGCTCGGGTTGCTGGAGGTGGCAGCTGCTCCTACCATCCCGTAACAGGACCAACCCTGGTCAGTATCTTTTAGCACTGACATTGACACAAAAAATGTATGGTTGATAACATGGTTGGCAGGATATCATGCGGGAAGAATGGGTGATCTTGAGGACTGTAGGGATATAAAGTCAATGACATGTAGGGCGAGACCCCAGGAGTGCGCAACACAACCTCCTCCCTGGCAAAACTGAGAACTCTTCTGAGGAAGAGCAATGCATACATTGGGGCAGACGGAGAAGCAAATGTGGCCTTTATGCTTCAGGAGAGGTACTACCAGTAAGGATGACACTCCTGTTCAAGTTCCTGGGATGATCTCAGCTGCAATACTTTGTACAGTCCTGCCTACCTGTGTTGACAAGTCAGACTGACATTGGATCGAGGTGGGGAAAGCTGTTACAGCAACTGTCAGAAAGGTCCTTTTTAGAAAAGGAAGTTGAAATAGCTTGTCTCTTTTGCTCTGTGTGGATGAAGACTTAGAGGCAAAGCTGAATTGCTTATAAGCACTGAGGAGTGGGAAGAGAGGAGAACACAGTTATTTCAGATAAAGAATCTCCTAATTCACTGAAAAAATGAACAACAGCAATTTAAAGTCCTTCCTTGCAAGGTCTTCAGGTTTCTCCAGATAACTGCTGCTGTAGTACAGCAATCTCAGCTATTGTCATTCTGTTGCAGAAGAGTTCAAAAGCAGAATTCCTGTGCTTCCTGCCTCATCACTGTAGCACCAAGGGTTGGTGTGACGTTGTGTTAATACTAATTTTTCTTCAGGGAAAAAATGGATGCTAATCCTTTATTCATTTGGCTCCCCCCCCC
>VXAL01000605.1:52070-193874 GCA_013399475.1 Chauna torquata | reverse complement strand
CGGGGGAGGAGGGTTTGGCTTCCCGGCCCCAGCCTCGGAACGCCGTGCGGGGCTGCCTCGGCGGGAGCGGGACTGTCGCAGGGCTCGGGGAGAACGCGTCTGGCTGAGCCTCGTTGGGTCCGCCCGTAGGGCTTTCGATCCGGTCGTCGCAGAGAGCGGCCGGCGGATCAGACCATGAGTAATCGGCAGGAACGTCGGGCGGCACGAACACCGCTCGGGGTAGCCGCCCAGCGCCGGCTGGGATTTTCTGTTTGCGTTTCCAGGCAGTATCTGCCCAGCATTTGTTTGCAGCGGGCGACCTCGAGTAGCTCCTTGGCACCCGGCAATTTTGCAAATGAAAACGTACGCTCTGTTTTTGGTAGTGTTAGCTTAAATTAATGTGAGCTCAGCTGAAGCTTAGCTGCATTATTCTTACGTTTTCTTAGTCTCATGTCACGTAATGAATAAAGATAATAGTTGGGGCAAAATGCATCCTTACTCCTAGGATTAAATTCACCTCTTACAGTGGAAACTTCTCTGAATGTAAAAGAAGTAGTAACTATATGCTTCTGTTCACATCCTTCCCTCTTCCAGCCAGTGTTTAGCTTCCCCTTCCACAGCAGCTAAATATGCTCTTCATTTCTTGTAACAAGCATTCTTCATTTGTATGAATAGCGAACTGCACTGTTGCATGTTTGGAATTACCTTCAGAATTGAGTCTTAAAAAAAAAAAGAAAAAAAAACAAAAAGCCTTTCTCTGGTCTTCTGTGTCAGTGGGTAGGTGTGAGGAAGCCGTGCTTTTGGGTTCAGTTATCCACAGGTCTTAGCTCCTAGATACTCGCCTGGACTTAGTGGGAGCTGAACTGTGCAATGCTGTAAATGTATGGCACTTGGAAGAATTTTTTTTATTTTTTTTTGACACTGACAGGAAGTTTAAAAGGTAAGCAGAACTGTTTACCACAGGCATTATCAGACTAAGGCTGAGAGGAATTAAACTGTATGATCATGATGAGGCTATTGTCTAATCAGAAAGGTTAGCCACAGGCAAGGACCGTTGTTTAGCTACACAGAAGCCAGCAAAGTACTTTTCTAGAGGTGAAGGTTCCTTCTGCAAAGTGAAACCTGTCACAATGATTCAGGCATATCTAAATGGGATTCCTTGAAAATCTTGGATTTGCGGGAGTAAAAGCTTGTAAAACCTGGACTCCCCTCAGTTCATACCCAAACTCCTTTGTGGTTCAGTGGGATCTGTATTTCACTCACTGATTTATCCCAGCTTGTAAGTCGCATCTCGTGCTTGTTTACTGTGGCATCTGCTTTTCAGATTGATGCTACAAGACTAATTTATTATTATTATTATTTAAGTGAAATACGGCCATTTTGCTTGAGTCTGTTTTGAAGAAAATGTTGCTCCTGTGCCCACTGAGGTGTTGGTTGCTTGTCTTGAAACTGGGAGAGAAAAAAAAACAAAGATTCAGGAAAGTCTTGAGGCTGCCTCCCATTCATAACTTTTTCTTCCCCATTTTATCTGCTGCATAAGTGCTTCTGCTGACTTTAAGCAGGCCTTACCAGGGAAATAAATTTTCTCCACTGTTTTGAAGGCATTTATTAAGGTATGCTTGTATGTGTTCTGCTGGTGTGATTGATCTTGCAAATAATCCTAGGGGCTTCCATGCTGGACTGCTCATGTGACTAATGAGAGGACATATACGATGTCTATGTAGAAAACCACAGAAGCAGATCAATCAGGAGACAAAGCATCAGCAGAGGTCATCTTTTGACATTCAGCTGTCTTTCCTCACATCTGTGTAGGAGAGGAAGTGGAGCACGCAGCCTAAGGGTACATGTTGCTCATGCAGCAACAACTGGACCCATGTTCCTTCCTTCCGCAAGTTCTGCTGGGCTGTGAAGTGCTTCCCATGCTACGTCTGCAGAAGGGCTAGGACAGCACTAGCCAACATTTGGCAGAAGTGGGCTCTGATACATACTATATCTTGTTCAGTCGTGCTTGCTATGCAGCCCACATGTTCTTATTACTAGTACTCCTGTCCCCTCCTGCAATGTCATTTGCTGTCTCTCAGCAGCAGTTAAAATAGGCAGAAGTTAAGGATTCAGTGTGTTTTGAACGGCTTTGCAGTCATGTATGCTAGTTTTATAGACGGCTGTTTTCTTGCATAGTGAAGACATGAACCAGTTGGTAAGCCACTGTATGTATGTGTTGTGTGTGTTGACCACAGGCAGGCATTTTAACTGCTTTTTTCATTTCTTGAGCTTTTCACAAAGCTGTACTGTGAAATTAGCATTGAACCTAGTAACAGCCTAATTGTATCTATATAGGCACAAATTGGGTTTGCAAAAATATGTTTGTACTAACAAAAAATATTTAAATATACTCATCAGGGTGCCTAAAATCCATTTAATTTAATGAGAAGTTACATTTCATTTTTATATAATATATATATGATATACAGAACATGTGAAAAGTATTTTTCATCTCTGTTCATTGAGTCAAACTGCCTGTAGATGCTTCAGGGATTGCTCCTAAATGTAAGCAACTTAAAAATACATTTGGAGATCTGAGATAAAAATAGTTGACTTAATGTTTGCCTGCACCAGGGAGTCTATTTTTATCTTTATTCACTAGCTTGCATGCATGCAATTCTAGTGGATGTTACAGGCCTCCTCTGTAACAACAAGGTTAAATCCAGCCCCTAAGTGTGCTAAATCATTTTGGTTTGGTAAGCAGCCCTGTCTAAAGAGTCATGTTTCTTCTTGACATACAGATGTTTCTAATCAAATGAAAAGGGGAGGAATAAGAAAGCTTATTCTAAACTTTAAACATGCTGTCAGCTCGCTCTTTGAATAGCTACATGATTTCACTGTCACTTTCACAGATGGGCTGAAATTAAGAGGAAAGTGAACTTGAAACCTCCTTTAAATACTTGACTCTTCTTCATACTTACGGTTTTGTAGCTTTTCCCAGCACTACTGAAAATGTACTCCATCAATAGTTCATTTTAAATGATTTTATCTATAAACATCAGTTTGAGGCTAGCTAAGATTGATTAATGTGTCTCTTTAAAAGAAGGGATGTGCCACTATCTGGAAATACTTACTTAGACGTTGTGTGCTCTGAATGCTTTGCTATGCCGTATAGTCTTAACATGTTTCTCTTTCATTCTTATATATACGTAGTTATGGCTGTATAAATCCTGTGTTTACATCATGATACAGGCGGGCAGATTTTTTTCTTGGATAGTACTTCTTGTTGGGATAAGTGCAGTTCTGAAGGGCTGAACATTGATCCTGGTCAAGCACCCTGCCTGGGAGGCCCCTTTGAGATTTATTCTGTGTTGCTGCCTCAACAGCTGTTTGAACTGTGGGGGTTTTCTCTTTTTTTCCCTTTTGCTTGCAGGGATTTAGCTGCCTGTCACTACTCTGTGTGCCAAGTCAGAGGGCAGCGCTCCTACCTGGCTTCTGTGGGCTGGATTTTGCAGCCTTCTTAACCTGCCCGTCAGTCATTCTAGCCAATTGCCACTTTTTTTAAGGTGGAGAGACTCATCCTAAAATGCAAATTTTTGAAGTGCTAAATGCCCTTTCGAAGTGCACAGTTTACCTTTCTCTCTTGCCTTGAGCCCAATCCTGTGCCCTTGAAGCAAGTGGGAGTTTTGATACTGCCTCTGGTGCCTGTAGAGTCTACACTGTGGTGGGGACCTTGCATTGCCAGGAGGGTGCAACATCCCCCTGACCTCACACACACCTTAATTGAATACTATTTCAACTTGCGTGCCCCCAGTAACAGTATTGCATGACCATTCCTTTTCCATGCAAACACACACTTCTGTGTTCAGTGTTTTGATTGGGACTGCTCATATGAGGAAGGTGAGCAGAACTTGCTTCTGTTTTTCTCATGTGTCGGTGTCACTGCCCAGATAGTTCCATGTGTGGTGCCAGCAGCAGCAACAATGGCAAGTACAGATAGTTTTCTTCCAAAATAATATTAGTGATTAATCATAACAGAATACCTCCTTTGCAAGACGCAATTTGTAATACTTCTAAATATGAAATGGGATTAGTTACATCTTTGCTGAGGAAAGAAAATCAAGAAACATGGATTAAATAATTATTTTCAGATAACCTGGAAAACTTTCCCCTCCTTTACATATGTATATATGTGTATCTATCTACATATATAAGGGTTTGCACTCTGATGCTTAGTAGTAATGTGTTTTCATTGCATTCTGGTAGTAGTTGTAATTGTTTATTTGGTTGTGAGCATTCATTTTGTCTACAAATAGGTATGTCTTCTCTGATTGTGTAATGTTCTGGAATAGCATAGGTATATTGCCGCTCTCATGCCAAGATCATCTTCAGCAGCAAGATGAGTATCTAAATAGAATGCATCACCATCATTACCTTAATAAAAAGTGAGTCATGCACACCAGCACTTTCATTCTTAAAATAGTTCAGTAAACTGGCATATCAGTTTATTGTGGATATTATTATTATTTATATCAGTTTATTGATGGATACAGTATACCGTGGAAGAAAAATCTGTTGCTGTATAGACAAAGAGTGTCAAGCATCTTCCCTGAAGCTCTGTGCTTAATTTAGCACTTCATGCCTGAGCTTGCTAATGAACATTTTAATTAAGCTTTCACAATGTGTGTCTTCACTAAGTTTTAACAAAAACTATAAATGTTCAATTATTATAAAGTCTATTATGACTTCACAAAGTTTTAGATTCTTAATAAGACTGCCAGCTAAATATAACAGTTTGTTCTGGAAAGCAGAAAGAAAATCTGGCTGCTTCCTAACTAACTCTGTATCTGACGGTCCTATAGCTATTGGAAAGAAAACGTAGCAGCTCATATCACAATTTGCTCCAAGAACAGCATCCAAGCTAAGATCTCTGAGTAGCAATTTATAAGTCAGAAAAAACTTCCACGTGCTATCTTGAAAAATGGATGCATGCTCTGGGGAAACAAAGGGGAAAGTTGAAACTGTACAAGCTGTCAGCTTCACATCGTGTGTATCTATGCAGGAGATCATCAGCAGGTGCATCAGAAGAAATTTGGGAAGCATTGCCTTTATGGGATGCTATGATACCTCCATATTTCAAAGGTATTTTCTCACTTGCAGGGATGAAGCAGCCACTTCAAGGATGTGGATCATCCTTAAGGAATATCAGAAAATGTCAAACTTTGACAAAGATATGTCTGCTTTTCTGCAAGCACTGGGCCTCTCAGGAATTTATCCAAGCTAAATTCCTGCCCAAATAAGAAATTGAAATCTTCAGTGTAAATTAGCCCATATATTTTCTGTAACATTCTGAAAATATTTCCCTAATACCAATTTTTTTAAACATACATGTTTAAAAAAAAAGTTCAGAAAGCCCTAATCTGTACACAGTACTGCATCTTCTTTCATCATGCTAGTAAATCTTTTCACAGCAACGGTCAAAATTCATTTATAATCCTCCTGCTTTCTGACGAGAACAGTTGTCCGTTTTTAGCGGTTATCTGTAAGTATGTGTTCGCACTTATCTTTGTGTGAAAGAGCATTTGGTAGCCTAGCAGAGGGAGGGAATCTGATTCGTAACAGGTGAATAGGAACTCAATTAGTTTTTGTTACAGCTGTCTAAAACATTCAGTCTTTCTTGCTAGGGCAGACCACGTATATGGTGACTACATTCTTCTTTCTTCTCAGCTTTCGTGTTTGTTAGTTAAATATATGAGGCTGATGGAGAACAGTTAATTCTATTGTACTCCTCAATGGAAGATATATAACCATGGGAAAAATACCAACTCCAACTAGCAATACATTTTGATTCGTTTCATTGGTGACATCATCTGTCATCAAACATATTTTCACAGAATCAACTGGCGGTTAGAATTTTTCGGTATTATCTGTTATCACTATTTATTCATATTATTCAGTATTATTTTTAATCACTATTTATAACGATTTTTTTTCCTATTTTGTTTTGAAGTGCAGAGTTTTATGACTAGCTGCTGTCTAGCATTGGTGCTTTAGAATCCAATACTGCATATCCTGGGAACAAATGACTGATGTAAAAGAAAAACTGTGTCTCGTGCAGGTTATTTTACTGGCACATGCTGCTTCCTTAAATCTTAGAGGTATGTGGCTTCTTCTACTTTGTGTATGAAAGTGAAGCATCCACAGTTTCTGTTGGCTCCTTTGAGTCTTTTTCTGCATTACTGCCACCTTCCTCTGGTGTTGCCACAGTTTTTAACTGGGTGAGAGCAGGCAGGGGGTTGTGCTGTTTAATGGGCATTGTTTCATAAGGTGCTGCTCAGTCTTGTATCTGCCATGGGTGGGAGAATAATAGTGGCGTATTCACCTTATTGCTAGCTTTCAGCAGATGCTTTCCTGGATACAGTGGAGATTAACGCTGCAGTGCCTGGTGTTTGATCCTGCAGCGCTGAAACCAAGAGCTTTGCTACAGCTGCTTCAGCTGGCAGCGGGGCAGGGCCCTCGGGGGGCCCTTCAGCAGCATCCGGCCTGCATGCATAACTGTCAGAGAGCAGGAGTGTGTGACCGCTGGTCGTTTGTCTGGTTACGACCACTGGTCGTTGCCAGAGGTCTCCTGTAGGTCAAGTATGTTCAAACTTAATCAGAGAGAACTCCTGCCCTTTCTTTTACTTCTTATCGAAGGGTTTTGCTGAGCCCGGCGTGTGGATAGGTCTTCTCAAGACCAGAGGATGTTTTGACTGATGTTTTCTATTAGATGCATTGATTGTGTTGTGTGAGGAGTCTCAAGCAGCATGAGCAAGTTGATCCTTAAGCATTTTGGACAAAATCAGTTATGTGGTAGGTTTTTGGAAGTATGCAAAATTCTGATTTACGTTAGAGTTTGTTTCTGTACTGAAGTCAGTGGCAAAACTTGCATTGACTTTCACTGGCAGCAGGAACAGCCCCTGAAGCTGTTGTTGCAGTCCAGCATAAATTGCATTGGAAAGTGGTTTGGCACTTTGGGATATTTAAGTGAATATTCTGAAACAATTTTTCTCCTTTGACATCTGGTAAATTGCATAGCTGAAAGTATTAAGTATATGTGTGTACTGTACTAGACAACATTTTTGCATTCACTTTTAAATCAGAATTTTTTTGCCCTCTTCACACTTGAATATGCATCTTCCTAAAAAGTAGTAATATTTTATTAAAGTAATAAAGATAAGATGGAATATTAATGAAATGCAAATTTTCATTAGTAGAAATGTGATACCTTCCTATGAACAGTGAGTTCAGTGGTTGCAGCTGAAGTAACTAAGAACGTGGTGAAATCAGACTAACTAAAACCTTTTTTAAGATTCCTTTTACTATACAGTTTGAATTTAAAACAAAACAAAATGAAACACAAAAATGTTTATTTGTGGAGTATATTCCAGATGCAGAGAGAGTTTCTGACAAGGTTGAAGTTGAAAACTCTCAGGTAATTAGTATTTTTTCAAAAATCACAATTAGATAAGAAAAGTAATACATTTCCAAGAGGTGATCAGATCTTTTGCAGAAGATTAAGGCACTGGCTTTGAGCTGGTAAGTATATATTTCCAAAGATTCTGGGGCCATATTTAAGTAGGTATAAATCTTACTAAAAGTATAAACATTTCAGTACAAATATACATCCAAAACATGCAACATAGAAGAAATGGTAGCTTTTCTACGTATGTAGTCCAAACATTTTTGCAGGGAACTTCAAATCTACTAAATGTATGTGGATGTCTGGACATTGGGTTATTTTTAGTTTGTCCAGTTTTCTGTTAAAAAGTTGTAGGAGAAAAAGGGTGAGTGATTCTTGGATATGTTTGAAAATCTGTCTGCTTTTTGCTAAAGTAACAAAAACCAGAAATGGGCTACAGGTCCCCTTTATGCACCATAAAGTTCTTATGAGCATCTTGACTTTCAGGTAGTTTATTGCTGCACATTTGGTGATTCACATTGGTTTCTGGTGACTAGCTGGTACCAGACTTGTGATGCACTATCTTCATCAGCAATACCCTCCTTGCTGTGTCGTGGAAGACCTTCTAGGAGACACAAACCACGTTTTTATGGAAAAACACCAGAAACTAGGTAAATCCTAAAAGGGTATCTTAACATGTCTTTCTCATTGATACGTCGGAAATGGATGAAATGGCTCGATGGATGCTGTGCAGTTAAGTATCTCTGTTCAGCTGGAGTGAGTTTTTGTCCAATTGTGGTAAATGAGGGCTTTGTCTCTGGCTTGGAGCCAGATTTTCAATCTTTTAATTTACTTGGGATTTTCTTCTGGCAGGACAGAATGTTCTGCTATGTCTGTGAAAATGTCTTACTTTATTAACAAGTTATGAAGGTCGAGAGAAACATTCAGTTAGGTTTGCATACAACAATGTCTTCAGAAGATGAATAGTGAGGGAGCCAAGGGGAACAGAAACAGACCATTTACAAACACAAATTAAATTTAAACCTTCGGATTCCTATATGTAACTGACCATGCTTTTCATTTTCAATTCTGACCTATTTTCATGGATAATTCCTGTTCAAGGAGGCTAATTGTAAGTAGTCACTTCTGAAAATGTTGTCCAGACATGGAAAGATGAATAATCTCTTTGCAGGTGTAGGCAGGATCAATACTTTTGCTCCTACTGAGGGTTTGAAAGCGTGATTTTGAACGCTAACACTTCTGATTAGATTCAGTGACTTTGAGATTTAAACACATATGGAAAGCTATATTCATGCTCTTATGTTGTCTTAGCTGCACATACTTTCCTTAACTCAGGGTCCCAGGAAACCCGTTAGATAAAAAACCTGGTGGCATCTTTGATCTCACTGTTACTACAAATTCAGGAGAAGTTTCTTCCATACCTGGTGTTGTTTCTTCAACTGATATTATAAAGAAAATTACTTATAGTGGACATGTATTAAAAAAAAAGATATTGATCAAAGGACAGTACTTAGTTTTCATCTTGCTGTATTGTGCGGAGGCATTTACTATTTCTGCTTCTATCAAGAATCTCTATATTTGCCTTAGTAATACAGAATAACTATTGACTGCTGTATTGTATTGATTTCAGAAATCACTTTGAAATTAATCTATCTGATTTTTAGACATCCCTCTGGAGGCTAAGAAGGCTCTCCTGACCATGCTTGAATGTGGGATCACCTTTTGACCCTCTTAATTAAAGCTTTGCATCTTTCCAGTTTCCCTGAACAAATTAATCTGCCATAGTGGTTTAATGGCAGATAAAATGATGATGTATCTTCACTACTTTTCAGCACAGCTCTAGCAGAGATTATCATGTTCCCATATTTATAGACACATTTCTTTTCTGAATTTTTCGTTTTTTTTTTAAACAGCAAAACATCAAAGCTTTAAAAAACCTTTAATTTCCAATATTCATTTCAAAGTTTGCTGCATTTTATTTTTATTATTCCTTATAATGTTTAGTGACCTGGCTAGCAGATGATTATAGCAATCCATGTAACATACAGGGTACTATGCAGAAGGTTGCGCAGAAAACAGATTAGCTGTCCTGTGTAATTTAACACAGGCAAAGCATAGGCAAACAGTACCAGTTTTATTAGCTGTGATGCATTACCTGAAAAACTAACACCCAGTTATAGAAATAAATGAAGCAGATGTATTTTTATTTTCATTTTTGTTGAAGAGTAGTATTTATTGATAACCAGGATAGGTACTATGTAGGCAGATGTTTGGGAAGATTGCTTTCTTTGTTCATATAGGAGAGTTTATCTGTAGCTCAAAGTCATTGCAATTTTTTGTTGTTGTTGCTTTTTTATTTTTTTCCGTTGCTTTTTTCTTGCAGGTTGCAGGTTGCTAATTGATTTTAGGTCCATTTCCCTGAATTGTATTCTTGTTTCCTTCCTTATGTTTTGTGCAAGGCTCTTAGTTTCTTACAGGTCTGTAGGTTTGATCTTTTTCTTAAGAAGAATAAAGTATTTTAGTTTATTCATTTTGCTTTGTGGATAGTGACTGCTTGAGTGTAATATATTGCATTTCTTTCCTTAAGTGTAGGTCAGAAAGGCTTTTTGTTTCTGTAAGCTGAAGACTTCATTGACCCTGGAAATGGACAGGCTATGATCTGTTTGTCTTCGTCCAACCCAGCAAGGACGTTTGTTTTTTGAAGTTCTTTTGCTGATGTAGATGTGTGTGTTTCCTTGGCATAGGCACTTCATTCACTGATCATGTGAATCATAAGGTCATGTTGGTGGGTGAATTGGGAATGGTGAGCATTTACACAATGCTATCATTGTTATGAAATTTGAATTATGCCCCTTTGCAATATGCCACCATTATTTGTGTCAGGTTAAGTTGCAGTTACACGTGCAAGAATATCAGCCTTTTGTTAGTTTTAAAAATCTTTTGCAGTTCAGTTTCAAATTGAGAGAAAAATAGCCAAAATGTATCCAAGTGATTTTGACAGAGAAATCATACTGGAGATATTGATGAAAATCTGTTTGTGAGTGAAGGTGAATGGTATTAGTTTTATTTTAGTGCCCATGTAGTCTCTACTGCCTACATACTGTGAAACAGAAGGTTTGAGATCAAAGTGTTTTAGAAATCAACAAGTAGTAGGATGCCAGACTTTCTAGAGTCGTATAGTAGCTGCTTTTTGGCTTGGTATTCTAAAACAGTCATCTGGAAGAAACCATAAAAACGCTGCAGATTGGCAGAGTGTTAAGGACAGGAAGAAGTTATTGGTAAAGCATGTCCATGATCTCTTGGTGAGTTGGATGCAACTAAACAGTACGTGTATTTATACAGTCAGATTCAATTGAGAACTTGTGAAACAAGGACTGTACCCTTTGACAGGAGAGCAGGATTTAGAGTAGTCCAGATACAGCATATGTGGAAAGAAATCAGAAGTTAGGAACACTGACAAAAGACTAGAGCTTGCTCTGTTGCAGGAACTAAAAGGACATTCTTTTAAAAAATCTATGGATATTGTAGGGCTCCTTATGTATAAACATTGTGGAGTTTCGTCTTTCACTTGTCTAGTTTTCATATGGACGCTAGAAAATGAGCCAATTGAAAAGATTTCAGAGAAGAGCTACAAACCCAGCTAACAGCTGGAAACATGGCTTGCAAGGGATTCAGTCTGCTGTCTCTGCGGCAACTGGAGGATGACATGATCACTTTCTGTTAGAGGAAAATGTCACTTGAAGATTTAAAATCAAGACTTTTTACACTCTATGATTCTCCCACAATTATTAGACACTTCAGATCTGTGGGAAAAGTTCTGGAGTCTGTCTGTGCAGGACTTCAGAAGAGGTAATCTCAGTCATCTCTGTTCATCTGAAATTCTGGTAAGAGATCAGTGAAAATGAAACGTCCTAACATTAAAACTTGTTGCCATTTGAGATATGTTTGGTTTTCATCCCACTATAAGCTCAAGAAAAGTCATAGGCAGACACTCTGAGGTGTTCAAAGTAGGTACGTGCTGAGGTGTGATACGTGATTCTCTCTTAGCATTTCCAGTTTGTCAAGGTGAGATGTTTTGTTCACATCTCTCCCTGTGTCACCTGAGTACAGTAGGAAATTAAAACCTTTATGAAAAACTCTACAGAGACCAGATGGTCTTCTTCTTTTGCTCTGTCCTCAGCTATAAAGGCCATTTCATGACATTGGTCTGTTGTTGCTGTCATCCTTTTCTTAGACATTCTGAAACTCAGTGAAATTTGGAGGGTTTTGGAGTGTGTTTTGGAGTGGATACCAGAGTACTTATAAGCAAAGAGAAGTTGTTATTATAATGCTTTGAAGTTATATATTCTGCAAAGGCATTCCCCCAGGTGCAAGCTGGCCCTTAAAATTCGTTCAGCCTTTTCTCTTGAATTTTCAAGGTCTTTGGTCATTTATGGGCACTTTGAAGTTGTGGCTGGTCAAGGTGAGTGGTACAGTTATATGGAAAAGCTAAGGAAAGGGGCAATTATATATTTTTTCAAAATACATATTAGGAAACTCGAATTCTTAAACAACCTGGAAAGCCAAAGCAAATAAGTTATGATTAAAAATGTCCATCAGGTACTCGAAACAGAATGTTGCTGTTCAAGACACAGGAGAACAGACAAGAAATGCTGGGGAAAAATAAGAAAACCAGCTGAGAAGCAGTGTGGCCCAACTGTTAGAGCCAGCTAGCTGGGGACTCAGCATATGCCATTACAGTTTTCTGCACTATAACTTCCCTCTGTTTTTCTGGTCAGGTCAGTTACTAACATTTTCAAGAAGAGAACTAACAGTATTACTTTCGTGTGAGGGTGTGTTTCTGAAGTGCTTGACTATAATAGTAAGGAACATATACTGACATAAATCTTCGTGCCATGAAAAAGCTTCTGAACTAGCCTTTATCTGCACTACTTGTGAACTTATTCTCAGCTTCAGGGGTGACTTCTAGATTCACATTGGACAAAAGTGCTGTCAGGACAGCTAAAGGAGAAAACAGGAACATCTGTTTGTAACTGTGAGTGTCACAGAGCCCAGGAATTAACATGTCATTGTGATAGTGAAATGGCTTGTTGATCTGCAGTGGTGTTGGCTAGTCATTCACAGCATCTTTTTCCTCTCCTCCCCAAAGCAGAAGTCTTGTTTTGCCACGCCTCAGTCACCTGCTTTGGTTTTCTGTTGTGCTGGAGAGCACTCGGGGAGTGGTATCACTTGTACCAGAGGAGAAGAAACTGAACTACTAATACTGGCAGTTGTCTACCAAGTGACTTAATTTTTTTAGTGAAATCTGCAGGGGCATCCAAAGATGAACACCCTTGGCAGTATCATATAGGCACTAGCTCCGTATGGCTGACACTTAGAGAAAGGGGTCTAATTAGATTTGGCAGTGGCTTATAATTCAAAATGGCTTGTGTCCTCACTGGAGATTCAAGTGTGTGGGTGTCTGATAAAAAGAAAACAAAAAACACGCCTGATTTTCAGATGAGCAAACGTGGTATGTTGGAATCCCACAGCTAAAGGAACAAAAGCTACCCAGTGCTGGTTTTTTTTGGAGAAGTCTCATGCTTTAATTGTCTTGATGATTAGTCTTATTCAGGGGAATGAGCTGAAGGCATTCTACTGAGTGGAAAAATAATGAGGAAGTTACAGATGTGGAAAAGAGAGTTCCTGCAAATTCCTTTCCTTTACGTTGATTTCTAATGGTCAGCACCACTGTTGCTGTCTTGCAGTGATTGCAGTGGGCATGTACCATTGCTTTTTTTTTTTTTTTTTTTAATCTTGACTCCCCTAAATGAAGAGGAAGCAATTTAGCAAGTGAGAGATTCTCAGAAATACAAGCCTTTAGCATCAATGTAGAGGAGTTCTGTGGTTTTCTTCTTTTAACAGCATTATTTTTCTGTTGTTATTTTTTTCAATTAAAACTTGATTTCACTTCTTTAATGTTGTTTGCCCGAGAAATGTGATGTGTCATACAGACCTTAGTAGCACTGATAGCAAAAGGATGGTTTGTAAATAACCAAGAAGTACTAGATCAGGTCTGCTTCAGTACTGATGTATCCTTTTGACTCACCAATATCTCTAATGGAGATACACACACTGTCAGACTCTCACTTGCACAGTTTTTTAAGCACCATCAGCATCTTCCATGGCAACTCAATTTTTCTGCTGCAAATGCCTATGGGTGACTAATGCATTGTTAGTCTCTGTAATTTTCCCATTGTAACTGTCTTAGTACGATGTTTTAATATGACTTATTGTTCCCTCTTGTTTAATTCTATTCATTTGTTCTGTTTTGAAATTGGGTTAAAATGCAGCAGAATACCATGAACAGCAATAGCTAAATCTTTTCCTCAGCAGTTGCTACATCCCTGTAGGCATTTTTCTTAGCATTTTTGTTCGTTTGGGGCCACTTCTATACAGGTTATAATTCATAGATTGGAGTTGAAGGTACAGCTCAGAGACACTCAGTTAATGAAAGACACAATTCTGGCAGGCAAACGTCACTGTATTTTCCAGACAAGCCTTTGAAGGATGCAATAAATATGAACAAAGTTGATTTTTTAACTGGTCACATGTTGCAAGACTGTCCTAAAAATGAGAAATGTCTGCATATAGAAGACAAGCTATTGCAGTTATAGTCAACAGCACTTCAGATAACATGATATTGTTGCTTTTTATAGGACCAAAGGATACTTCTTCTTGTAAACTCAGCAGTAATAAACTGCTCTGTGAGTACGGCTCCTACAAACATTCTAATTGTAAAGCAAACTGTGAATAACAACAATCTGCAGTGTGGAGTAGTTTTCTGTCACATCAGACTTTGATTATTGTTAAATGCTATTGTTAAATGCTTGCCTAGCCCTTGGACAACCAGGGTATATTGTTAAGATGCTGCACAGGGGAGGAATTTCACAGATATATTCGTAACTCATCTTCACTAATGTTGTATTCTAAAATGCTGGGACTGAGACGCACACAATTTTTACTAATCCTTCTAGAAAAGAAGATGAAAGCCTAGTGATGGTAATGTTTTAAATCACTGCATCAAAATCTAAGCACCTGCCCAAGTTGTGAGAGCACATGAAAAAGAGGAAATCTACCAGGAGAGCCAAACTTGACTCTCTTCTCAGGAAAGGCTAAGTGAACAGACAGGGCTTTTGCCACCTTGCTTGCAGACACATTTCGTGCTGTTTCTGCCATCTGTGTTGATAGCCAGTTAGCCCAACACAATGACACGCCTTGTGTTAGGTTTCACATTAAAGATGCTACTGATAACCTTCCTTGGGCACATGCAATTCCCGTATTTGACACACTTCTCAACTCCAGATGTTTAAAAATTGTTAGTTCTCAGAAAAAAAAATCAATTTTTTGACTCAGTATAAAAATATATATTTTTAACTGTCTTGTACTTTTGAACTTTCTTAGGTCATGTTTTCATGATTGTTTTGAAGACATTTTAATCAAAAGAAAAAGACGAGATTCTAGTGCAATCCCGTAAGCATGAGAGCTAATGTAATAAAAGCCAACAGAGTAAAATCTGTGACACAGTAAGACAGAGAGGTGTCAAAACCAATTACTTGTTTAAGAGACTCCAAAAGGACAAGCAGAATGGAAAGGTGAGATTTCTGCTAAGATGAAGATATTACTTCTGCTGAGAAAGGCCATTTTTTGTGTATAGTTAAAAGAAATAAACATCTGCAAAACACAACCCTATTTCATTCTAGATACTTTGCCCATCACTTCAGGAGTAAAGGATTAAAATTAAATATTAAATGTGATGTCTTAGAGTACTTTGGTAAGTTGGTTAAAGCTTTACTGATGTAAACAATACTGTGGAAGCAGAGTGCAGCTGTGGAGTTTAGTTTATCCATCCCTAAGCAGTGAATTTCCATATCATTGCTTTCAAGAGTTTGATTTTATCTTTTTAACATTTTCTCTGTAAGGAAAAGGCACAAACCAGATCATTTTTAAGCTGATCCAGCAACACAATGCCTCATCCCTCATTATGACCTGTGGTTATAAAAAATATTTTATTATTTAGAATAATAATGATGACAATAATAAATACAACAACAGCAGTGTCTACCTTTTAGGTTTTCTTATGTTTTTTTATTTATATATATCAACTTCAGCCTGGCAGACTAGAATGTGAAAGTAATGGAAAAGAAAAGACTGAGTACCGGGCTTGAATTTTAAAGATTTTTTTAACTTTACAATGCAAATTATCATTACTACATGTTTCTGGCACATCATCTAAAGTGTCTGTTGGAATGGTTCCTGTTTTCTGGTTTAAAGAGAAGCACACAGTATGCTTACCTCGCCTAACATACTTCAAAGCTTTTTTCCAGTTGTTTCAAAACTACCAGAAATGTGTTGCTCTGCCAGTTAAAATATATGTTGTGTCAGAGCTTATCTTACAAGGCAGTGGTTTCTTGACTGTGGTCCAGCTAAGCACTTAAATACGTGCTTCATGTTGGCAACTTGGATGCACAAATTTAAGCACATCTTTAAATGCTCTATTGGATCGTAGTACAGTGCCCTGCAGGATCAGAATCTGTAATATATGAGTGTGTTTTGCAGATAGCATTAGCATCACAGAGGGTACAAATGCACAGGCAGCTGTGTGAAGCTGTCAGCACTGGCTTTGAAAGTGTATGCATAAGAATTTATATGGTTGCCTGCAATTTCTCAATGTCAGTCATTTATTAGATGGCTATGATCACTGTTGAGATGGAGGGGAAAGACTGGCTCTGAAGCTGGTGGCAAAACTCGCTTAAGTCAGCATTCCACCTGTAGTCTCTTAAGCAGTCTGGCAGTCTGATCAGACTCTGCTTTGTGCTTTCTCGCTCCAAGCTCTGTCTTCACCAAGTCACTTTGTGGAATGACTTTGGAATTTCTCCTTGTGCAGGAAAAACTGTAGCTATTTTTTGAACTGAATAAATAATTCACAGGGAATAATTAATTGAGTTCATCCTCTTAATTTCTTTCATATACATTCCTCACACTTGCAATGATGACTACCTGTGAATTGACTGATAGAAAGCCCATCTGAGTTTTGACTGTTGCGTGTTCACTAGGTAACACTTTGACGTTATAGTTGGAGATGTTCTTTGGAAGGCACTGCTTTCACTGCTTTGCAAAAGTTCACCTTCACCTAATTTCTACTCTTTCATGTAGTATACAAGTATTTTTTCTCATTAGATTGATCCAAAAGCACAAGCTTCTGTTCCAAAATGGATAAATATATTAGAGTTTCCAGTGTGAAAATCTGTGTCAACTATGTAATGTTTATATTGCAATGAAGCCCTCACCTCCCAGCCCAATGAATACCAAATAGTACAGTCCTGCTGAGAATCACTTTCAATCAATCTGCAAAGTTAAATATATTTATGTAAATTTATTTATGCTGTACTTCAGTTTCCATGAAATATTCACAAGTCTTTTAAATTCCCTTGCTTTTAAATATTAGCAGCAATAAACTCAATCAGTCCAGTGCTCAGGGAGAGTGACCCCAAAAGGGGATTAAGCAGCTTTTGAAGTACCTTTATTTCAATTGGATGAAAGGATTCAATACAAAAAAGTCTCTGACTGTTTAATCTGGTCCCTCTGACCTTGTGGGTCTGGCAGAGTGTTTGTTACAGGTCATTTGAGAGCTTGTGACTGAACTAGAATACGTCGCAGATAAACTTACAGGTTTTTTACCTGCTAGGGCTGTTTTTTCTACACATCCTTCAGTCTCAGCATTTCTCTGCCACAGAATTGTTCAACTTGCAAGAGAAATTAAACTGACGGTACACAGAGAGTGGAGATAATTGCTGCCTGTGGACTAAGTAGAAGGGAAGTTAACACACAATCAACAGTGTGCTAGCAAAGGGTATTGTTTCCCTTGTTTGGTAGGAGTGCAAAGGCGAAAAAGCCTTGCTTTATACCAGATAATCACATGAAAGTTAGGCAACTTGATTTTAAATGTAATTTCCCTCTAAAACCTTGTTGCATATTGATATGGATGCTACACCTCTTTGGATACTAATATGGGTGCTACACATCTGACTGATTGCTGTGCTAACCTCTTTTCCATCTTTAAATGTAGCCTGCTGCTTTTCAAGGCTCTAGACAACTTAGTGGGGATGACACTGATGGACTGGACTTTGTATTGAGCAGGAAGGCTGCTGAAGTCATCTCAAGCAAAGAAAACAAATGCTATTGTTGCTGTTTGGAAGCTTCTGCTAAAAAGGGCAAGGAAACGGAGTGATGGACACAGAGGATATTTAAAATAAAAGTTAAATGCAGAATTTGCCTCTGCAGCTTCAGCTGAGGAAGGAGGACTGTGGTCTGACTCTTTCTAGCTTAGCTTAGCTTTCATTCCCAGCAGGCCGTCTCTGTGCTTTGTGGTCTTTGAGGAAGAGGAGGAGATGAACAGGCTCAGATCCATTGCTGTACCTGGACACAGGCAATTGGGATTGGACCAGACGTGCCGCTGCTGCCTGGGGAGGGATTGTCTGCTTCTTCATTGTAGTGCCAACAACTAGCTCCAAAGTCATGGTCATGTTCAGTGGGGCTCTGTTGCAGGGCATGAGGCAGACCAGGGTACCTGAGAGGAGTTACTTTCTCTTGCTCTTGATTACACATAATCAGCCTTCTGTAGTTGGTGAGGTTGTGGGAAGCAGCTCTTTTTTTGGAAACCTTTGCTTACAACAGGGACAAGTTCTTTAGAAAGACAAAAAAAGCAATGTGTCATACTTCCCAATAAGATGAGTGAGAGGAAGCAGCCAGCTGTAAAAGAAGCTCCTCTTGCTGCACAGCCAAGGTAGCACTGCTTCAGCCTCCCCGGACAAGAACACTGCTGTTCTGTCCGGTCGTCCCTTGCTTGTTGTTTCCTTGACAGCAGATGGGAAGCAGGACACAGAAGACATCCTGAAAAAGTGCTATTACATCCTTATCTTTGCTTAATCTTGATTTTTCTGCACCTTCTTTCTTATTTGTTGATTTGTTATGCTGTGTCAAGCAGATGCTCTAAGGAAATCTATTTATGGGATGCTCTGTTTGTAGCTGGAAGTGGTTTACAATGGTAAATACAAGGACTGTCTTTGCAGAGATATGCAGACAGACCCAAGGGCAGACCAGTCAGAAAGAAGACATTCTTGGTTAATGAAACAGATCACTGTGCTACTACAGCCATATTCACAGAATCACAGAGTGGCTGAGGTTGGAAGGGACTGCAGGAGGTCATCT
Organism: Chauna torquata; assembly: GCA_013399475.1. Classification (NCBI taxonomy): domain Eukaryota; kingdom Metazoa; phylum Chordata; class Aves; order Anseriformes; family Anhimidae; genus Chauna; species Chauna torquata. Next base: position 175,201 of record VXAL01000605.1, on the reverse strand, counting down.
GGTCTGACCCCCTGCTCAGGCAGGGCCACCTACAGCAGGTTGGCCGGGCAGCTTGTGAAGATCTCCAAGGAGGGAGACTCCAAAACCTCTCTGGGCAACCTGTGCCAGAACTCCATTGCCTGAACAATATAAAAGTGTTTCCTGATGGCAAGGAGGAACATCCCATATTTCACGTTTTTCCAAATCCCAGATTAAGGCTTTGCTTTTAGGACTAGTCTTACTGGCCACAATTTACCTGTACATGTAATCACAGATACCTGATGTACCTGCATGAACAGAAAGAGTTGGTATCTTTTCTCTGTTTTTTTTTGTGAAAAAGTTGAAAGATGTATCTGTTATGGTAGAGTGAGGCAGATAGGCTTGGTGGAGAAAGAGTTGCTTCTCTGTATCGTCCAGTTCATAACTCCTCTAGGCTGAGTGGGATTCAGTAGATTCCTGTGAACTACACACCAGTGTATTGGCATAAAACTCACATCTTAAAGAGGATTTTCTTCCTCACCTCGCAGGGATTCATGCTTAGCTCACGTGCCGTTTTAATGTGCCATGCTTTTTTTCCCATTGGTCTCAGATTAAGATGAAGGATATGTTCCAGGCTTTAGAAGATGTGAGCACAGTCTTTGTGATTACTGGATGCAAACCTCCTTCATGACTTAGGCAAAACCTGTGGAAACTACATGGGAGCAGCACACCCAATTTATCTGCAGAAATGCCAGCCAGACTCCATCACAGCAGAACTGGTATTGCCTGATGCAGGACAATAGCATCAAGGAGTCCTCCATAGGGCAAATTTAAAAAACCCTGAGGTGCAACATCAGCTCTGAACAATCAAAACCCCTGACAGTCTGACAGGATACAGAGTTATCTCGTCAGGCGGACATACCACAGACAAGGGTATATGTGTGCATCCTTCACAGACTGACTGCTAATCATAGAGGTCATAAAGGCGATTTCCTCATGATTTCTAGTTCAATGATACAATCCCTGAATTAGTGGATAACTAGAACAAAATGACCCATTACTATGAGTCAGTTCTGTCTCTGCTTCCCACCTCGTCACCTTTTAGCACAAAAATGATGTAATTTCTCATGCATGTCATTGCCAGATGTGCTTGACCCAGGCTGCCAGATTATTTGAAACTGGACTAATTTTTCCACTAGCACGAAACTTAAGTTAATATTAGGTTTATATTAAGACTCACAACACCACTGAACTTAAACGTTTTAGTTAAAAAAGAGCTGACTTTAATTTTTGTCAGATATTAACAACAGAAACACTGATTACTTTTTTCAAAAGTACTGAGTCCAGCTATATAATTGACCTCTAGATTTTATGCATTTTAGAAACTGGAGAGGCTCAGATCTCTGCTTAGATTCAGGGCTAGCTCTGGTTGCAGTAGTTCCCTTTAGAAGGAATCAGGTATTAAAAGAAAATTGACATTGATAAATGGGCTTCATAGAGGAAATAGTAATATACAAGGATGTCACATTCTTTCAGATCTGTCTAGAAAAATAGCATACCATATAACAGCATAACACAATAACCTAAATTCTGTATTTTTTAATCAACCAGAAGCTTCTTTCATGGAAGAAAAAGTAAATTGCTTCCATTTGCTGAGGAACATCTTATGCACACAACATATTAGAATAACTTCAGTGTGCAGCTGGGCTGGCTTTTTGTTAGAGAGTGGACTGTATGCCAAGATCCTTTTGACTGGATCATGGAAATTTAAGGATGTCTGCAAGAGCACGTTTTTAGTATGGTTACAAACACAAAAGTCTCTTATCTGTGAACCAGGTCTCTGGGACGGGATGCCTTCTCTGTGTCAGTAAAAATATCTGTTTTTCTCCATTCTTCTGCTGCTGAAGAAGATAGAGGAAATCGAGAGTGCAGCATGTTATAATGACAAGTGGCCATGTGGGCTCCTCTTCTCAGTGTTAGCAGCAACAGCTGTTACTGCCTTTCTTAGAGACAAGACTTGTTATATCAGCAGCCGTTTACACTGAAAACCTGTTGTCCTAAATTGGTTTGCTTAGCTATGCAAAGACAGAAATTGTTTAAAAGGAAAGAGAGTGAGAAGGCTATGGCTGCTAGTTTATTTATGCTATCTATTTTGTATAAAGACACAGGTAATGAGGCTGACTGATAGTTATGCCACTGGCAGCAAGTATTCAGGTGAGTGGGGCAGCCTGCAAGGACAGGCCCTATCCTTGTGGATCATACCTGGGCACCAGCCAGAGCTCTCTGTATATGAACTACTTCCTCACGAATGGCATATTATTCCTCAGTCAAACCATGTGGCAGTCTTGCTGGGATTTCTTCTGTGTGCAATGAAGACTAATGAGGGAAGATGTGTTTTTGCCTCTCAGAGGGTGGTAGAAGTAAACTTGTGTAGCCTCATGGCTTTCCTACCTGTCACCTGTAAAGACAGGGATTCTGCTGACACCACCTTGCAGCTGTAGCTGGCACACTGGCATTTCCTTGCTGAAACATGAGGAGGGTGCTATGCGGTTGTGAAGAGACATTTATGTTGCAGTGATAACTGGTGTTTCTTGCTTGGAGGCTTTTTTTTTTTGTGGAATGGAACTTGAACACACTCTGAAGGAGAAAAACATTTCAGATGAAGGTGGTAACACAAGGCTCTTTCTTGTGAGCTATGCCAGATAATAATAATATTTCCATTTCCACAGCTCCCAACCATAATTCTATGATGCTACTGCAAAATGAGAAATGGTCAGGGTAGATGTAATTAAGGTTAGTTCCTTCTGTATCTTCTAAAATTGAGCTTGCTTCTGTGATCTCTCTCTTAGCATAATGGCCTTCTGAAATACTGTTAGAAAACAAAGCAGACTTTTTGTTTGCTTGTTTAAATAATGACAATTAATTTGAATGTCTCACTTACATATGTTCTCTGTTATACAGTGATCAAACAGTTCCTCGGCAAAATCTGGAAATTCAAATGCAGATGGCAAAGATCAAACACTGTTCGAGAGCATCCCACAGATGGCACTATTTTTATTCATAGTTTTCATCCATGTTCATTGTACTGCCTCTGCATGTCCCAAACTAGATGTGGTTCTCATTGGATTAGGTCTTTACAGATACATAGCGCCTGCTAGTACACAGTTTGTGGTCTTGTGTAATGAGGGAAAACTGATGAATTCATTTAACTATCTGTGAAGACAGGACCAAGAGCAGAAGTTACTATCATGTCCCCTGAATTTTATGTCACATCCTTAATTGCTAGACCACTCTAGTCCACATGAACTGCTGTCATGGCTGCATGTTAAGATCATGAGTTCCATCTTCTGAAAAGCATCATGGGTCTTGCTTCAACTGAAATTTTGTTACTTTAAGAAAAGGAAAGTAGGTTGAGACAACAAAACTTAGCTTCTTTTGCCACTTTCTTCACCTCATAGTGGGTGAGTTGCATACTGTCTTTCAGAGAGCTTTGGCAACATCCAACTTCTACCCAGGATGGCTTGGAATACAATGCCAGTAAAGTGCTTTTCAAAGAGCTTTATAATAATGATCATATCTTCCAATGTTTTGGAGCTCAGGAAGTCGCTGATATAAATTCCACATAGGAGGTACATATTGGTTAATAGCTGAATTAATTTCTAGTCTCACTTTTAATAAAGTAATCATAGAATCATAGAATCACAGAGACATAGGTTTGGGTTTGAAGGAACCCTTATAGATCACCTAGTTCCAACCCCCCTGCCGTGGGCAGGGACACCACCCACTAGATCACGTTGCTCAAAGCCCCAGCCCACCTGGCCTTGAACACCTCCAGGGATGGGGCATCCACAACTTCTCTGGTCAGCCTGTTCCAGTGCCTCACCACCCTCATAGTAAAGAATTTCTTCCTAATACGTAATCTAAATCTCCCCTCTTTTAGTTTAAAGCTGTTACCCCTTGTCCTATCACTACACTCCCCGATAGAGTCCCTCTCCAGCTTTCCTGTAGGCCCCCCTTAGGTACTGGAAAGCCTCTGTAAGGTCTCACCGGATCCTTCTCTTCTCCAGGCTGAACAACCCCAACTCTCTCAGCCTGTCTGCACAAGAGAGGTGCTCCAGCCCTCTGATCATCCTCGTGGCCCTCCTCTGGACTTGTTGTAACAGGTCTGAGTCCTTATGCTGGGGACCCCAGAGCTGAATGCAGCACTGCAGGTTGGGTCTCACAACAGTGGAGTAGAGTGGGAGAATCACATCACCTCCCTCGACCTGCTGGCTGCGCTTCTTTTGATGTAGCCCAGGATCCAGTTGGCTTTCTGGGCTGCAGGTGGACATCGCTGGTTCTTGTTGAGTTTCCCATCAACAAACACCCCAAGTCTTTCTCCTCAGGGCTGCTCTCAATCCATTCTCTTTCCAGCCTGTATTTGTGCTTAGGATTGTCTCAACCCAGGTGCAGGACCTTGCACTTGGCCTTGCTGAACTTCATGAGGTTCACGTTGGCCCACCACTCGAGCCTGTCAGGGTCCCTGTGGATGGCATCCCTTCCCTCCAGCGTGTCAACCGCACCACGCAGCTTGGTGTTGTCAGCAAACTTGCTGAAGGTGCACTCAATCCCACTGTACATGTTGCCAACAAATATCAATGCTTTATTTTTTTTAACTTCTTCTCAAGAGCAGCATTCCAGCAAAACTTCCCAAAGAGGAAAACGCAAGGAATATGCTCCTTAAAATGTGTCTTTGAAAGCATCATCATTTATTGGAACTGTCAAGCCTTTCCATCCTTCTTGCCCTGACTGCTTTATTTCTGCTGCTCACTCAGTGTTTATAATGAAACTAGTTTCTCAGCATTGCAGTACCTGACTGAACTTTCTGAACTTGAGCCTGTTACACCATGGTCCTCTTTGCACTGCTGTGCGTGAATCACAGTCTTTCCAGAGGCTGTGAAATATATGTGCGTCTGTTTAAGGATTCTTTAACCTGCAGTATTAAGGGAAAGCAGTTTTATCATAATTAGAAAATGCATAATGAAACCCAGTTATTTTCTTGTTGCTTTTCCGTGTTGATATATAGATTGAAAAGTTCTCTTTTTTCCTTTTGAAATTGTCTGAAGTTTTTTGTTATCTGTCTTGAAAATAAAGCCACTTCACTAGAACCGAGCGTTATTCATACACATGAGGGGGCTGAATTAAAGTTAATAAGCATATTTTATTCTTGTGTTGCTGTGCCTCTGAGCACTTGACTTTGCAGGCTTAATGCTTTTCCAGTGTAGGAGGTTGGTGGGTGAAACTTAATGTGCATATATGCATACACATGCAAAATGAGCCGTCTTTGGTTCCTAAAGCAGTGTCCTGTTCCCATGATCTAGAGATATTGTATGTAATTCAGATGACACTTTTCTTCATCACTTATCAAAAAGTAATACTCCACTTCCAGCACTTCTTCTATGTTTGTATTGGTGAAGCAGCAAAGGGAGGATGGTTGGGTCCACAGCAGGCATTTTTAACAAGAAGATTTAGTTTGTGCTATGTTGCAGTGTGCTACAGTCTCAAATCAAATGAAGCCTGAAGAAATAATTTATGCTTCAGGGGAAAAATGCTGACTTGAACGCTGCAGCTGGCTCTCCCAAACAAAAGTCTAGCTGTTATAGGACCAAAATGGGAAAGTAAGTCCAGAGCAGTTTTGAAAGCACGTTTGTGTCTCAGATGTGCTGTCATTTGTGCGCTTTGAGAAGAATCAAAGGAAGTGGTCTAGTGTTGAGGTCACCAAAGCAATCCTCATGTTTGTTTTTTTGGGGGGGGCAGGGGGGGGAGGATAACCTCACCAGTAACAGGGATGGCTTCGTGTTTTGCTAGCTTTGCATGAATTTTATAACTGTCCTGCATATTGCTAAGGTCTGGACTTCCAGAGTCAGACAGCTTCTGATTGAGGAAGAGTCTTGAGAAATCAAGATTAGTGATATTCTTCTCATAGAATAGAGCCTGGCTAACAATAACTAGCAAAAAAGGCGAGTTCCATGTCAAACTGGAAAGGAGGTAACGTATTCTGGAGATTATTGTGTGTGTCACATTTAATGAATTAGTGAAGAGACAGCGTCTGTAAAAACTCTGCTGAGGACTCTTGCCATTTGTGACCGTTATTAATCCAAAGGAATTTGAGAAAATCTGGGCTACCTTAAAGGCATGGCAGCATTTTACCTTGGAAAGCATAACATATGCCATGAATTGTCTCATTCCTTAAATGTATTGGTAAGACTGGACTTGAACAGCCTTCTGGACAAAGGGACATGTGTAACTATTTGAAAATACTTTCTCAGCATGCTGTTGGAAACTTCAAGGAAAACTCTTCAATGGCTCGCGGTTATATATAAATTTCAAGAGGGACATGAAGGAAGATGTTACTTAATCATATATGGAATACTGGTACATTCTCTTCTGAAGTGCCGTGCCATTTGATGTCTGTCACAAAAAACAAGATGATGAGTACAGTTCTTTGCCCTTTAGAGCAAAGACAAACAAGGTTGCCCCTACATGAGAAGCTACCTAAAAGTAGGATTATTTAATTCTGGTAATAATTAAGTAGTGAAACAATACCTGACTTTGGTCTCGTATTTGTACATTAAATCGAAGTCACTTCAGTTACATCTGTGTAAAACAGGCCTAAATGAAACCCTTCTGAAGCCAGTGATATTTTGAACTAGAAAAGTTACTATGAAAACTGTGCAAACCCTCCATACCCAGCATCAAAAAAAGAGAACAATGAGGAGGAGATAACATTAATGGGAATAAAAGTAGATAAGATAAAAGAAAGAATAGATTGTAGGAAATGTGTTACTTCATGATGATGAAGTCAAATATTGTGTCTGGAATACAAAAATGACATGAACGTTTTATGAGTATGAATAATATTTTAATTTTGTGAACTAAAATAAGTTAATCTTCTGCTTAATTGTATGATGGCTAAGGTAGAAGTGCTCTTTTCATGCATGGTGCTGAAGAACAGACGGCTGCGCTATGGGATTTGTCCTCCATTTACAGCCCTTTGTCGGTGTAATGTATAAACTAAAACGATTATTATTATTTTTTTTTTGCTGGCTAATCGTTCTGTTTCTGTATTTATAAGAGATGGTAGTTACAGCCTCTATAACAAAGTGTGACACTTGTCAAGGATATATTTGCACAGGGCCCCCTCACTGACCTAGAGCTCTTGTGGGATTACCCATAAGGAGAAGCAAACGGAGATGCTGGGACAGAATTTCTTCTGAAGAGTAATTCTGGAAACTGTTTTGGCTATGCTGGTAGTGAGTAGACTTCTGTCCCACTCATTTGCTGAACTGTGGTGCCGGTAAACAGAAGGTTGACTGCAAAGTGACTACTAGTGTCACGGGAATGTAGACTTTTAGGCTCCCTTCCCGTACAGAGGCATCCTTCTCTTGAACTATAACCAGTCATGTGTGGACCACCACCCTTGTTCTTTCATCTCTAAATAACCCCAACAGTCATATCTAACTGTTGCAACATGCATGTTCATCTTCTCCTTTTGCCAAGTTTTGCTCATTTATGATAATGTGTTTCTGCGGTGACTGTCTGAAAAACACTATTATTGTCACTGGCTGTGGAAAGGTACTTTCACTTGCCTTTTTTCTAGCAGCTCTTTCTCACTGTGGGGTAGGAGTGCAGGATGATAGAAACTGAGAAAATGGATGCAGGTAACATTGAGACTGGTTGGTAGAAACTGAACTGCTGTTGCGTCCTGATTGCACACTGGTCTCATCCCATGACAGAAGATTACCTTATAGGTGTAAAAATAAAACAGTTTTCATTCTGACTGGCAGAACAGCCATCTCTGGCATGGTGTTTGAGAACACGTGAAGTGCATGCCAATTTCTAGGCAGCTTTGCTGCTACAGCTTTAAAGGAGAGTAGTATCTGTTCCCACCTACAAGCATAATCTGAGTGATGCTAAAGCGAATCGCGTTCTTCTCCATGTCCTGATTTATTGAGGAATGGTCAAATGATTCCAGTTGGAGGTCTGTTAAAAACAAAGGAAGATCTTCAGGCTGACTTGATCCATGCATGCTATTGTCAGTAGGCGCCAGTATGGAAAGGAATGCTATAGCTTGCATGTCCTGCTGCCAGTCTTGACTCTGTGGCCTTAGCAATAGGATGTTCATTCGCAGTATGATTAGCCACCTTCAGTACAAGCCTGAATCCATCATATGTATCAGTACTGAATCATGTTGCTTGTTCCTGCACTTGTTCCCCAGACTAGATCCGACAGTTGGCATGTTGTTCTGGTGCAAGGTTTTTCAGATGCAGGCAGAGGCAGAATTAAGACTTAGTGCCAAAGCTAGCAATAAAATTAAATTTTAAGAAATCAGCAAATGTGAATTTTAGTTCTGCCTTTATGATGGTGGTACCACCAAGTTGGCTAATCTGTCAACCAGGCTTGTAGAAGATAGTTAAATTACTATGCAAGGCTGGGAGACAGTTCTGCAGTTTGGAAGTACAAAGTTAATGTAAAACCGAGCTATGCTGTTGGTCTATTTATAATCACAATATGCATTGTACACCCCCTCCTGAAATTAGCTTTGTAAAATTGAGATTAAAGCTTTAAAGCAGATCTAATAGGTTTCTCTTTCATATGCACATTTCTGACTATTTTGCTTGGTGCAAAGGTGATATTAAATCAGTATTTAATACAGGAGCTGGCAGTGAAGCTTGCTTCTTTCCCATACTCCTAGCTGAATGTTTCTGCATGATACACAGGGCAAAACTGTAACAGGATCACACTGCATAACACAGGTCTTGGAGAGAGGAGTTTGCTGTAGTGCTTGAAGAAAATGCTGAGTGCTGTGGAGATCTCAGTCTGAGGAGAGCAAATCTCAGTATTTGGCCTACAGGTGCATCCTAGATGTGTGTCAACACACACCAAAGGCAAACCTGTGGCAGGGAGGAATTTCTTCTCATGGCTGTCATGTTGCACAAAAGCTGAAAGAAACAGTGGGAGGTGGTGTGGTACAAGAAAGCAGAGCAAGAGCAGGAACAGAAATGGACATATTGATGGGCATATAGCATCCCGGCCTGCATCAGAAATGGTGCGACCAACAGGACTAGTGAAGTGATTGTCCCTCTGTACTTAGCACTGGTGAGACTGCAGTTTGAGTACTGTGTTCAGTTTTGCATCCCGCACTTTAAGAAGGATATTGACTTGCTGGAGCTTGTTCAGAGAAGAGCAATGAAGCTGGTGAACGGACTAGAAAGCAAGACTTATGAGGAGCGACTGAGGGAACTGGGGTTGTCTGGAGAAAAGGGCGCTGAGAGGGGACCTCATCGTTCTCTACAACTATGTGACAGGAGATTGTAGCGGCGTGGTTGTTGGTCTCTTTTCTACGGGACAGGACATGAGAAAACAGCCTGAAGTTGTGCCAGGGGAGGTTTAGATTGGGTGTCCGGAAGAATTTCTTCATGGAAAGGGTGGTTAGGCATTGGAACAGGCTGCCCAGGGAAGGAGTGGAGTCACCATCCCTGGAGGTATTTAAGAGATGTGTGGATGTGGCAATTAGGGCCATGGTTTAATGGTGGACTTGGTAGTGCTAAGTTGATGGTTGGACTTGATGACTTTATGTGTCTTTTCTAACCTAAATGATTGTATGATTCTATGATGCTATTACCTGTGCTGATTTTCACCTCTGACTGCTGACAGATGGCTGCTCCCTGTAGATTTCACATGGGGTTGAATGGCAAGGAGACCTCTGAAGCCTGGTAAAGCGGTCCCTGTGTTTCTGACATCATTTTCCCTAAAGCATGAGGAGCTGCAGGTGAAGTAGCACAAAGCTATGGATTCAGAAGGAAGGAAAAAAGACCACACTGCTTGGTGAAGGAGAAGAGCAGAGGCTGAGACTTTGTGGAAAACAGGAGAATCTGCTGGGGCAGGTCAGAGCAGAAGAGAGATGTGGCAGAGGGATGAGTATGTAAGGTGAGCCAGAAGAAAGCCCACAAAGGCTAGGTCAATGAGGCAAGAAAGGTTTGGGGCTCAGAGGAAGAGTGAGACTGCAAGGGAATTGTGACTAGAAGGAGAGAGGTAGCATTTCTTGCAGAGAGACAGGAGAGATTAAAGTCATATGGAAGACATCTGGCAATGTGGGAATAGAGAATATACCTGCTCTTCAAAATGTTTTGTAGGAAGAAAGGACCAGGTGTAGATGTTGTTCACTCTGTGCTAATAAGTCTTTGGTCTGGTCTTTGTGAAAATGTTTTTCACATGTTTTACTGTATTGATAACATCACTAGTTAATGATGTTTTAGATGTTAAGACACAGGAAGCTTTGAGCTTTGCTTATTTGCAAACAAAACTACCTACACTCTTAAATTCATGACATCTACTAGACCCTCCCAAATATTCTTAGTTTTCCTAGAAAAGAAGACACTTAAAATGAAAATCCTCTGGTTTTGTTTTCTATCCCTGTTTCCCATATCCTCTCCCACCTGCTCAGGTTTAACAGTTCCAAGGAAAGTTTTCTGGTCATCCCAAGACCTCAGTCATCAGCTACATTCCCTGTTTTCTTCCCATACTTTGGGACTTTGTAAGTTTTTGGCTTATGTAAGGACGGTAAACAGCACTCATGCCAGCCGCTACCGAAGAGGTGGGGCCACATCTAGGTGGCAGATGTCCTCAAGCATTTGCTGTATGTTGTCTTCTGCAACTATGATTCGTGATATGGAAAGGAACCCATGTTTCCCAGAGAGAATTCTCAGTGCGTGCTGCAGATCTGAGTTGTCCTGTTGCTGTGCTGTGGCTGAGACAAATGGGTTTTGGCACAGAGAAAAGAAACAGTTTCAAACTTGCAGGATGCACTCACTGCACCTAGTTTCATCTGATGCCCTCCTCTGGGACAGTCAGATTTCACAGTACTTGTCTTTCTGCACATCCATCTGCCCTATTGCAAATACATTGCTGTTGCATTCCATGGGGAAAAGTGAGTGATGGTACATACTGCAGATTATCTTCTTTCTTCTGCATGTGTTCTTCCTCCCAAGCAATTGTGAGCTTGAAGTTAGGTCAGATAGTCACCAAGGAATTGTCCAGAATGAAATATACATCTACTGCTCTTGAGGATGGCTCTAGTTCTGACATTTTTCGTAGCCATATCCTTTGTTCAGTGCATAGCAAAGGGCTGAAACTTGCAAGCGTATATTGGGAAAGAGCAACTACTGAGCACTGAAGAATTCTGCCTATCAGAAGAGCTTTTATTGCGATACGATATTTGACATTGGCAACTCACTTAGCTCAATGCAAACATTTAAAAACAAGAAAACTGTGAGAACTCACTGTCTGGTGTTACATAAATGTTAGTGACTGGAGGTTTTCTGAGGGTGTTAGCTGTTATGAAAAAAAGAAAAGGGAATTTTAAGATACATTTCCTTTCTTCATTCCACAGTTCATTACTGATCTCTTTTCCACTTTATTTTGTGACAGCTCCAAACCACATCATTTTTCAAAAAGCTCAAATATTTGTACACTGGTTTCATTAGGACTTAAACATATTTACCTGCCTACTGAAATCATAATTTTTGCTGACTTTTATAGCATCCCTGTGATTGTAACAGAGTAGCTGATGTGTTGATAAAGGGAGTAAAAAAAGAAAGAAACTACTTTAAAAGGAAAAAGCACAACCAGCCTATGGATAACTGTTAAATATGAAAATCAGAACATGTACATTAGTATGTATTAGTATCTTCTTGTTCACTGGCCCCTTTCTGCCTTAAATACCTAAGTGTGTAAGTAATAAGAGTATCCATGTGAGCAAGTTTATTTCTTCATATTTCTGGCTGTTGGTGTTTACAAATGGTGACCAAAAATATGTGTGCTTCATCTTTCAGGAGCTCAAGTCTGTTTTAAAACTTTGGTGCCCATCCCATTGGCTTCTGCTTATTGCATTTGCTCATTACATGCACTAATTAAACAGAAGTAATCAGGAACTTTTAATCAGTCTGCCTATCCCATGCTGGATAATGGGTTATGCAAACACTTGACATGAAACATAGAATGAAGACAGTGCTCTCCAACCTTCTTGTATTGATATTTTAAGACCTTTATTGAGTTTAAGCATAAAAGTAAATTTGCTTTTGTCTTCCTTTCACCCATTATGTGAGCTTCACAGCTATGGTTGAATTTTTTTTTTTCTATATTCCAGGCTAAATGTATTCAAAGCCTCTTTAAACCACTTCTTCTTCTGCCAACAGTCTCCTTCAGCTTTAATAATTCTGTTCTTCCCCTGATGTTTACCCCCAATCTATTTCTAGACAGCAAACATTTCCTCTCCAGCCTTTGTTTTGCTAAGCTAAACAACTTTCACCATTTAGTTGTGTCCCCTTAGGCAGGCTTCTCTGTCTATATTGCTTCCAATTTCAGTTCAGCCTACTTTGAGATTGTCACCCAGAACTGAACACAAGAGTTTAAGTGCCCTTGGGCAGACAAAGTGCCATTTCCTTGCTCCCACTAATAGCATTTCACTCATTACTGTGTTCCACAGAGGACAGAGAAGACTTTTTTTGTGCATGGAGCATTGTCCATGGGCTGCTTAGTGCCAGTAGCATCAGTCTTCTGCGTTAACAGCAGACTGAGCTGCAACAACAAAAGCACTGACTCCTCCTAGCCCTCTTTTCCTGCTATGGCATGACATTTCTGCAGTTGAACTAGGCCTGTGTTTAACCCAGTAATATGCACTCTTATTCATTATGCGAGCTGCTCATTCATGGGCATGCCAGAGCATCTATACTGTGATGCTCACTATGAATTTTGTTGCACCTCTTCTGCTCTGGGAGTCCTGTCATGTGCTGTCCTTTGAGCTGGAGAGAGACTGGAGATGTGCTGGCTCTGAGGAGCGTGTGTCTTTTATGTGGCCCCTTGGCTCATGGTCTGCCTGAGCGTAGCCCTGCACTGGAGCCTGCTGCTATGTCATCTGGTTCAACCTGTTCGGACCATCTCTTGATCCTTTTGGTCCTTGTGGTGAGCTGTGCTGCAGAAGAAGCTCTAGAGAAGGATCATGCCTTGCATAGAAGCTGGTCCTATCCTTTGTGCTCTTTACTGCTTCTCCAATGAGTCAGTGTGTGTTTCTGGTCTTCCTTCCTTTGCCCAGCTGCATGTGCACAGGCTGTGTCAAGTCCCACTTGTAGGTGCAAGACAGAGCACTCTTCTTCTCTTTGTACGTGGTTTTTTAGGTGACATAAAAGGCATCTTAAAGGTCTTGAGATGTTTGCGGAGGTAATACCAACCAATCAATCAGAGTGTGTATCAGACATTTGCTTTCTGGAAAACAGACAGCTCTCTTTGAGCATCAATAGCAGGAATAAAGAGCATGTTTCCTCCACCTGACTGTTAAAAAAATGTCAGTGTAGCTCCGGTGAGCTACTGAATATACTCTTTGGGAAAGGTAGAAGTGCTGTGTTACTTTGAGATAATTCAGTACATATTTCAGAATACTGAAGTAACCTGTGTTTATTAAGTTCAATTTAATATGTAGCCTGTTGTTAATTCTCTGAAAAATATTTTTTCACAGTAAGATATTCACCCCTGCAATTTTTTTTTCTGTTAATGTGTAACACTGAATTAGGACAAGTGATGGGTTTGCTACCTACCTGTAATTGGGCCTGTGGGTGTTTGATGTACATATAAGCAAGAGTAGTTTGACTAATGACTCATGCTTACTGCCCTTATCTTTTAATATGCAGTAATATTGCCTTTGCCTCAAGCAGATGGAGATCAGCATGAATACATACAGTTTGGGAAAATGATCCACCACCAGTGTGGCAGTATTATATGGGAAGCAAGAAGATTTATACATGTATTTATGTTCCAGATCCCTGGGGTTTTATTTGCCTCATATTACTGGCAGATGAGCTACTGCAACTGTTCAGCCTCTCTTCTCTCTCGTAGACAGAGAGACAATTACATCCAGAAAAGTCCTGAAGTAGGTCCTGTAAGTTTGGAGAGCCTGGATTCCTTTTTACCTGCAGGGTGTTTTTAAGGTACTTTTATTCCAAGCAAACACTATATTTTTATGGAAATGGAGACCATTTTTATTAGGGAAATGTGTTTGAGTAGCCTCAAACATTTATATGATTATTCTTAATTTATACATGTATAGGAGATCTCTCCAGCAAAATATTCATCTTCATACTATTTGTTGTGTACTTTGGTTAGAAGAAAACAGTATAAACTTTATGAGTTTCATATGAAAAATAAAATGCAAGCTTGTCTGCAACAGAGAAATGTTTTCCCAAAGTTATTTTCCATTCTTTTATGCAGTTTGGTAGGAATGAAATAATACACTGCAGGTCATGGGAACAGGCAGAAAACATGATGGCAGAGTAACAGCAATGTTTGAGGTAAAGCTATATTAACATCAACATCTCAGACTATAACATTCTTGTCTCATAAACAAAAAATAAAAAGGGAGCAACTGCACATACGGAAAACAAAATATGCCCGTGGAAAATTGAAATAAGCACTGCATATTGGCAGGGTTTCTTTCCTTGTCTTTTATTGGTGGGTAATCTCTCGATTACTAGAACATGCTTTCTATCTCCAGCTGTGCCTAGCCTTGTTTTGACTTGAGTATAATCCACATAAGGATTGAACAATGCTTAGGTGAAGTGTAAGTACTTAGGTCTTGTTCAGATGCTTTTTTCATTTATCCTCCTGAGTGCATTATTAGGGCAGGGAAATTTCTTTGACTGTAAATGCAAGTTTTATACTCAAGTTTTCTCTCTAGATATAAAATTAATGTGGTATTGGTGTATTTATCTTGTTTTGAGCTCAATTTATAATAAATTTATCTTTCTTTGCATGTCAGTTTCTAATGGTTCTCTTGGTTTCAGACACTTCTGTGTTGTTGGCGTGTGATTTTGAAGTTAAGTTCTGTCTTCAGGTCCTTTACCAGGGTCACTTTTTTGGGGGAAGAGATGGTCAGGAGAGGAGCAGAGGAGAGTAGGAGAAAAAGTGCTTGAGTATGCAGTGATAAAATCAGTTGAGTGTGAAGAGCAGGCTACTGTCATATTCAACTCATAAAAGTTGCATATATCATTTGAGCTTCAGGGCTAAATTACAGTAAAGTTGACACCTTTGACCTCTTAAACTCATGCATTAATTCAGGCCCAGGTAGGTTGACCTGATGGCCAAATTAGGCCCACAGATTTCATTTGTAATCCACTGCTCTCTGTAGACTGACCAAAGGGGATCAGCCCATTCCTTCTATGTTTTCCATGCTTGGACTCGCCTGGTGTGTATGGAATGTGGGCGTAATCCCACTCTGTCCATTCAGGGTGACATTTCTCACTTGAGTAAAAGCAAGTGCAAAATTTACATGAGGCTAATGGAGATATATGTTGAACCGGAGGCATGCTCAGTTTTCTCAAAGTCCTAGGCTGCTGTATTGGGTTTACGTGGTAAAGGTTTGGTAGCATGGGGGGCCACAGGGGTGGCTTCTGTGAGAAGATTCCAGAAGCTGCCCCATGTCAGATAAGAGCCAGCTCCAGCCGGCTCCAAAAGGGACGCACCGCTGGCCAGACCTGAACCAATGAGCAATGTTGTTTGCGCCTCTGGGAGAGCATATTTAAGAAGGGAAAAAACCTGCTCCGCAACAGCAGCTGGGAGTGAGAGGAGTGAGGAACAGCCCTGCAGACACCAAGGTCAGTGAAGAAGGAGGGGGAGGAGGTGCTCCAGGCGCCGGAGCAGAAGTTCCCCTGCAGCCCGTGGTGAGGACCATGGTGGAGCAGATTTCCACGCTGCAGCCCGTGGAGGAGCCCACGGTGGAGCAGGTGGATCTGGCCTGAAGGAGGCTGCAGCCCATGGAGAGCCCCCGCAGGAGCAGGCTCCGGGCCGGACCTGTAGCCCGTGGAGAGGAGCCCACGCAGGAGCAGGTGATCCGGTGGGAGCTGCCACCCGTGGGGGACCCATGCTGGAGCAGTTTGCTCCTGAAGGATGGACCCCGTGGTACGGACCCATATTGGAGCAGCTCTTGAAGAGCTGCAGCCTGTGGGAAGCCCACGCAGGACCCGTTCGGGAAGGACGGCATCCCGTGGGAGGGACCCCACGCTGGAGCAGGGGAACAGAGAGCGGCCATAAAGGAGCAGCAGAGATGAAGCGATATGGGCTGACCGCAACCCCCATTCCCCGTTCCCCTGCGCCGCTCGGGGGGAGGAGGTAGAAGAGGGTGGATGGGGGGAAGGTGTTTTTAGTTTGCTTTTAGTTTCTCACTGCTCTAGTTTGCTAGTTATAGTAATAAATTATACTAATCTCCCTATGTTGAGTCTGTTTTGCCCGTGACGATAATTAGTGAGTAACCTGCTTGTCCTTATCTCAGCCCTCAAGCCCTTGTCCATCGTATTTTCTCCCCCTGTTCCTTTGAGGAGGTGGAGTGAGCGAGCGGTTGTGGTGGAGGTCGCCTGTTTAGCTGGGTGAAACCACCACAGTCCTTTTAATCTCCCTCTTCTACCTCCTCCCCCCGAAGAGCAGGCACAATGTCTTGGCAAAACTTTGAACATTTATTACCAATGTGCTGTCTTAAGGTTTATCGCAAGCTGGTGCAATTAAAGGATTGGATCCTCCTGTCATTCAGCTCTGTGGGAAGTGTGATATTTCCTCATTTCACACTAAGCTTAGTCACTCAGACAGACAGGGAAAAGGGACATATGTTCAGCTCTGGATACCTGAGGTAGCAGCCAGACCTCCTCAAATTCACAGGACAGACGGGCTCAGCCTCTGTTGCTCTGACCTGTGATCTGGATGAGCTGAGTGTCCACAGTCTATTCTTTGGGAGGGAGAGCAGGACGTAAGTCAGCCATGAGTCCAGTCTGGTGCGGCCATTACTATATTCTTGCTTGGACATGGAAATGAAGAGCTGCTGAGAATTGCAACATTCAATTATTTCCTCCAAATGCAAGCATTAACTTTTTACTTATTTATCTGTCATTGCTCAGGAGCCTGGCCAAAAATAAGAATGCCAGAGCACTAGGTTTTCTTTCTATATTTCTTTCTATCTTTCTACTATATCTTCTTCTGTACTCAGTCCAAAGGAAAGGCAGGTTGTGGTGGATTATTTCAGGGTTAGGCCTTCTAGCATTTTCCTTCATCTCTGCTAAGGACAGCTGTAAAATGCATGGAGGATCTTTCTTGGGAGCACTCCTGGGAGGTAAAATGGTTCCAGTGAACTCTCCTACCTTAGTCCTCTTCTATTGGCAGAGGTGTGTCAGTGTTGGTGGGACCAAGCTCAGAGTCACAAGTGCCAGTCTTAGAATCTACGGCTTACTAAATGTCTTCTTCCAACAGCTGGATTAAAATACATTTGTAATAAGGTATATGGCAACTTCAGTTTCAAAGTGTGGGTACAAATAGCATGCTTAAAGGCTATTGTATACAAATAATAAAATAAAGCTGTAACTAAATACAGAGATGCAGCCCTCAAGAGAAGTGAACCAAAAATTCTTGAAGCCTAGTGAGAATCTCTGCATTCAGTGTAGCTGGCAGATACAGCTGTCTCTGAGGAGGAAAAACTCAAGGCCTCATTCAGAGACAATGACCGAGTGATTATAGAAGATGTCCTTGGATGTGACTACCATATATGCATGCAAAACATTTATGACTGCTACTAAATGCCTGAAGGTTGAAACACATTTGGAAGTGTGCCAATACTGAGGGTGTTATAAGGCTTTGAAGTTAATGATGGCATTGCCATTCAGGATGAAGGGTCATGGTTTTGAGAATCTCACACCTATCTTAGAGATTTCACTGCCTGTTTCCTGCCCAAGCTTATAAAATTACTCTTCCTGAAAGCCCACCAAGGGCTTTTCAAACATAACTTCTAAAAACTTCTTCTGTTCCTGTTTAAGTCATAACTACAAAAAGTATTATTGTGAGCAAATGCACTCCAGCAGGATCCTACACAATACACTCCAATAGCTTCCATGAGACTTTTTGTCCCATCACATAAAAGCAGTTATTAGTATGAGTGGCAAGTATTGAGTTTCACTGAGATTTCATATTACCAAATGTCTCCTAAACTGAAACACACAGGTGTGCCAGCAGGGTCAAGGACCTTATTTCATACGTCATCTGCTGTGAGATCTTGCTTTGAAATACACTGATGTTCCTAGGTAGTAACCTACCAGGGAGGCACATGCCCAGCTTGTGATAACATGAATCAGACGTTTTGAAAGCACACAATCTGTTTATTTCCCAAGTATAAAGATCATGATAGTAGCATGAAGATAGCAGGAAAATATGAGCAGGGACTTCATGTGGTGTAAGACAGTATAGTTTTATAAAAGACATAAGAATGACAGTACTATACCCAAACAAGTGTCCGTGCAGACCTTTTCTCTTTAATAGCAGCCAGCTGCAGATGCCCTAGAAGGGCTGTGAATACAGGGCAAGCATGCAGTTACCCTTGTGCTATGGTTTTCTGGATGCCCACAGATCAACAGAGCTTCAGTGATTTACACTGGCCAAACATGTGACCCTCTCTTTTATTTTTGCACTTAGAAAGAAAACATTGGGTGATTAATAAGGAAGTGAAAATTAAAACAAACAAAATAACCTTCCTAAGGTACTTTTTTCAGTTATATTGTAACAACTGGAATTAATTTTTGTTAGTTGCTGGTACTACTTCTAACTACTTCTAAGACTTGCAACTGTGGAACATATCATTTTCCGTCAAAAGGATGAGAATACCCGTAGTTCTTATATAACTTTAATGCAGAAATAGTTCTATACAGCTCTGATATATAGAAATATGTGGATATTTTTTAAAAAACAATAATGCTGCTTAGAGAATAAGTTGCCTTAAACTGATTTAAGTAGCTTGCTGATGAAATAACACCACTAGCATACTATGGTGCATTTTACCATTGCCAGAGCTCCCATGATGATGCAGCAAATTCTGGAAAAAAAGCAATTAAAGTAATATTCTAACAGGTACTGTTTGGATTTACATGCTGTCAGCTTGCATTTTTGATTGCAATGGGGCTCTGGTTGCTTCTGTTGCTGGCTGTTTTTCTTATTTTTACATTCAGAAACTTACACTTTGACCTTTTTTCTGCTCCTGCCCAGTACAAGTTAATTGTGGGGTTAATGAGATTGTGGTGATTGGGAATACGCACCAGATGGCATAGTCTGACTAACTTTGCTTAATTTACACATGGATTTTATATGAATTAAATGGCCTTAAATGTCATCAGCTTTTTAATTATAAAATAGATCTGACTCCTTGTCTGTGGATTCCCACATATGTTAGTAATGACATCCACAGAAGATCTTTAAACAATCAGCAAATGGTTCCAAGTGCAGAAAAGTCACTCAAACTGTGTCGATCGTATTAGCCAAGAATCTTAGCATTTATTCATCTGTGGACCTGGTGTTGCAATGCCTATGGATGTGCTTAATTACTTTACCATCCAGGTTGCTCTTAGCACTTCAATTTATACCACACATGACTGTCTGCCAGGTCTATGGTGGGCTTCAGGTATTTGTAATGGTCAGATGCCCATTCTGTGGAGTTATGTTTGAATGGATTGGCTACAATTATGATTCAATTTTGTGGATAGATAGTATAACTCTTCCAAAAATTATTAACTGGGAAAATGATGAGAATGTCCAGGATTTTAGTATGGCTTATGAGCCTTTTAGGAAACACTTCAAAGAGGAGAAGGGGAGGGTAAAAGAGATTAGCTCAATTTAGTTCTACCAAGATTTCCTTTGTGCAAGCTAGAAATGGTTGACAGCAGCTGTTCCAGCTTGTTTGCATGATCAAGGCATCCAGAAAAAAAAGCTTAGACTGCACTGCTTCCATTCCATTACAGAGACTTCTGGGGCCTCCCAGAGGGTTACAGTGGAGGTGGATGTCAAGAAGCCTTGCAGAATCTGCTCTGAGAAACGATGGCTGTGGAATGAACAAGCACATCTCTCTCGTCTTGGGTCAGTCCCTGACATGTTTCAGGTGTTGCTGAGACCCACTTGACATATGGCTCCTGCAGTGGATATGTGAGCAGCTGCGGACTTCTGGAGTTCTCCCAGGCATGTTTCCTGAGCTTGTGGAGATGGTGATTTGAAGTCAGCAGAGCAAAGTCTGTGCTGGGCACTCACTGCTGTGCAATGTAGCATACTATAATTTCACGAGTGGCACTACACTTTTGCAACCAGTTTGATGTGTCCTTAGATGTTCCTGGTGCAAAAATATATGCAATGAAGACACCAGCTTTTCAGGTTCATTTCACCAGCAACTCTGTAAAGCTCCAGTTCACAATCCTTTTAGAGCCCCAAGCTTTCCTTTACAACCAGCAATGGTCTGTGGTTGCTGAGGAAGTGAAGGAAGATTTAATCAGATTGTCTGTCCCCATTTTTCTTCATTATCAAAAGTATCTGTAGGAAAGATAATCATTTAAAGTGCTATAAGTATTAAAATGTCTTTTTTCAGAAAAGGCTTAAATGCTCTGGTAAAAATGCTTCTGTTGCTGTGTGTAATACTAAGAAGGTGAACCTTTCTGCTATTTAATTATGAAAAACACTGCTGGAATGCAAATATGCAGACCATGTGGCTGTACTCCACATGACCACAGATTGTGGCTCATATCTTCAGGGTTCCCAGCCAGAGCAAGCCAGTACTCTCAAAGCCAGGAGCTAAATAGGCAGACACCATCTCCTGCGCTTTCAACTGGTCTGCAAAAAATATGGAACTGGTACAGCTCTTGTGGTAGTGGCATTGAGACTCGAAGAAGTGGCAACTCCGGTGCACTGCTTGCAGCCTGGATTGATCTGATTGTCACAACCCAAAAGCATCAGCAGAAAATTTGAAAAATCTAGCCAGTGCATAAGATCTCTGCAACTTCTAATCACTTCAAATGCAATACGGAAGAAGAGACAGTAAATGTCCCCTGGCCTTCTAAGGAGTAGAAGCTGCTGAAAGTTTCACTGAATCTTTAGCATGGTGGGACCATCCAACAGAGCTGTTGGGAGTGTTGGCTTGTGTTGCCATTTTCAGATCCTGTAGCTTGGTGAGGAGGTCTGTGAATTGCCTTCTGCACAGTTAAAAAAGCCATCTTCCTGCTGCTTAAGTATTCCTCTCCCTTATTCAGCTATAAGATGTTTGTATTAAGTAGTATTGCAGTGACACCAGAGGAAAAAAAAAGTTGTAAATTCATAGAAAGGGAAGTTGGTTTTCCTCTATCTGACCAAGCACAAATAGATGTGTGAGGACAGTGCCCTTTGCGTTCAGCCTCCCCATTTTCCTACAGTTATCACAAAACTAACTGCCTCACTGTGTAAGACCGTAACTTCAAATAGACTTGCCTTTACTTATAAAGCACAAAGCTTATCTGGAATGACAGACCGATTCTCAATCAACTTGCTGGATGGTCTAAGAAATGAATATTTAGTTTGCATTTAGGTGAAACATACAGAGTACTTCTTCAATATGCTTGTTTTATATGACAATTTCTAGTATCTTGTCAGTTTTAATTTATTTGCATGTTCACATATATATTTCTGCTTGTTGTTTTCATGGAAGAGCAAGCCACTGGCATTTTTTTCCTATTTTTCTCCCTCTTCCATGGTTACACTCCTACTTATTGGCATTTATGTTAGACAGCAGCTACAGATTCAATTGTGCTTTGGAGCTGTGCAGGGATCCTTTGAGATGCTGTGAACCCAGAGGCACAGCAGGCAGCGCTTGGCGGGGTGGATGATGATGACATGAGGCGGGCGTATAGTGAGTCACCGTGTGTTACACAGAGCCTCAGTGGCAGACAGAAAGGTTGGCCCCAGTGACAGCCCTGCTTCATTCTGGCTTTCCTGGTTTTCCTGTACTTGGAGGAGGATGTTTCACAGCCTTGAAGGAGGATGTCGTTAGCCTAATGGTGTGCACCAAATCCTGGTAGAGGGCTTTCTGACAATTAGTCTTTTGGTTCAGCAGAACAGCTTCAGTCCTACCCCACCATGCTTGGGTAGGGCGGTCGGGTAGGCGGTGTTATGTCGTGTTACAAGCTCAAAAAGTTAATAGGCTGGTTTTGAAAAGGCTGTTGGGAAGGGATGTTTTCCCTTTGACAATTTTCTCACTGTACCTCTCTGGGGTTTTGCTTTTCATCCTTTCCTCCTCAGTTCTGATTTGGATTTGTTACCTCCAGGTAGCTTTGTAAAATTTATAGCAAGTTAATGTTGTGATGTTTTTAAAGCAATTTGTGAGAAACAGTGCACTTCTGACTATTGTTTCATAAACAGTAATAGTACTGTATTGTGCTTCAGTAAAGCCTGAAGTGTTATGTACAAGCTGTTTCATAATTTTGTGCCGATCTATATCAATGGAAAACTGCAAGGCAAATCTTTCCTCTCCAAAGTGACATTTTAATAAAGTTTCAGTGATGTTGTTGTTCAAATAAATTTACTAGCCTTTTAACTCTTAAACAGAGAAGCTTTTGTGTTTTGATAGAGCCATTACCCATCAATCCAAAAGGTATGCCATTCAGTAGAAAGCACTGAATCAAATAACAGCTCATTTGAAAGGAGAGAGATGGGTCTGCCTGGAATGGAGGTGTTGTTTATTTGCTTATCTAGTCTGAACGTTAAATGTGCTTTTTAAAAATGCATCTGCAGAATTCGTATTGAAAAGAGATGGGTGCTTACTGCCCTCTTCTTGCACAGTCACAATCACTATCTAGGCAGGGATTCACCCACCTTGATAACACCTCATGGAATCACCAAGTAGTGATACTGGACTCTCCAGTGTGCCCATGTCTCTCTTTTACTGGGGAGCCCAAAACTGGACACATTACGTCAGGTATGGCCTTACCAGCACTCAGGAGAGATCACCTCCCTCAGCTTGCTGGTAAGACTCCTCCTAATGCAGTCCAGGATACCATTAGCCTTCTTTGCTTCAAGGGCACATTGCTGGCTCATGGTCAACATGGTGTCCACCGTGTACTTCTCTGCAAAGCTGTTTTCAAGCTGGTCAGCCCCCAGCATGTGCTGGTGCATGGGGTGGTTCCTTCCCCAGTGCAGGACTTCACACTTCTCCTTGCTGAGGAGGTTCATGAGGTTCTTGTTGTCCCATTTCTTCAACCTGTCAAAGTCTTTCTGGATGGCAGCATGTCCCTGTGGTGAACCAACCACTCCCCCCAGTTTTGTGTCATCTGCAAATTTACTGAGGGTGCACTCTACCCCACCATCCAGATCATTAAGGAAGACATTCAACAGGACTGGACTCCAGAATGACCCCTGGGACACACTGCTAATTACTGGCCTCGAACTAGACTGTGTCACCAGTTACCAACTTCTGGGCCTGGCGTTTAGCCAATTTTCAATCTATCTCACTGTCTGCACATCTAGTCCATACATCAACAGCTTTTCTATGAGGATCGTATGGGGACAGTGTCAAAAAGCCTCAAAGAAGTCAGGGTAGACAATATCCAGTGCTCTACTGTCAGGTACTGTGCCTCTCGCTTCATTGTAGAAGCTAATCATGTTGGTGAAGAATGATTTCCCTTTGGTGAATCCATGCTGACTGCTCTTGATGGTTTTCTTGTCCTTCATGTGCCTAGAAACGGTTTCCAGGGTTAGCTGCTCCATCACCTTCCCAGAGACTGAGTTGAGATTGACCAGCCTGCAGTTCCCTGGGTCCTTCTTGCCTTTCTTGAAGACAGGAGTGACATTTGCTTTCCTCCCATCATCAGGCACTTCTCCCAGTTGCCTTGATGTTACATAGATAAGGGAGCATGCCCTCCCAATGACATCAAGCAGCTACTCCAGCTCTTTTGGTTGTATCCCATCAGGCCCCATGGACTTATATATGTCCAGTCTGCTTAAGTATTCTTTAACCTGTTCCTTTTCTACTGGGGGTGAGTCTTCCTTGCTCCTTAGTTTCCTCCTGGTCTACGGGTTCTCAGTTTCTGAAGGCCAGTCTTAGTTGTAAAGACACCTTTTCAAATATTTATCTAATCAAGCATTTTAAGGGAGTTGCAGCTGAATTTTTTTTTTTTTAAGGGGATACTTCTGTGCTGAAGTGTTTTCGCCCTTGCTTTCCTCTACTGCAATAAACAACCTATACTCTTTTGCTTAACTCTGGTTTTATAAGTGGAAGGCATGAAATCAGAGGTGTAAGTGCAGATAATTAAACTCTTAAATCAACGAAAAATCTCTGCTCAGGTGCATGTGTGCAAAGTTAGAAGAAAAGCTGGGTCCCAGGGCCTTAGGTTTGCCCTGTTAGTGTTGTGCTCGTAGGATTCCCTTTTTGTGCTCCTCATTTCTTGGAAAGAGAGTCAAATGTATCTGTCACAAGGATTTCCCCTGTCCCGGGTGTTACATTACTGGCTCTGTGGTGGGTAACTGTATGTAAGGAAGATCTGCCTCTCCCGTTTGCACCCTGCCTCCCATGCTGAACAGGGCAGCCCTGGTGAAGCATAATACAGGCAGCCTGGCACTCCCCAGGCACCATCCCCTGGGGAGGTGGCAGTCCCACCTCCTGCCAGGGGACATCTGCAGGGGACAGCCCTCGATACTGGGTACAGCTCTCATCACATCAGGCCATGGTTTGATGCTGTGACTGCATCTTAGCCACAGTGGCTATGTGCTTCCCTGCGGTATTAGTCTGGGCTGTACTGATTATAGTGCAGGGATTATTGCAGCTATTTAACCTATTTAGGGAGTAGAAAAGGAAAGCAGAGAGATGAAGATACTTCTTTTCCAAAGACTTCTAAATGTGCTTTTTGTACATCTACGTTTTTCTACCATGTGAATAAATGAGGAAGCAGAAGAGAGAGAGCCTAGCTCAGGCTATGACAAAGAGGTATGTTCCCTCACCCAACAACATTGATTAAGCTGGAGGCAGAAAAGCTTATTCATTTCGACAATGCTGTTCCAAATTGGTGCACCTGCCAGATGAATTAAACCTGATAAGATTCCTTTAGCACCATAAGATGCCAATGATATATTGGCTCTGTAGCCTTTTCTGTTGGAAGAGCATCATCATGGTGAATGTTTTTCTTTCCAAAATCATTTCTGCAGCAGGGAAAATAGGCAGAGACTCTCCTGTGTGGTGAGGCCAGAAGGATGTAAGTAGAAATTTTCTGACTTAGTGTAATGAGGATTCAGTCACTTAGAGCAAAATGCTGTGACTATGTAATGCAGGCTGTAGTGTGCTAAGTGCTGGATAGTGATGTGTTGGCCCTGACTGTGCTGTGAGCACCTGCTGAACTTCACACTGTGTGTGAAAGTAATCCCAACCAAAGTAAAAGTTTGCATTGACCTCTGGTAGATTTGCTTTTAAGTACACTGCAGTAGGAAGGTAACTTACAAACTCAGTACACTTAAATCCTAAATATTGATACACAAGGTGGGGGTGTGTGTTGCCTTCTTTTTTTTTTTCCTTCTTTCTTTCCCTTTTTGTAAGCAGTGGACTCTGATGTCTGCTCTGTTTTATTCCTAAACTAGTAAAGTCCAATTTGTATTTAGACTATGTTCTTCCCCAGAGAAAAAATTTATGATGACCTTTCTTCTTACAGCACTGGCCTGACATAACTCTCCAGTGTTGCTGACAATCTTTGGTAAAAATCATACTGATCACAGACACAGGTGATTTCCCGCCCAAGTAAAGCATTTATTAAAAAGTGGATTTTGCCTGGGACTGGGGGAATCGAATTAAAACACATGCAAAGGTGTGAGCCAAACCTTTGCTGGAAAGGAAAAATGAGTGGGGAAAATCTTTTCCTGAAAGCATGCAAATATCACACTTCTATTCTTTTCATAATGAAGCATAAACATTTCTAAAAGGTTTTTTAGGTGAACTGTGTTAAAACAAATAAACTAAATAGGGATTCGGTGTTCATAAAATAATCCTTTTTCAGTAAAATAAATGTTCTCTTGCATTTTCTTGACCTATTTGTTTCTCCTATCTAGAAAAGATGTATCAAAATGAAATGTTCTATAGAAAAATGCAAAGCATGGCAGAGGATGATCTAAAAATTGCCTTTACTCTAAAACTTTGAATTATAGCATTAAAAAAGCAAGCAAACTATTGCAGTAAGCTATAGAACACATACACATCTTGTGGAGAGATTTTAAAAAGCAAGAAGCTGCTGGAGATTGTGTTTCTGTAAAACTGAGCTCCTAATAACACTTATTCAGAAACTGTCCAGTAGAACTGAGTGGTGCTGGAAAATCACTGCTTGGGTTGTCTACAGTTCAGTGCAATTTCCCTGGATGTGTGAAGTCCGTGTCCTGTATCCTCACCTTCAGGGGTGCAGGGTCTCCAGCTCCTGTGTTGTTGTCCGGTTCAGATTCAAAGGGATCCATGATGATAATACACGGCAGCACCTCTGACTTCAGGGCTTTGAGGTCCCAGAGTCTGCTTTGTCTTTTGCAGTCATCTCAGAAAATGTTCAAGCTGAAAAAGAAGCCTCTAAAGTCTGAGGACTCTGTGGAAATGCATGTGATGGTGTTTCTAGAGCAATTTTTCTTCTACAGCTTCCAGATGCAATTTCCAAAACTTTGCCTTTGTTCAGACCCAAACCAAAATTGAAGTTTCAAATTCTCTTTGAGCCAGGGATACCAGGTTGCAAAGTGTTTTCCCTGTGAACAGCCTTGCTTATTCCTCTGTGCCCTAGAGCTATTTCTACCACTGCAAAATGGCCACAACATTTCTTCCCCTCCTTTTTCTCCGAATTGAATTACCAAGAAAAATTCAGAGCAAGGAAAAGCCTAACACTCTGTAAATCCAGGCTCCTTCTTTCACCCCCTCCCTCCTAATCCCTTTAGGCTGGAGTGTAATTGATCCAATACTTTGACATGGGTCTTAAATTTAAGTGTGTATATATATATTTTTTTAATCTAATGCAAGGTCCCATTTATCCTTGAGTGCAATTCTGTGCAGTTTTAGATACTGTGTGATCTCTTGGTCTGTGCTGCAGCGCTGCTGTAGGGAGCAAAGTTTCCATTCCACAGATGGAATAGTTTCCTCAGGCTTATAATGTTTGCTAAAAATACTGCCCACATTTCTACCACATACTATTATTAGTATCGTTGCTCTGGAATAATATCCCTTACTTGAAGCCATTTTCTCACTAGGGAAAACAGAACAGACTCGTCCAAATACCTGTACTGGGTTTCCTCTTGGATGTCTCCAGATGCATCCTCTTTCTGCACGGGAAAGCTGTGCACCACTCCTCTCCAGTGTGTGCTGCAGTCAGAAAGGAGGGACGAGTATGACTGGTAGCAGCAGGCAGCTCTTCTCTTCCTGGGGATCAAGGAGTTGGTGTTTCACCCAGGACTCAGAAGCTGTAGCTGATAACCTGCATTATCAGGAGAGGTAACCATTATGCAGAGAGATGAGGGAGGATGACCTTGTATGTTTGCATTGGCACATTTCACCAAATCAATAAACAGCAGTCACAGAGACCTGCTGTACAAGAGATGCATGCAGCATTTTCAGCCTGTTTTTCATTCCTACATGGGAACTGGTGACCTCACAGTCCTTGCATGTGTGGCACTCCCTGGGAGAGGATCTAGTGCATGAAATGTAGCACTTTCACAGCAGTAGGTTATAGATAGAGGAAATACTAGAATGCAATTGCTCACCAGCTGGAAAGCAGTACAAATAGGTTAGCTGCTGAGAGAGGGCGGCACACACAAGTTCAGGGTGAGAATGAGCATGACAACCAAAAGAATTGCAATTGCTGGCTCTGAAGAGGCCACTGCAACCCTGTGAGCAAAAGCTGGAAGAAGGCCTGCAACAGAAAAAAAGGAGGGAAGATTAGGCTGCTGCTGAAAAGCCAGTATACACACCTGTGCATTGGTGAAACAGACCTAGATAGTAAAGAAACTGACTTTGTGCATAACTGTGTTGCTGAACTGGTTTGAATACAGCCCTGCTATTTTTTTCCCAATATTGTCAAATTTGCAAACCTTCAAACATGAATCAAATTCTGAAAACATCATGAAAACAGTTTTAAGACGCTGTGAGATTAAGGAAGAAAAAAAGAGAGAGAATTTAGAAATGCTAAGATACTAATAGTCGTTTAAGGTCTGTGCAGTGCAGTCTAGTTGAGTTTTCTAACTACTTCATGATAACCATAAGGAATAAAAACATTTTCTTAGTTTCATAAAGAATGAAAGGGAGCCTGATTGGTAAAGACCTATTCATACATGTTCAAAAAGAGTTAAAGGCTAAAGTAATTCTACTCTTATGAATGCCGTTGTGAGGAGATGTTTGGTGGGAAGAAAGTGAGCAATCATACACTGAGGAAACAGCAGAAATTATTTTTTTCATCTCTTCTAAACACTTTAGAATAGACTACTCTATTACTTTGCGTAATAGAGTTTTTGCTCTCAGTGTCTTCTGCGTATAGGAAAATAATAAATGGTCAGAAATCTTTGATGTAGTCAAACTACATCAGCCCTAGAACCCACCGGAACCACACCAAATTTATTTCTTGTGATCCCTCCTTGCTGCAACTTCACCACATAGCATCAGGGAGTTTCATATGTTCTTTCACCTGTTTGTCACATATCTTGAACCATCCACTTTGCATTATCGGAAGAAAAATTACTGAATAATAAAGTTAAGCAATATTAAAAATAAAAAGTGATTTAGCAGTATTCTGATTGCTGAAACATCTAGGCTACAAAAAAACACTGAGATGATTGTCAAACATCTTCATTGTCCTACAAGAGAAGAAACTTATTAATCAAAGGAAAAAATCAAACAAAAGTCTGGAAACCCAATCACGTATAAGAAACAATAAAAGAAAGAAAAAAACAATGCATCTTTTCCAAAGATGATATTGTATTGTTTTTATTTTATTTTATATTTTTTTTTTCCACTTCCTTTCAGAAATCTAATTCTAATGCAGATTATTGGTAGTGACTGTATTGCCTAAAGAGCTTAAATAAATCTTGTTTGTTCATCCAGCCCCTGGCTGTTGTATTGATTTTAATGTGCTAGCCAGCTAATTCTGTCCTACTTATTTTTCATAGCCACAAGGTCAGCACTTGCTATGATGCTTCAGTGTTTTTCATCAGGATGCCCCAGAGATTTTCCTTCTTAGAAGTACGATATTATACCCACAAAATAGCTGTCAGAATGCAGCTCCAGTCAGAATCAAGCAGGGCGAAGTCCTGGTGCCACCTCCTGCTTTCTGCCTGGCAGGCTTCATGCCTTGGTTTACAGTTTACAGGTTTGCCATTTCACACGGCGTGGTTGCTTGAGCTCCACCTCTGAGTTTCTTGGCTTGACCCAAGTTCCGAAAAGTAGTATTATAAATAGTTGGAGCCTTCAGTCATCAAAGTACATGCCTGGACAAGCATTTTGCAATAGTTTTGAGAAGTCCATTGAGTTCACTGCTGTCCTGGTCAACCTGTAAGGCGAAGACAGCCTACTGCCTTGTCCTCATCCAAGCCGATCTGGAATAGGAAAGCAACAGACACATTGAGGAAAGTAAGAAATTTTCCTAAAATAGTTTCCTTGGTAGATGGAACCCTTTTGTTAACCAGGATGTCTGATAAAGACTAACATCCTCCCAGGCAGAGAAGGGCAACTGGCAACCTGCATAGTCATGACTGTGGGCACACCCATGAGCTAGTGGCCATACATGCAAACCTGTGGGATTTTGTGGTTGTCCTGCCTGGATCCAGAGGCAAATCTTTATCAGCTCTGGTACTGAAACACAAATGTACACTGTTTTTCTTGTGATGGATGTGCACAGTAATTCTGAATGTATTGCCATTTGTGGGATAGCTATCATTTTTAGGAGCTCCATGGAGAGTGAAAGCCCAAAGTATAGTCTCAGAAGGTGAGGCTGATACTTCTAAGTCTTGGTCTTCCCTAAAAGTCTTTTGCATCCATGCAGTTGACTTAACTGTTAAAATTCAGATGTAATTTTTATCTGATTGTCAATTTATTGGAGCCATAATTTTTATTTTCCAAAGGAGCAAGAACCTTGAACTTCTTTTAGTATAGAGAAAAAAACTGAACCAGTGCAAAAGCCTCAGTGAGAGAAAGAGTAAAAAAGACTTCTGGGTCACCTTAAGGGAAAATGTTTTTACCAGATTTTCATGATTTCATGCACAGAAGCAGAGGTCTCCTGAGATCATGCTTTTGTGAAAGAAATAGCTCTGGGAGATGAGTGCTTTGCAACCATCAGCATTGATGGTAGCATCTCCTAAAAGAATGGGCCTTTACCAGCTGTGAGATGATAAGAGAGGCAGCTGGCTCGCAATAAGGCTTGTGTAGTGTGAGCTGTATGGCACTAGTGCTGCCAGAGATGTAGCAATCATCTTTTAAAGCACATTCCTTCTGTTTGCATCAAAACACTTTCTTCCCTTAAACTTAACATGAGCCAATAAGCTTTGAATTTCTGTTGGCTAATTCATTCTTCAGCTTGTTCTGTGAATGCCAATCGTGACTGCAGCAAAAGTCCTTCAGAAATAGGTTCTGGGCCCGATGCTAGTCACACAGAACCTTGTCTGGGCCTTGTTACGGAATTAGGATCTTAGTCTTCGTAAGAAAGCACCAAAGCCCATGAGCTAATTCACTGAGACACCAGCACACCCAGGTACACCTGAGTGCATGCCAGAGTCTGCTAAGGAGAGGCAAAAGCTTGTATTACCAGGCTGTCACATGCTGATTCAACCGGATTCAGGCACTGAACTGAGGTAAGAAAATCAAGGAAAAGCAGTTGCAAAGTACTAGTCTTTAAATAACTACCTGTCAGATATCTTTCAAACAGCAAGCAGATCTGGAGATATACACATTGTTGAAATTTTAATTTTATGTTAAAACATTTTAATTTTTGGACAGTTAGAGAAATATATATATATTTTAGTTTTTTCCAACCAGGAGGTCTTTGAATGGTCCGCCTGCAATGTATCAACTTTTCCTTAATATTTCCTTTACAAGTATTTTTTCTGTTCTGTGTCTATCAAATTCAGTAAAACCTTATGTTGCTGCTTAGTACTTCAGACTTCCTCATCTCTAAAACCTGCTTTAGCACAGCCTCTGTTCCCAGGATGGGGAGCTTGCGTGTTGCGTTTCCACCCCCTGCCCTCCTGCAGGCAGGAAAGCAGAAATGCTTCCTCACTGTTGCTTTTACAGAAGGAGGTCTGGTGGGACAGTTTTTTTCAGTAACCTTTCAGGTAACTTGATTGAAGGTTTTCCTCGCATCAAATTCAGTAACAGCCGAAGAGTGCAAAGCAGCTGCTGTAAAGTCAAGGAACATAAGAGTTACTGGTAATTTTCTTTACCAACTGCATGAATGTCAACTTTAGAGAGTCAAAGTCAGAGGACGACTTAGGGTGTGTTTTTTGTTGGTTTTTTTTTTTAGATAGATAAGCATGTATGGAAATTCTTGTCATGTGCTGGCCGTGTAATACAGACAACGGCTGATACCGCTTTCATTACGTAGAATACCAGTCTGCTGGTCACATCATTTATAACTCAGTTATTTGTATTTTCTTAACATGTATCATAAGGTTCTCATCCTTGAGATGGAATAGGCAGGATGATTACTGCACGTTGTGATTGAACATCTCAGTGTTTTAGCAAATCCATCTCCAAATTCTTTTCTGAAGCTGTTTCTTACTGCTTCTAGGTGCCTTACCCTCTGTCTTCTTGGTTTCCTTCCAGTACAGGTACTGCACTGACACTCTAATACTTGCTACCTATCAGTGGACTTCTGTGTACGTGTATACCTTTAAAGTTCCAATTCAAGCGGAGCATTTGTGGATGTGCAACATATTTAAAATCTGTGCCTTGTTGAATAGAGGACTAGACAGCTAAGTATTGTGGCAGTTGCAGTACCTGCATGATCATGAGTTGGTTTGACTTAATAAATGCAACAAATTGCTAATACCTTTTGCATTAATAGTTCATTTTTAGGAATAGCATTTAAGCTGATTTTCTTCTAAAGTCACCTGTAAGTTAGCAAATGATGAGATTAATTAAAAAAAAATACTGCCTCAGAAAAGGAGTTACACACTCATGGTACTTTTCAAAAACACATTTCTTTCTGAAGTTTGATTTCTCTATTCAGCTTTCCTACATTTTATTTGCTAAAGTCCTGCAGCTATACAAGCAACTTCTGTCAGAGAAATGTGTGGATGTATATAAGAAGTGATAAAAATGATATATCAGTTCTTCTGCTTATACAGGGATAAAATAAAGCTATCTAGGTGCAACTCAAGCATGCTT
Source organism: Chauna torquata (assembly GCA_013399475.1). NCBI lineage: Eukaryota > Metazoa > Chordata > Aves > Anseriformes > Anhimidae > Chauna > Chauna torquata. The sequence continues at coordinate 143,025 of VXAL01000605.1, read as the reverse complement.
ATTTGTTATATGTACCTCTTTATATGAAAGGTTTTTTAATGTCTAAAATAGTTTTAGTAAAGACATTTGGACTGTAAGTTATGTTAGAAACTCTTACTTCATTCACTATGCTATACTTTTAAACAACTATTATTGAGCATGGTATCTAAAACTCACCAACATTCCTTTTCTGCAGCATATGAAGTAAAATCTGCTTTATTAACTTTATTCTGACTTTAAGAAGAACTTTAAAGGAAAAGATGGGGAAAACTTGCTAAAAGATACTATGTAAAATTCAGGTCTGTGAGACGTCATTCACAGGGAAAGTGAAGCAAACCTTTGTTTTTGTTTGGACAGGGAATGTTGATTTTTAGTACATTTTCTGTTAAAGTGGAGACATCAGGGAATAAAACAGCAGCAGATACAAAACTTGTGCTTTCAACCAGAGGCCACCAAATGTTGACCATGTTTTCTTGGTGTTTGCTTTAGATGCCTTGTCCATCTTACTGCACATGCATCAAAAGAAACTTTATATTTCCAGTTTGGAAAAATTGAAATAATCAAATGTATGAAAAGTTGTTCTTTACTTATGCATCTGGTGTAAAAAATCTGTATGATGTTGGCATAATTCCTTCCTTTTGTCCCTCCTCAGCAGGTAACTTTTCTTACAAATCAAAACTTAGATACTTTTCACACATTTGAAAAATTAGTTCTTCCTAGGCTCTGTTCAGCCATGTTAACTCTGCAGCTGCAGTCTGTGGCTGTGAGGAAACCTCTGCATTCCTCTTCTCCAAACTCTAGCACGCATGAAGTCATCCATTGGGATTGGCAGTGCTCTTAAAATTGAGTCTGACCTGCCTCAACCTCAAGGCAGTTTGTCTAGAAAACTGGTTCCTGCTGTCCTGTGCTAAGTGACCTCTCCAGCCCTATTTTGTTCAATTCCAAAATACTGCCTTGAATACTTGAGCAACCAGCTTATGATGGTCTTCAGGAAAAAAATATACACTTTTACGAGTAGGCATGGTAATATTTCAGAAGATCTTCTTTCTGTTTAGGAAAAAAACAAAACAAAACAAAACGATAATCACCCAGCAAACTTGTGCCCTAGTGAACTCTTATGCAATCATCACTCAGAGCATCCAGATACGTTGTTTTGGTATTTTTTCCTTTCTTCTGTACTCTTTGTAAACAATCATCAGAAAGGTCTCAGTTTCATTATACCATGCTGTGTGCAAGCTCTCACGGTTCAGGCTTCTTAAGGATATTTGAAGAGACATTCCAATTTGACCTGCCCCTTGTAAGATCTGTTGATAAGCATGTTGCCTTTTGAAGTAGGAACAATGAAAGTAGGAAGGAGTGAATAGTTTGGCACACCTAAACAGAACACTGGTTTGGTATTTGATGAGAAATAATGGTGTAAGTCCTGCAGTGAGGTGTGGCTGCAGTGCAGATTTAGCAGAGGGTAAATGTGTTACTAATCCATAAATAATTTTTAAGAGCTTGATAAAATTCATCTAATGTAACTCAACACCTCATGCATAATTTTGGAGAGAGTTTATTCTTAAAATAATAATAAGCATTAACAATCATCCTGATTTTGTTGATGCATTTGGTTTATGACGTTAAAAAGCTGGTATCTCAGCACCACTGCTGCTGCCCTGTAAGGAACAGAAATGCTGGAATGATTATGAGTAAATGATCATGTATAACACAGTAATCTTTGTCTGTCACTGTTATTCACTTTATACCCACTAGCTGGATTTCAAACCTATCGTAGAATCATAGAATATTGTGAGTTGGAAGGGACCCACGAGGACCATTAAATCCAGTGCATGCCTCCACGCAGGACTGCCTAAAAATTGTCCAAACACTTCTTCAAGTCTGGCAGGCTCGGTGCCGTGATCATTGCCCTGGGCAGCCTGTTCCAGTGTCCGACCACCCTCTCGGTGAAGAACCTTTTCCTAACACCCAGCCTGACCCTCCCCTGTCACAGCTCCATGCCGTTCCCTCGGGTCCTGTCGCTGTCACCAGAGAGAAGAGATCAGCGCCTGCCCCTCCGCTCCCCCTCATCTTTGGTTAGTTTGTGTCTGGGTAACTTTAGCTGTATAGAAAGTCTTTTTTTCTTTAAGGTCATTGAAAATGAAGTGCAAGTTCCTTTTCCTTTCACCCTACATGTATTTAAAAAAAAAGAAAGAAAGGAAAAAAGAAAGAAAAACAGGCAGTTCATTCAGGGCTTGAAGGAATGTCATAGTGCTTATTAGTCCGAAGCAACTAACTGATATTCTGGAACTAGTTCCACATTTCTTTTTGAAGAAAATGTGATGATAGGGAAAAGATGCCTTCCCATCTCTTTCTCTGTAGCATATTTGAGTATGAACTTGACTCCAAATTACTTAGCAAATAAGATTGCTGTGTATTCATTCTGTAGCCAAATCCCTAGAATCTTCCTGAAATAGAAGACCTGGGGATGTATGCCTATTTTCCTTGCTGCTTAAATAAAAAAGGACAATTATCTTAAACTAGATTTTCAGATTTACTGTAAATTCCTAGACTGGACTTAACCCTGCTGGAGCTACCAATTCATACTTCAGTTGTCAAAATACAGGTGAGAAAAATTTTCTTTACAAAGATCATCATGTAGCCAGATGTTTGTAGTATTACTATCTCTTATTAGGTGATATTTTGTGGATAATGCTGTGCTGGAGGCATGACTAAACAGTAACATTTGCTTTGGCTTTAAAAACCCACACATATGTTGGTGATGATGCTTCTATCAGCCGTCATTATGAACAGAGGCTTTAGATGGTTTTAGGAAAGACAAGCAAGTGCTGCCCAACACTGTTTACAGCATTTTCAGCTTTTCTTTACTTCTGTTTGCCTTGTTGAAGTCTGTTGCTGAAAGGCTTTATGTCACTATTGCTAAGCGCTCCAGTGAAGACAAGGCAGAGGATGGCAGGCAGGCAGGCAGGCAGGAGTGCCTGCCAGGTAGGTGGGGGACCTGCCACCTGCCTGCAAGCTTGCCTTTGATGTGAATTACTTAACAGGGCAAATGGTTGTGTTTTACTTTAACAGGAGTCAGCTATGACTTCCGTATCCAACAATACTAACCCTCATGCTTACCTTTCCTGCGGGGATTCTGCAGAGTCCGGACTAGGACTCCCATAGTGGTGGTGCTGTGCAAACACAGGGCAGGACTGTTTCTGCCTCTGAGGAGGTGATACTCCTTTTCCATGCTGGGAATGCCCGGAAACAGTGGTGGTTAAAAAGCTGTAACTTCAGGACAAAGGCTAATACTTCAAAACTCTTTTGATTTATTCCCCACAAAGGGCATAAAATGTATTACCTGCTGATTGCAAGACCCACAAGCTTAATGTTCAGAAGGGAGCAAATAGCAAAATCTGTATAACAGTCCACATCCAGGAAAAATCATATCATGTCTGATGAGGAGAAAAGCAAAACAATTCATTGCAAAATGCAACTCTTTAACTCAGACTTTTCAAGCAAATTGACACTGTTGCGTCCATGTTACAGCCCCCACTGCTCCAAGCCTTTTCATTTTAAATTAGTTATGATGTCACACTTGACTTCTTGCCAAGTGGATGCTTCTCAGCAAATGCAATTATCAACTTTATGTTGATGAAAACCCATGAAGAAAAAAAGTCAGACAAGGGAAAGGGAGGGTTGCAGTTGGAAGGAAGAGAGCACCACGCACATGGCAAAGAGGGCTGAGGTCACAGTGTCTCCCCTTTTCTGCAACTCCTGGCTGCCTCATGCTCCCAGAGCCCTGTGCTGCTGGCCACAACTGTTCAGCAATGCCTTTCCCCCTCTTCAGGACCTCCAAACCTGTCCTTGAGAGACATGGCTTAAGGGTGGCTTGTTCAGTCAGGTACCTATTGCGGGTTCTCCTTCAATGAGAAGGTCCTTAGCAGTCCTTGCAACACCAGCTGAACTTCAGGCAAGTCTTCCAGGGAAACCTTGATGGGTTTTAAGAACATTGTCTAAATTATGCCATGAATCACTCAGGTGAATAAGGAACAAGCCCCTGAAGTGGTATTTCGAGGCCTGGATAATGAGTTGCAATTAGTTGCCTGAGTGCCTTGTGAATCTTGGCCTGAATCCCCTTTCTACTGCTCCATGAAGGCAGCTCAGTTTAACCTGCAGGTGTCTGTAGCAGAATTGTGTTGCTTCGGGCAAAGCACTCAAGCTCACATCTGTCAAGAACTTATGTGTATAACTGATTTTAATTTGCTAGCACAAACTATCCTATTAGAATAAACCTCTCTTTCCAGAAAGCTTTCTCGGAGGATACTTACGCAGATTTTGTCAAAAATGTTTTTCAAAATTAGGCGTGAATTAATCAATAAAGGAGAATGTAAAAGCTATGTTTCCAGTTTTCCTGTGAAAATTCCTTTTCATTTTTTTCTTTTTTCTTCCAGGAAAACCCAGTATTCCCATTACCAAAAAGTGTCAACATTTTTTTTTGTGTGTGTGTTATTCACTAGATGTCAAGTATACACTTTCTGTCTTTCCAATACAAATCTTGTATTTCTTTATGCAAACTGTTTTTTATGAAACTATCACTAAGTCAGGCAAGGCAGATTCTACCAAAATGGTGTTGTTAAAAGTCTTATATGAAGATGTAATTTTAAAGAAGAGAAAAACTGGGGACAAGAACCTCTGAAGTACCTGAAATTCAACGAATTATTAAGACAGAAGAGCCTGATGACATGCACTGCTGCAATCTGTGCACAGAAGTAGCAGCTGCAGGAGAACCTGTTGGAAGTGGCTACCTCACGCCGTTCTGCATGGGGGAGTTCTCTGTTCATGACGTTTTTTAGCAGAGGAGCAGTGTTAGCTTTAAATTTATCTGTGCTTCCTCACCTGTGTAGTGAGAAAATAATAAACTTTTAAAAATCTTCTTTAGAGAAGGAAAGAAGAGAAAATACTATTGTCTTTTTTAAATTCCATCCAAACAGTGAAATCTTTCAATGATTTGTTAATTTCTTTGCATTTCCCTGCCATTTCTTCACAGAGATATTGCAGCTCGAGACGCCATCTTCCATGATGGAAAGACTTGTATTGCCTGAGTATTTAATTTCATTCCACTTCTGCTTCTAAAAGCTCTCAATTTTATGGAGCACCTTCTTGGAAGTTCCCCACTTGCAGAAGACAAGTCTGTTTAGCTCTCTCAGGTTGGATGATAAAGTGAATATATTTTAAGGACTAGATGGCGTGCTGTATTTAATTTAAAGTCTTTTTTGGGGGCGTTATGAGTGACTTCAGTGTTGTTGTAGAGAAGATGAATCAAATAAGATCCAAAATAAGATCAGAATAGATTAGATTTTCCTGTCATCAAAGGTGTTACAAAAGAATATCATTAATTTATAGACAGGACTGACTTTTGGAGGGAACAGTACTATTTCTCAAAAAAAGTTTTCACAACTTTGGCTCACAAGACAATAACAGGGGAAAACATAGTCTTGTTCTGAAACTTGCTTCTTCTGACTAGAAACTGTGCAGATATCATCTGCTTCAATGCCCTTGGAGCTCAGCAAAGCATTTATTTCAAAGTTGGCACCTGTAGTTTAACATTGCATTTTGTGTTGTTCTGTCTGCCAAAATTCAGGCTAGATTCATCCCAGCAAAAGCCTTATAAGTTTTATGCAACAAGTAGATGGTGGTGGGACCCTCCTTTATCTCTTCCTTTCAGGAATATGCTTTTCTTCCCAGAGTTGGGATGCCTGTGGACAATATCTTATGATACTGCCCTTCCTATCTGGCTGCAGGAGTCTTCTCATATCACTCCATCAGAGGAGAACGTGTGTTGGGCATGGTATTTCTAAACACTCTTCTTTGTCTTTCTGAAGTTTTCTGTTTATACCATCTTATACCAGAAACAGGTGGAGTTGTGCCAGCCACAAGACCATCAAATACTCAAAAGATCTCCCTGCTCCACTAAGACACTAATTAAGAAAGCAATAGGAAAAAGAAAAAGTTTTAAAATCTGAAAAGGAAATTAAATAAAGCAGTTCCAAAGAATACTCAGTTGAAACAAATGGACATTGTACTTATAGATGGTAGAAATAAAAATACAATTTGATCCTAACCGAAAATTATCTTCTTTTTCTGATGTTGTCCTCAAGGCAAAATACGGTTATTCAGACATTTTGAAAGACTTGACTGTATTGACTCAAATTTCCTATGTAGCCTAATGCTGTTCCATGCTCCTTTCTACTTTTCCTCTGTAGAGTTCCTGCTGGTATTATCACCCTGAGCTTTGCCTTCTGTCACAGCCATGTTTGGCAGCATTAGTCTGGTTTTCCCCAGGTTAGCTTAATGACTGCACTTCTAAAGCATTAAAAGCTGTAAAGCCAGTCTCCATTTACCACTGGGTATCCTTAAGGCATAGGGAAAGGAATTCTGTGAAACTGGATCTGCTGGAAACAAAAACCCAGGCATATGTGTTTCTGTGCATGCATACAAGCAAAGAGAGGTGGGGGTGAAAACAAGAAGTCAGTGTTCAGGATATGGTCTAATTCTACAGAGTTGTACATTAAAGACATGGTGGCGTTACTGTACAATTTGTTTTATTTGTCCCTCTCTACCCTTGGGCACTAGAGAAGATACTTCTTCAGTTAGAAAAGGCTGGGAAACACTAATGAGATGATAAACAGGGAAAGACGCAAGTTTCCTTTTTGCAGTCTAAGCACACAGAACTGCAACTGTAACCTTCACACACAAATAGTATTGTGTTGATGCATCTCTAGCCAATCAGTAATTGGTGGTTAGCAGACATAATCTGAACACAATAATTGTGGATATTTGGCTTGTAAATACACACCACAAGAAAAAGACATTAGGAAGCAATTAGAAAGGCAGTGGTAGCATATTAACATCTGCTATACTGCTAGACTGTAAAGCTCTTGAAAACAGTGAGTAGAGACAATAATTTATAACAGTAGGAGAGACAGGCTTGCTTTCAGCAAATGAGTCATCTATTTGAATCCAGCTAAGAGGCACTGACTAGTAACCTTGAGGGAATACCATTTATTTGTAATGGCCAGTCTGAGAATGCATTTTAACAGCTGTTTTTCTGGTAATGCATTGTTGCAATTAATTTTGTAACTTTTGCCTGGCTGGAGTTAGTCTGGAGACAGAAGGCTATGAAGAAGAGGCATTACTTCTCAGTATCTATTAGATAGTTACCACGCTGTGATATGCAGGAATTGGCTCAGTGTAGCTAGGCCTCCAGAGATTTCAGATCTTCTGTGATTACGTAAAATACAATAAATTATCAAGGGAATTCAGGTGGGAACTTTATGACTTTTAACTAACTGATTGAGGTTGGCAGCATTTATCTCATTACTACATACAGCGTTTTTTCCATTGCGCCACCTCCCGTGATGAAAGAATAAGACATAGAGAAGAAACTCACATTGCACATGAGAAGAGGTAGAAAGGTCTGTTCCTTTGCCAAGTCTCCTTTTACCAACAGCTAGGTGATCCCTAGAGTATCAATAGGCTGTGGAGTAGAGCCACAAAGAACTGGGACTTCTTCCAGTGAGAAAGCTGATAAGTCTGGTGAGTGGGATTTTCTGAAACTTCACAGGATGGGGTACCCTGGCAGGGGGACATGGGCAGTCTTGTTCCCAGTGACTGACCAGCTCCTGGGTTTGTGGTTTTTCCAGCAACCTTTTCTGTGAGGGGGTAGCCAGGCAATCTCTTTTGCCAGGCATGTTATCCTTTAAGAGTTTGGGGCAGCTTTGTGCTCTCTCTAATACAGCCCCAGTTTCTCTTGGTGGCACCCTGATTGCTGCAATAATAGTGGGTTGAGGGATCAAAAGCTGGTAGTAACTGGTGCTGAATCTTGAGTTGTTTCTTAAGAATTGTTGCTGGCACCTTTCACTAGCCTGTGGTTGAAAAGACTTGACCAGCAAGAACAGAACATACTACCAGCTGGATAGGAAAATACCTAGAAATTACTCATCTCTACTGAGATGCTTGGTTTTAATTCAAAGAGAGGGAGAAAGGTACTCTTTGGTAATTTGATTCAGTCCAACAGGCAATAGGGGAGTGTTTTCACTGTAGGGAAAGTGAGTCAAGGAGTTGGAGTGGAATCAGGCATGCTGTTGGCTATTTTTCCATCCTGGGTGCATGTAACCATTAACAATCAACACATGTTTTTGCCACCACAGCTTATATGAGATTTCAATATTGTAAAACTGTAGCACATCCATCGAAAGGGCTCTTGTATTCCCACTCACCAGAGTACTAAGCACTTTCCATGCCCCTGTGACCACTATCTCTTTGTTGTCAGCCAGGTGGGGTCCAAAACAAGAAGTTTGTGTTTTCCATCGTGAGTGATCCTTGTTTAGTCTTTTTGCAAAACCTGGACAATTCTGGCTTCCAAAGAAAAGTGTTTGAGCTCAGGTTCATTGAGAACATTGATACTTGTGTGTTCACAAGGTGGAAAGAGAACAAGTCAGTATAAGAGCTGTTTAGAATAATGTTAGATGTTTTTAAGTGATGGGATGTGCAGCATCACCTCTGGCTGACAATAGAGTGAAGAAGCATTGGTCAGAGGTTTTAGAAAGTCTATAAATGTTACCTTTGTACAGGCAAATGATTCTGCTTGTACAGCATGTTGCATGTTGCTTTCACTGAGGGTGCCCAATGCAATTATCCTGTCTGCATGCAGTTTAAAAGAAAGAGAAAAAAGAAAGAAAGAAAGAAAGAAAGAAAGAAAGAAAGAAAGAAAGAAAGAAAGAAAGAAAGAAAGAAAGAAAGAAAGAAAGAAAGAAAGAAAGAAAGAAAGAAAGAAAGAAAGAAAGAAAGAAAGAAAAAGAAAGAGAAAGAAAGAAAGAAAGAGAAAGAAAGAGAGAAAGAGGAAGATAGGAAAGGTTTCTTCAGAGGGTGATTATTTATCTTTAGTTACAGTAAGTTGAACAAAGGAACCCAGACAAAACAACAGCTCTACTGAAGGAAGATGTTGGGAGAAAAATTTTTGTGTTTGGAGTCCTTGTTACTCCATGTCACAATAAGTAAGACAATAAGTGAGAACAGAAACCTAGGCATGGTGAGCTAGCAACTCACACAAATACACAAGCATATGTGGTATTAAATGTCCTTAGGTCTTCCCTGAAGATGGTTATGATCCAACAGTTTGCCAACACTGTCAGTCTGTAACAGACTCATTTTCTATTGGTAACATTGAGCAATTTCTGAACTGAGCTGAACAGCAACTGGCATTTTTTCTTAGTGCATTTTGTTTATCTCCGTACATTTCCAATGTAACTACAGTGACAGAACTGACAATTCAGCCTTGACACCAGCACCAGGAAGATTACCGCAGAATGACTAGGCCCTTTTAAATAGCAAGGAAGAGGAATGGTGGTGTAAAGATTCGATTTCCTACCTGCTGAATGACCTGGTAGGCTGCAGCTCATCCGTTTTCCTGAACTGCGTGTGTTTCCAGAGCCTGCCAGGTACTGGAATGAAAAAAAAGGCAGTCTCCAGAGGTAAAAGAGTTTTCAGCACAAAAGGAAGGAGTGTGCCAGTTGTAAAAAGAAGAAAGAATGTGAAAAGAGACCAAAGATACAGCTAGGCATGTTTGTAAATATGTGGAAAAAACCTTCATTGGGATGCAGCTGAATATATCCTAAGGGGTAGTAGAGAAGGTGTCAGAGTGCCTTCAAGAGGCTGATTTATTAAACTAGAATTACCTTTGCTGATGGTATTGAACAGCCAGGAAGTTCTTTAAAGGTAGATGTTGCAGCGGGTAAAATGTACTTTTCCTGGGCAGAATGGAAATCTTTTCTGAGCTCTCCCCAGCCCATTTTTAACACTTCTATACATTTGACCAGCTCAGGAGCCAAAATAAGTAAGTAGATGGGAGCAGCTTATAGGGCAGTTCTGTGGTCATTGTATGCTGAGGTGTCTGGGACTGCCTGTAGCTGCAAAGAGCCATAAATAAAGTCAAGGATTCATCAGTGAGGGCAGTGTTTGCACAGTTTGTGCTATTCGTGAAAGTGATTGCCCAGTGGTTGCATTATATGAGGTCTCTGTGGTCTGCAAGGCCCTTTGTATGACCCTAAGTTTTCTTTGCCATCTTTGACTGTGGGGTGGAAGCACACGCAGGCACTGCATGTTTTCACCTTGCCCTGTGCGAATGCAGGGCCTTGTGAGGAAGATTTAGCTAACCTCCTGTATAACACAGGCTGGGGCATGTCACCTGGGACTCCTGCAGTTTCCCTGGTAGGGCATAGTTAAACTACAACAGCTCTTTTGCAAGGACAGCTGTTCTTCCTCCATGTGTGAGACACAGAGAAATAGAGAACATGCTGCTTCCCCTTCTGTCCCCATCCAGCAGTTAATTATCCTCCATTTTTTGCTGTCTTCTGTGAGTCCTGGTTTGAACTAGACTGGTTTTTCCTCCCTGTCACTGGATCCTATTCAGCCTTTGACCTGTTGAAACTAGAAAAAGTCCTTTCTTGTAGCACAGGACTTTTTCTTTGCAAAGGCTGATGCATCAGCCTCCTTTGTTACCTCAAAAAAAGCATGCTCCGTCGTTTATGCTCAGAGCCTTTTGCAGCATTTAGCATCTTTTTTTCCAGCTGCACACACGGGTAGGGAGCAGCGTCCTGTTGGTTTTCGCTGACATATCTCGCAGAGGCACCCTTGCCGGTTCTCTGTGCACCGGAGACAGTCCTGGCTCAGTCCCGGGGCCTGCGGGACAGTATGCATGCTGCACCACTGCGGGGTGACCACAGGCAGACACAGCATCGCGGGTACTCCAATACAAGTGACGAAACCCTCAGTGTTCTGCTCTGCTGTGGTACCCGCTCTGGGATTTCCTACCGGTTAGGAAGTACTTTTCGCAATCTCTGTGCTCAGACCAGCAGCTCCCTCCCACGTGACATCTTCTCCCTGGCCTCCCAGGAGACTGCTGTACCCAGTCCTGCAAGGCTTTGGAGCTGCTCATAAGGGGACGAGAGGCCCTGGGAGCTGGGGAGCACGTGAAAACACAACAGCAAAAACAGCCTCGGCACTTCCAGTGCTTTGACAGCTGGTGGGTGTTTGTTCTGCGTGACTGAATCATCATGTATAGCACCAAATCGACAGGCACAAAGTGATTTTTAAGCCTTTTCTCCATTACCTCCAAGGCTTGTTTGTGGAGAGGACACACATCCAGCAGTCACCTGGTGAAAACCATTCAAACTGCTCTGAGCGCTTGGTGGAACGAACCCGCTGAAAGCTTTAAATTTTTAGCAAGCTATCTGAATTGCTTATCATGTTTTTGAGCTCTGATGCCGTAGGAGGTCTGAATACTGCCAGAAAGATTAAGGCCCTCAGTTGTTCAGTTCACTCTGGCTCACAGATTGCTGTGAGGCTGCTGTACCCAGAAGGTACCCAGGACACTGTGCAGTGGCCTGGACCAAGCAGCAATAAATTTAAGCTGCAACTATTAACAAATTAAATAAATTTGTAGTCTAACAAGAAAATAGAAAGGACTAATATTCTCTGACAAGTACTAAGTGGCTAATTGTCTAGAGTCACTGTGTTTCTTTTTCTTGTACCTAAGATTCTTGCATCGTAATTGTAATAACTGCAATCAATAATAAGTAATTGGATTATAAAGAAACATTGCTATGATATTAAATACATTATTGGCATACTGAAATCATTTACAGTCTGATAATGACACCTCTAACACTGGTTATTGCTAACTATAATAGGAAAAGTTAAATTGTGAATCATAATTCAATACAGTGTTTGATGTTTATTCTATTATGCATAAAGATAATAGACATAACAATTTATTTGTTTACCTGTAGCAGAAAGTGTAGCCATCTTAAAATCTGGTATTTTGTTTTATTTTCTTTTATACAACAAGTAGAGGATGATTATGCTCTTGCTTATCCTTGAACGAATAAAGATCTTTCCTCCAAGGGAATGCGCTCATTTGCATTTTTGTGCCTTATATCAGAGTAATGTCTATTGAACTTTCCTTTTCACATCTTTATCTTCTGCTCAGCAAGCTTTATATAAGTCAGGAAGAAGCTTTCAGCTAAATCCTAGATTAGTTCTGACTGCATGCTGTGGAACATGTGTGTAGAAAAATTGTGTTTTGTTCAGATCTTGGCATGGTCTCACCCCTTTAAAATTAACATAGAGTTATCAAAATGTCTGTATTTTAATCAATTGCATGTCTGCAGGTTGTCTGGTATTTTAATCTGGCAGAGGTCTAGAAGTTCAAAGTCGAAGTCAAGACCTTTTAATGCCTCTGATGTTGATAAGGTAGTGATTGGTGTGTGACTTTTAGTACAATGCTGTTTCAAACTTTACCATACTTTTATTATGAACAGGATTACTGTTTGCTTTTTCTTATCTAATTCTTCTTTTCACATTATTGGTTTCAGCTGGGATAGAGTTAATTTTCTTCATAGTGGCTAGTATGTGCCATGTTTTGGATTTAGGAGGAAAATAATGCTGATAACACACTGATGTTTTTGGTTGCTGCAGAGCAGTGCTTACACAGAGCCAAGGACTTTTCAGCTTCTGGTGCTGCCCTGCCAGCGAGGAGGCTGGGGGTGCACAAGGAGCTGGGAGGGGACACAGCCAGGACAGGTGACCCAGACAGGCCATAGGGCTGTCCCATGCCATGTGGCGTCACACGGGACAATAAAACTGGGAGGGTTGGCCGGAGGTGGGTACCGCTGCTCGGGAACAGGCTGGGCATCGGTCTGTGGGTGGTGAGCAATTGCGTTGTGCATCACTTGCTTTGTATATTCTTTTATTATTACTATTATTATTATTATTATTTTGCCTTCCTTTTCTGGCCTATTAAATTGTCTTTATCTCAACCCACGAGCTTTTACTTTTTTTACAATTCTCTCCCCCATCCTACTGGAGGGGGGTGGGGAGAGTGAGTGAACGGCTGTGGGGTGCTGAGCTGCCAGCTGGGTTAAACCACAACATTTATTTTGAAAGCTGAAGAACTGCATGACCTGTCACAGCTAGAACCTTAGCTACCTTTATGTGACAAATGTTTTTCTCTGTGAGGTGTCCCTGCATATCTCTGACATAAGTTTGTTGTTACATGTGGGAGAGTGGAGCAAGACAGAAGAGCTAACACAAGTTCTTTTTCTTTTGATAAATAAACCTCCGAGAAAAGAACCCTGCAAGAAAACTCTGATTCTATTCTCAAATTTATCTTCTAAAGCACTGTATAATATAATTGTTTGTCAACAGTAGCCATCAGAAATTCACTTTCAGAACAATAAAGAGGGAACATACTTATATGCAAAAAATTTGCATACTGCTTCCAAAATTATTACTGCACATGCACAGTGTTCTTATTTTTGTCACTATTCAAATTAGGTGAATAAAAGATGTCAGTTTTTTTTAACACAAATATTTTTTTATAACTCTTGTGTAGAATATAGTCTCCAAATAGTGCTGTGCTGAGTTGGCTTTTACCTCTACTAGATAGCTTATGAAAGTGTTTTTTCTACCGTGTCTCTTATTAAATAGGAAATGTCAGAAGAATGTTTGAGTATTTCTCCCAGAGAAAGAAAATGAAGTTGTCTTCACCCATTAGAGTATAAAAGTAATTTCTACTGACAGAGAAAATGACCTTGAAAAGTGAGATTCCTTGTTTTTTAAAGTACCTTATTTAAGCTAGCCTTACTTAAGGTGTGTGCATTTTCTATCCATCTTCAAAAAAAAAAAAAAAAAAGATCTGGAGGTGCTTTGCACCACTGCAACATTCAGACTTGGTTGTGGGACCAAGGTGAGTCTGGGTAGCTATGTAGCTGTTAAGCTGCCCTTGAAACAGAGAGAGAGCAATATTCAAGCAGTGTGGTAGTCTGTTGTTTTAGAAAATGGCAGAAATGCTTATTCATCTTTACAAAAATATCTGTTGGTTAGAATAAATGTTGGTGGGATGTTAGGTTACTGGATCAATTAACAACAAAGGGAATCTGGGTCCACTTTGGTTGCCTGAGCTCCGGCAGACTGAAAGGTAATTAAGCTAGCAATGGTAGATGCCTTAGAGAGTGCCTAGTGAAACAGCAGAATGTTTTCCCGTGTCTGCTGATCCTTGCAGTCCCTCCAGCTGAAATAGCAGATAAACCTGGTTTGGTTTACCAACACCTAAGCGTGCTCCTGGAGCCTGTAACCTAGGAGATTCCTCGATTCTTTGTGCTCGAAGGACACGCTACAGTCTGAGAAACCCTTGTCTTTGGTGCATGCTATTGTCCCCTTGTGCTCTCCAGCATGTGCACAAAGAAGACTTGAAGCTACTATTCAGAAGTATTCAGAATCTTCATCAATACCTTGATCTGTACAAAGCCTCTCCTCACATAAATAAATAAATAGGTGAGTTGGCATCTGAGATAATAGGCACTGCTTCACTTTTGTGTTTGTTATTTCCCACCCCTTTACTTCTCACCATCTCAAGCTGTTCATGTACATTCACTATCCCCAGTCTTATGTTTAGACAGTAGCTTTCCAGACGCATACAATGCCATTTTTGTTCCCTCTTAGTTACAGGTCACAAACAAAGGCATTTTGATATGATCTGTTTTTGGTACTTCACTATGAACAGTAATATAATGAATAATGTAATAACTAATGTGGACCTCTGTTCGTTTAACAAATTAATGGGTCATTTTTTGATTAAAATGGTTGCATCCGAGCAATTTCCTTCTGAGAAAGGAAGCAAATATTCATATGTACGAAGCATAAATACAGAGCAAGGTGTAAACAAATGGCAGAGGTGATATTTGTCTGCAGTGAATCTGGAAGTGGAAGCAATTCTGTGCAAAGCAAAATAGCTTAGCCTGGTTCTAGTAGGAGCAAATACTGTTCAGTTAGACTATAATGGCTCAGAACTAAAGGACTCGTTATTGGCTGTAACTGCATAAAATTTTCAAAGCAAAAGTTAGCCACTGATAGGCACTGATGTTGGAAGGGGCTAAAAAGTGAATCTCAAAGAAGAACCTGGCAATGTGTCTAACAAGACCACAGCAAGAGAATGTAGTTTTCATTTGTGCTCTGGTTGTGTTTCATTTAACTTCACACCGCATCTATAGAACCAACAGTAAAAACACCTGATGTAAAATCCTATTTCAGCTGTTAAACAAGAAAAAAGGTGAACTTGACTGGAGGGAGTATTAATATAGTGAGGGAATGTAGACATGAACAGACAACAATGTTATCATGAAGAACTTAAACATGTAGGCTCCTCAGGCTGTGAGAGAACTCAAAGTAGTGCCCCAAGAAATCAGTTTTTTATAGTCTCTGTGACAGGTTAGTGACACATGGCATTTTTTTAAAAGAGTTTTGATAGGAAAAAGTCATTATGGTCAAACAGAAAATCATATCGTTTGATAAATTGTGGCTGCATATCTGATATCTCATGATGCTGCTGTCAAGACTACCTCAGAAGGCTTTGGTTGTCTACTGAGTAGCCAATCAGTAAGATCTCTGTTTGCAAATGTGCTCTTTTTTTTTTTTTTTTTTTTTATGTTACGGGTGGGGCCTAACAAACAAAAGAGTCTGAAGTTCAGGGAAATGCAGACAAACTCTTAGCACTGATCCGTGAAATCTAACTGATGTGTTAGCTACCTGGCCAAGCAATTGAAAAGTTCTTAAATTGTGCCTCAACTTCTAGCGAGTTAACTGTTAGTCTGCCCTTAGAAGGTCACAGTCTTCATCCATAAGTAAGCCTGAAACCTGAAATGCTTAGAGGCATCCATCACAGTCTCTGAAAATCAGCAAACAGCAACGAGGAGCAGAAGGTAGTCGAGCCTGTAGGATCAGAGCTAGTTCTGGGTGGAAACCATGTAATTTGTAGAAGAGAGCCACCTGAAAACCAAACGTGTTAAACAATTTCCTTGTGGCCTCATAGATTTTAATTTAGTCTCCAGCTTAAAACAACTGAACAAATTCAAACTGTTTATTCATAAAACATTAACATATCAGATGGCAGATGAGGACAAGGTACACAAGACTTGGGGATCAAACAGAAGGAGGAGGAGCTGCAGGACAGGACACCAAGACTGCAGCTGTTGGATATCCAGTGGTTGGTATGCATGGGTGCAGGTCTTGCACCCACACTGCTCCGCAGATGTTGCTGAGAAGGGCAGTCCCCGTATTCAGGAGAATGGGAGTGATCTTGCAGGAAAACTTTGCCATCAGACAAAGAAACTCTTATAGAAAAGTAGATATAGTTTTTACAGTGCATTAGAAATGTGCTTACTGGAATGACTTGAAGGTCTGAGTACAGAAATACAATTAAAGGTGCAACTTTAAGTCAGAAAGGATGCTTCTGCTTCAGGAAATGTCGAGGTGCTGGAACACCTCACTATACTACCCCTAAACAGACTATGCTTCCTCCTGTGAATTGCTGAGAAAGTGAACTTACCTTTTGAAAGAAAGGAGAGAGGACGTATGGGCATATGTTATTGTCTTCAGCTCTTCTCTTGCATGGGCAAATGTGTGGCCCTTGGTACAGTCTTTCTGAGACCAGTGTTGAAACAGGCTGGAAAACACTCTCCTCAGCTCCTTTCTGCCATGCATTGCAATTTCCATCCATCACTGTCTGCAGAAGAGATGAACTTCTGCACCCTCTCTGCTGTGGGTTTTTCTTAAGGCTTCTGACAAATGTTCTTGCTTCTTCCTGCTACTGAATTTTCATAAAGCAACCTCACATAGGATTTGAAGTTGTCCTCTGAGGGAAATGAGCTGATAGCTGAGTATGAAATATTGTCATCCGTTAATCAGTTTTTCATAGCTATTTATTTTGAAGATGTCCATGCAGTTGTCTAACATTTTGGTAGATGTCCACTTGCCCAACAGAGGTTAGATTTGGGTTCAAATGTTTGTTTACTTTTGATGAACTGTAATTTTCAACTCTGTACTGTTGATTTTGGTGAACAGATCCATTTAGGAAAAAGGTTAGGTGTTATTTCTTACTCTTACTGCTAAATCATGCCTGGATTTCAAGAATATGCTCTGTCATAGCTGCTAAAGTGTTCTGCTTGTCCCTTGCTTAATTTTTACCCCAGATTATCCATGTCTCATGTTGTATCTTTTTAGGTCTGCAGCACAGTATTTGTCAGCAAAAATTGACATCTTGTTGGCATTTGACACTAGGCCCGATTTCACAACAGTGTGATGCTGGACCTCTCTGTCATGGTAGGTTACTGTTACAAGTCATCTTCTATCTACATATATGATTCTCATAACATTAATAACTTTTGCTGAGATTCCTGGAAATAAAAAGTGACTCACTTTCTGACCAATCTGTCAGTCAAACGCCTTAGAAAGCTGACAGCATTGTAGCTGAGGTGATGCTGTTATCTACAGTTTTTTTCTTTGACGATTCCAGTGCTAGGGTGTTTGATCATGGTCTTGAATCCTGTGATCTTGATAGAAGTACTGTTGTATTGTATGACATGATCTTTTCCTTGTTAGAGAGCTAATAACAATACATATCTATGTAGTAGATAGGATGAAGTAAGAAGTTGAACTGCATGTTTAACTTGTCCATGCTGATAGATAATCTGCATGAAGTGGATTGTTCATACTACTATTATTTATTAGTGTAGTCCAAATTCTTTGTTTTGTCTTTACTTCTAAGGAGTTTGCTATAAGACACAGTAATACTCTTTGTATACTATCAGACTGTTATTACATAGCTTGAATCTCTCCCTTCCAGACAAACCATCTGCATTTAATTCTTTGTAGGCCAGATTAAAGTCACTGTGACTAGATAAGAGATTTATTTACAAATGCTTACCTTAATACCCCTTCAGTTGTAGAAAGACAGCCAGCACTTACTTGATAAAGTGCATACAGGACCAGGTTATGTTATCATGTCTATTAATATTTTCACAGCTGTACAGGTTCGAGGATGGATGGACTGATGTATCAGCAGAACAAAAATGAATGTACAAACAAATAAGTCATTTCCTTCCAGTGTAGGTCACTCCTTAAATAACACTGACACAGCACGTGGGGAGATCTCTTCAGCTAAGGTTCTCCAATAAGAAGGGCTACAAAGCAGATTAACTAGAGATGACAGCATGAGAAATTAAGAAGAAAACACTGTAAGAGAAGCAATTAGTAAGAAAATTAGTAATAAATTTCTTCTAACTAAAATACCATTCTCAATGTGACATCTGTGTGCTGTGCAGGTGTAGGATGTGCAGTAGATTCCTCTTCCATATACTCCTTACATCAGTTCTGTTTCAATTTGATAATGCTTCATGCATATTTAGGGGTGTTCTGTGGGAATGATTTGAAAAGCTGAGATGACACTTTCAGGTTTGTTTTTCATTTATTTGGGGGGAATTTGTTACAGATCCTGAAAATCTCAGCCTAGTATGAGTATTGGGTGGGTGTTTCTTTACAGTATGGAATAAAAATCTCACACATCTTGCACTTCACTTCATTTGTGTGAGCTTGTCATTCTTAGATGTCCCCAATACAGTCACCACCAAAACTGGTAGACATAGCTGCTCCTCGCTGTCCTCAGAAAGATGTTTGCCTGCAGAATGGCTTTGCTTCTGTCTCCTGTTTTATCTGCCAGATACTGGGCTCCATATATTTAATTTAAGTTGTCTCTACTTCATTCAATTGCACTAAGACAATAAAAACAAATCATCCGTTTATTTGAGATACCTTGCTGTAAGCTTTGATTAGACTGTGGAAGAGCATGAGTGGGTCTCTTACTATCTCACAGTACCTTGTATACCAGCAGAGAGACTAGGGTGGTCTGGTCTGTGGCTGACAAACAAAAAACCTATGCTGTCTCCATCCAAAAGAGTATGGCAAGCCCATGGAAGGGCCTCAATTTCTTATTTGAACCAGCAGCTGATGTAGGAGAAGCCACCTCAATGTCTCCGGAATAACGCATGGGGAAAACAATCCCTGTACTGCACTCTAGGGGCTGAAGCCTGGTTACGGAGGAGCAGATGAGAAGCGTTAGAAGTATATTCTT
Organism: Chauna torquata; assembly: GCA_013399475.1. Lineage (NCBI taxonomy): Eukaryota > Metazoa > Chordata > Aves > Anseriformes > Anhimidae > Chauna > Chauna torquata. Next base: position 124,037 of record VXAL01000605.1, on the reverse strand, counting down.
CATGTGGATGACACAAAAATAATGAGAAACACAAAAAGTATGAGGAATGCACGAAGCTATGTGGAATGAAGAAAGTACAAACATAATTCATGCAGGAATCAGAAGGGAAAGTAACGTGAGTTTCTTTAGGGTAAATGTATTTTGCAGAGCAACAGTTCTTTCAGGGATCAGGTCAAAACACTTTTGGAAACAAAAAGGTCATGAGATTCATGTGAAAGGTGGTTCATTTGGGACCAATATCAGAGTAGTTCTTCAAAATGAAGTTTGCTTTGGGAGACAAATCCTGTGTTTAACTGACACCGGCCCTGGACTTCTTGCCTGGTGGACAAGCTGCCCTGGTCTACGCAATGGATAGAAGTGGCCATGTATATATCTGTTGCTGCAGCAGGTCCCTTGGTGATGGTTACAAATGTGTAAACCCCCTTGAGGAGCAGCGAAACAGTCCAATGCTGATATTTACAGCAAACAGCCCACTGTTGTCTGCTTGGAGTTTTATTTCATCTTGCTGTCAAGTCAGGGCAGGATTTCTCTGCTGTCATCTGTCTGCCTGCTTGGGGTGGGCAGAAAGGAGAAGGTTGCAAGAGAGAAAAAAAAATTATAAAGTAACAGAAAGGTGACAGGAAAAATGGCAGCAGTTGCCAGGAGCATTTTTAAATGTCTGATCAAAGCAAAAAAATTGTTCAGTGACCCATTTAGTTCACTTAGCTTTTAGGATGCTAGGCAAATAGAGCTGTTCTATCAAGTAATAGAACATGTAATTGCATGCATGCTTCTCTCTGATTACCAGGATCACCAAAATGGTGGTAATGCTAATTAAAAGTATTTTAAAAACACGAACTACGTGGAAATGTCCCTGGGAATGGGATTTTATGAAACGGCATTTTGATATGGAAAATGGTTTCCATTAAGTTTTCAGTGGTAAACTTCAAACTAAAGTTTTGCTTCACAAAATTATTTTGCATGTTTATGCTACCAAATGAATTTTTTAAATAGATTTCATTTCCTTTTCTAAATCTGATGTCTTTGCTAATTTCAAAAGTTTGACTTTATCTGTTTTTTTTTTTCTTTCCCTTTGTTTGTTCTTGCCACATAATGCAAGAAGAGGACAGCTATGACTTTTTCTTTTATTCATTTTTCTTTTTAGCAGAATATGTCTTTGAAGATAAGCTGATTTTTAGAAAGCATCACTTAACGCTTTGGGTTCCAGAGTAAAAAATATATAAATAAATAAAAGGAGAGATTGGATATAAAGACACTCAGCATCTTGAAACTCAAGTACAGAATGTCAGTGTGAATTAGTATTTTTAAAAATTCTTAAAAAAAAAAAAAAGATTCTTCTGTTAAGCAGTTTTCATGGAGAGGAAACACCCTTTCTTCAGCCATCTGCAGCAGGATATCATCACTTTGTGCTAGCATGGGTTCAAGGAGAGAATCACAGAATCAGAATTACAGAATGGTTTAGGTTGGAAAGAACCTTTAAAGATCATCTAGTCTACCTCGCCTGCCATGGGCAGGGACACCTGCCACTAGATCAGGTTGCTCAAAGCCTCATCCAACCTGGCCTTGAACATTTCCAATGATGGGGCATCCAAAACTTCTCTGGGCAGCCTGTTCCAGTGCCTCACCACCTTCACTATAAAAAATTTCTTCCTTATGTCCAACCTAAATCTACCCTCAGTTTAAAACCATTACCCCTTGTCCTGTCACTAAGAGGAATCCTTTCAGGTGAAGCTGAAATGTTATGGCTCTCAGGAATGCCCTGTATTGTTCTTTGCTGTGGAGCAAATAAAATCAGAAGAAATGAAAAGGTAAGAGCAAACCAAGACCTTTCCTGAGCACAGCCTGCTTCAAAGGCATCTGTCCCTCCCATATACACACCAAGACAACTTCTGATCTCTTCTCAAAGGGTGCTTAAGAGACAGCGTAATGTTTTCCTCAAAATCCAGGCAATTAATAAGATGTTGTTCAGTTTATTTATACATATATGTCTCCTTACCCTTCCCTTCAAGACAAACACTTTGCGAGGCATCACCATTTCTTTTTCGAAGCATTCCCAAAAGGCAGCTATTTTAAATGATTTATGAGAGCACAAATACTTCAGCAGAAGATAAAACCGTGGATTCATTCTACAGTTGGTTGGCAATAGTTTGACTAAACTGTCAGTTAAACAAATTGCTTCAGTATGTTTCCAAGCCTCTTAATTCTTCAGAAATCAAAAACACTCTCAAGGCCAGAGCTGGCCCCCAGGGAGGGTTTAACATAGTTAAAAAATTCACAGTTAACCTTTTCGAAGGTAAAATCTTCATACAGGTTAGTAACTGGCTATTTTTATATTGATGATTTTTCCATTCTGTTTGTGCCTCAGCAGCTAGAACTATTCCTAGCATATGTTTGCATAGCATTAGTTTAACATTTTCCATTTTTACAGTACTTTATTCATCACTGCATCTCAAAACCTTTTACAGATGAGTCAGTTATGTGCTGGCAAGTGAACATCATATGAGCTCAGAGCAAGAACATTGTGTAAAAGCAGGTTTTCTTTCTTGTAGTTGCCACTTATCTTACAGGAAAATGTTAAAGGATCTCCGGAAACAGCAGAAACAGATGTGGAGTTTTTCCGTTTCTCATTCCATTTTCTGAAATATCATCTGTCTCTCATTTTCTCTCTTCCCAGTCCAAGGCTAGCTCTGTGCCTGTACTGGCTAGCAACAACATACAGGGTCACGTTTCATCTTTCAGGGTAGATATTTTTTAAGTCAGAACGACCAGGAGGGAAAACAAGCAGTAAGAGGCCAGTATTATTCTAATACTTGACAAAGGCAGGCTTATGTTTCTGGCAGACACTTACATGAAAATGAACAGTCTAGTTGTGTGAATCTTTCATGTCATATCGTACACTTCAGTGTAAGGCCTGAGTCAGTGAAAGAGCATCAAAATCTTTCTTCTAGTGCCACGGAATTCAGTTCAAGATGTCCAGGCTTTCAGGAGCGTGCTGGTGGCCTTTCTCTTTGCACCCTTCTTTTTCCCGAGAAGCTCTTATGCTGGTGTTTTCCCTGTTTCTCACCACTGAGTAATGAACTGGTAACCTGGATGTGTATGCATGCCTCTGTGCTAGAAGGGCTTCCCACTATACTTAGGACCTGGGCTGGAGCAGTCACCTCTCCTCCTCTCTGCTTTATCTTCCATTCCTTCCAGCTTCTTCTCCCCTCTCCCTTCATGCAGAAAACAAGACCATTTCCCTGTGAGAGTACATGGCAATAATCTTCCTAACTCACTCCCTTTGGCAGTACAGAAATATGTCCTGTCCAGTCCACCTAATGAACAGCAAGAGACATTTTGGAAGCAGCTTCTTTTACACTATTGTGAAATCAGCTGAAGGTTGGAGGGGAAAAAAAAAAAAAAAAGAAAAAGCCATTTCCAAAAGTTTCAGAAGCTTAGGCTTAAAGTTAAGCTCTTTAAAATGAGCAAAGTTTTTGGCAGAGTCACTTATTTTAGCTAATGGGCTTGCTGTGCTTCTTGATGTGAAAAGAAATGTGTGAGTTTGAAGAGCTGCATATCAAACAACAAGGATCACCTCTGTAGTGGGCAGTGCTTACAGTACAGGCAGAACTTTCGGAGGCACTAACTGACAGCTTCTGAAAGTCTGTGGGCAGACATGACAAAGGGCAATTTTCTGTTCTCTGTTCCCTGCAGAGAAATTCCACCTACCTCACCTTCTCCACGTCCAAGGATGGCAGCAATGTCATGAAATGTCCTGCTGACAAGATGCTTAACTTTGGGGCTGAAACTGAGACGTGGTTTCCCTGTTTAATATAAGGGTTCTATTAGATCAGTAAACATATTTCAAAACATGAATGTATAACAGAAAGGAAAGTTTTGCATTTGGAAAAAAAATCTTGTAACTTTCATAGAAATGCCTTTTCCTGTTGAGTAACAAGTGTTTCCAGTTGTGGTGAGAAGTGTTCAGAATGGACCTACGTGCTACTTCTACATACTAGAGCTTTCAGTGGATGCTGTAAGTACGGCAGTGAAAATCAAGACTTACATAGTCACCACTGTCAAGCAGCAGCTAGTTTGGCATATAAAAAAGTCAGAAATTAATCCCTAAAAATAAACCTCCCTTAAGAGAAAAACAAGATGCCATTTTTGTTCTCTTTAGTTTTAGCTGGTAAGAGTTTTGTGTGTAACCTAAATGGACAGAAATTTAAAAGTACAGACTAAGGGACTAAAGAAAAATATCTATTTCTCAAACAGCTAATGGGTATATAATTTTTAGTGCTTGGATGAATATTCACACTAAAAGATAACCTTACTCTAAATCTTCTTAAGAGATAGTGAGAAGAGAAGCTTTCAAGTTTGAAACTTAATTTCTCTTGAATCATTTAACACCTCAATTATGATTTTCTTAAAATATCATAGAATATGTTCATGTCATCATAATAATAGACAAGGGACTGGCATGTGAGAAGAGATATCATCACAAGTAGAAATAAAGGGTATTTTGAGGGAGTGAAATGGTTGTTTAGAGAACTGCAGGGATGCAAGAAGGACACAAGTCTTTGGAAATCAAGTGGAGATTTTAGGTGTCTAACTTCATGGTTGCAGCATGATATATTTGTGTCCACAGAATTATATCCTGTTTCCCACTTATTCTCTAGGTAAAAAGAAACATGCAGTAAATAGATTACTGAATTTTGAAGATATTCTTGAACATGTTGTTCCCCATCCATTTTAAGGAATGAAAGAAAGTATTATTGATGATACTTTATTCCAAACAGCTGCAGAACATTTTAAGTATGGACCTCAGGTAGGGTTGTTGGGAGTATTCAACAGTGCTCTCGTTTTTTCCCTTGCAAAACCAAAAGAGTTTACCATCTAGTTTAATAGAAGGTCTCCAAACAACCTCTTTTCTGTTGTTATGAAAAACCTCTATGTCTTCTGGAGGTGATGGTGGAGATAGTGCGGATCAGGGACTGGAAAGACCAGATAATTCTCTGACTCTAGACTCTTCCTGTTGCAGCACATATCATGTCATATCATATCATATCATGTCATATCATATCATGTCATATGTAATCATAATATTACCTCTAAAATAGCTACATTTCTTGGCTCAGACATTTGTGTTGAAAGCAGCTCTGATGCCATTATTGGATTTTGAAAGCTGAGACTGTCAAAATTACCTGCAGTATTGCTGCCATTTTGACTCCACATTACCTAGTCAAGATCTAGTAGCACACTTTGGAAATGATTCCTGCCTCAACAGAACCATCTCAAGACCCTAGTCTCCATTCCATCTTTCAAAACCTTCAGAAAAACTGATCAAATGTACAAGAACTGAATACTAAAGGTCAAGAAGCTACTTCATATGTGCCTGCCAAAATGTACAAAATCTTTGGAATCTGATATTTAGAAACCATCACCACTTCTTCTGAGTCTTTGATACATTTGACTAGACTTTTCTTCTTTTTAACAAGAATTAGACTAAAGAATCACAGAATCATAGAATCATTTAGGTTGGAAGAGACCCTTAGGGTCATAGAGTCCAGTCATCAACCTAACACTACTAAGTCTGCCACTAAACCATGTCCCTAAGTAGCATATCCACACATCTCTTAAATACCTCCAGGGATGGGGACTCCACCGCTTCCCTGGGCAGCCTGTTCCAATGCTCAGCCACCCTTTCCATGAAGAAATTTTTCCTAATATCCAATCTAAACCTCCCCTGGCACAACCTGAGGCTGTTTCCTCACATACTGTCACTTGTCACCTGAGAAAAGTGGTCAAACCCCACCTCGCTACAACCTCCTTTCAGGTAGTTGTAGAGAGTGATGAGGTCTCCCCTCACTGTTCTTTTCTCCAGACTAAGCAGCCCCATTTTCCTCAGCAGCTCCTCATATGCCTTGTTTTATATGTATCTGAACATGTCACTTTCAAAGTTCCAGAAGACTAGTTGGAAAAGAATTCTATGCTGTGTAAATATCACAGAATCACAGAATGGGCAGGGTTGGAAGGGACCTCTGAAGATCATCTAGTCCAACCCACTGCCAAGCAAGATCACCTAGAGCACGTTGCGCAGGATGACATCCAGGCGGGCTTTGAATATCTCCAGAGAAGGAGACTCCCATGTATATTCAATAATTTTTTTTATCTTTTTTTCAGTTAAGGAAAAATACTGTATACTGAGGGAGTACAGAAATCATGGAACTGGGAAGGCATGGAATAAGAAATTAATTCAGTAAAAAATCTTTATTCTGACCTCTCTAGAATTTTCATTTAGCCCTAAATTACAGGCAGCTTTCTATGTGTTCTTATATAACTGTGCTGTTCCTCAGAAATTAATTTTCTTAATTTGGAGAGAACTGAGTTATTGCTTTCCACAGCAAGTTCAAGGTTATGCCAACAGTTTGTCTTCTTTAATGTGGCTCTGAATTATGCATTCTTATTATTATGATGGCAATAGGCTCTTGACAAAAACATAACAGTGTCAGATACTCCAAGTTAGAGTCATAATTTAGAAAAATAATTTAGAAGAAATGTGTTTGTTAGTTTGACAATATGTAAAAGGTTAGGTACATACTCACCTATGTGACTTATTATTAGTATTAAATTGAAAACACATCCGTTTTGTAAGATTATCTTTAGCTCTTAACATATGTTACTGTATAAATGGTATCCACACTCATTTATTCTTCTTGGGCAACTTCAAAAGCCTTCAGCTCACTGATACACCTTCTCATAAGCTTCCATGGGAGGTTAACCTCACTACTGTCTAAAAAAAAATGATAAAAAATGGTAATTTTTTTTTTTTTAGCGAGACTGTCTAGCAGATAGACTGTCTTTTACTTACTACTGGAGTAATTGGGGTGCCTGACACTGACTTTTTTGTCAGTTTGCCTCTGCATTGTTTTGGACAAATCTAGCAAGATATAATTCAATTATTAGATATTTCTCAGGTGTCTAGTTGTGGATTACTTCTTTTGCTTCTTGGAAAGATGGTGATGAAACAGCTGGGCACCCATAGAATTTTATATGTGTTCTCCAAACAAAGATCAGCTCATACAAGCCATTGAGGAAGTGTGGATCTGCTCTCCCTGTGCACCTATAAAGAATAATGCTATAGCTTACAATGCAGTTGTCTAGCTGTATTGAGCTAAACATTCCTTCCAGTATACATTTTGCTTTGCTGGTCACTTTGTGTTACCAAAAGGACCAGCTGAAAACAGGGAGGGGGAGAATAACATGGAACCAAGTGGAAATATTTTTTATTTCAGTGAAGATAAGGGAAAAAATATTTTGAGGTTATAGGCTGCTGATTGCCTAGCATCTTCACACGAAACAGTACTGCAGTATTTGCTAACTTTTAAGAAATTTGTAGTTAATTTCCAGGCATAAAAGTCTCACTAAACGCAAGATAGCATTGATAGTAGAGCTCACAAATTTAAAGGTGGGAGGGAGTATTATAGGGAGGTAGCAACTGTCTTAGAAAGAATTCCTGAATCTCGGTGTTAAAGAGTTAGTGACATGCCTTAGATGAAGGCATGTCAGAGGTAGCGTGCAACCTCGGGGAACTCTCCGATTAGGCTTGAATTTAAAGCTACCCTGTGGAGCTTTTAATAGGAATATGCTCACGTTGCCCTCTGTTTGTACTGACATTGTTTGGACCCCAAACCCGACTATTTTCTTTCTTATTCTGTTATTCCATCATTTATTTTCTCCCCAGGATAATACACCTCATATTCCTTAATGAAGTCAGCAGAAGCTGTGAGGGCAGAACTTCAGATGATGTAAATTCACGCCATCATCTCAATACCTATCTTTAAAGAGCAGGCTCACTCCGGCCTGACCTCACACTTACTGCAGCCAGAGACTGCTTGAAGTGACCTGATTTAGATTAATTTTTTGTTGGTGTGTTTTGCAAGATATAGAAAGATTGTAACTTAAAAAGAGTGGTTTCTAGAAGATAGTACCTCTGGTAAAGATCATGTTTGTGCCCAGAAGGACATTCATACAGAATCAAATGAACTTTTTATGCTATTATTTGCTAAAGAAGCAGCACATTTTTGACTCCTGAGAAAAAAAGAAATGCACCAATAGGCTAAATCATGTTCTCCCTCAAGCATTTTTGAACTGCAAAGTTAGCATTCGGGTTTTGTTATTAAAATACTCAACAAAATTATATGGCTTTCTAAAATTAGATTCTTTGGAAGCATACCCCTTCCCCAGGCTAGGTTACTGCAGTCTTCAGCTTAGTGATCCTTTTCTGTCTCAAGGCAGAATAGGTGAAATTAGAGGGTATGACTAATTTATGCAGAACTCAAACACAGAGTAATAAATCAGACATGACTTCTCGCTACTTTCTACTTTTTCTTGCATTCGTTTGTCTGTTTTTATCCTTTCAAGCCCACTAGCACTGTGGTTTTGGATGTCAGGAGTGTTTCAGAGTAAAAGCAATACCCTACCATATTTATTTGTCTATTTCTTTTATCTTTTTATTGTCCTTTCAGGACATAGGTTAGACTCAAGGACACTTTTACGCCCGTCTAGCAGGGCAGCCTACCCCTTACTATTTATGGTAAGGAAGACCTGCCCTTACCCACGGAGAAGGAAGCTAGAGTGGGAATGAGGAACTTCATGTATATCTCATCTGCCCTCTCTGAAGACAGGTTCACTCTGCATCTGCTTCTAGAGGCCTCAGGCTCATGCTAGGAGGTGTAGGCTGAGCTGCAGGGTAGGGAAAGAACCGAAGTGTCATCTGCACCCTACCTTGAGACCTGCCTCTTTTGTCTTTGGTTTTGTGCAGACTGGATCTCAATAAAGCTCAATTGTGCAGCCTGGATCACCACCAGTTCTCTTAAGCTGGTCTTTTCCTGAATCACAGTACTGATGCTTTCGAGGGGCGATTACTGTCAGACTTCAGCCACAGGTTTACTCTGCCTTATACCTTGAGAGTGTGGGGTTTTGGTTTTGGTTTTTGACCTCGTTATAAAACAGTTCAGATCATATTTTGAGGAAAAGTAAATATATTGAAAAAAAAAGTTTGAAAAATAATTCACCTGGCACAGAAAAGAGAAAAGACATCAGAGTAGCATAAATCTTTACAAATAATTATTTGCCTTCAGTAAGAGCATCAATTGATGAAGTGATTCAGCTTTGGTTTATTAATATGCAAGTGTTGCCAAATGAATTCCAGGTAAAGTCCTGCATGTTTTCTTCTCAGTTGAGTACTGTTATTTAATAAAGAGAGAAAAGGAAAAGAACAGGTTTGGCAGATGCTGCCAAGAAGTGGAAAGGTATGAACAAAGAGAGATCCAGCAGCAGCTGCAGTTGTATTGCTGCTGCTAGACTTGATACAAGACCTCCCATTACTGCTTGTGTCTGGGATTTACATCTCAGCTGAAAATTTTTCTGGAGCAGTATCTACCGTAATTTAGGGTTACGGTGCGTTTGCCCCATCAATGCCCCACCTGTTATTATTATTATTGTTTTTAAAGAGAGTGGTACAGAGGTAAGAAGGTGCGCTTTGAAAAATGGATTTGTAAAAATACAGATGCTGTATTAGTATACAAACACACAGTCATTTACTTTAATATCTGTTTGATGGTCAGTTGTAAGGTGAGTGAGAGTCCTGTGGGTTTTGAGCTGTGAGTGGAGTTGCAGGCTGTGGTACAGAGCTGGGGAAAACCATGGAGCTGCTGAAGTTGGAAGGGATCTTGTGAGGTCCTCCCATCCAGCCCCCTTGTGCAGGTAACTTTCTTCTTTGATTTAGGTACAAAGCATTATGCATTCAACAGTGTGCTGCAGCTAAATGTGTTCACACTCTGTAGCAGCTTCTGAAAAACGTTCACTACACAATTAAAAGAGAAACATGCTGATAACTTTGAGTAAACCATTTACACTGCTCACGCTGCTGGGGTCATTCTGGCCACCATTTGAAGAATGGGTGTTGTTTTTCTAAATGTTTTCAGGAATTCAGGTGTGGGACACGAAATCACATTCTCAGAGGCTGTTTGAAACTCTGCAAGAGAGAGAGAACACCCAGGACTTGACAGGAGTTATGAGAAGAATCAGAAATTTAAATTGAAAGCTGTGTCAAAAAGCACATTGATTTTCAGTTCTCTGGTATGTGACAGTCTTATGACTTCCTTTCACAAAGTCTAGCACCAAGAACATTTCATCACAAATTCTGCCACACTTGGTTTATGGCAGAGGTAAAACTCTGATCTCCTGTGCCCCAGGTTGAAATTCCCATGGGTCAACCTGGCAGGGCAGCTGAGGTCCCCAAGGCCGCATGCTGTGTAAGGTTGTCTCTAGAAAGTTTCTTCAGCACTGTGAGCTTCTACAAGTCCTGACATCGTGAGCTGAAGGGCTTTCGGAGGTAATAATTACACCTTAATTACATGTGAAGCCAGAGCAGAGCGGGGACAAGCCACAGAGCCCCATTCTGGTACACCAGCCATATTAAATCCAGGGGCTTTTCTAACTGAATCATCTAAATGAATGCTAGCAAGATTAACAGTATCCATCTGTAGTGAATCATCTGAAGTTTTAAGATTAAAAATGCGTATTGTGGATGGACATGATCTATGTTTAAGTCAGAAAGAAAGTCTGAGACTGAATTCACTGGTAGTTTGACTTGTCCAGTCTTCTCTGGACAGAATTGAAACTGAGGGTCTTTGGGTGCTGGCTGTTGATAAATTGTTTTCTTAATGTTCCCTCCCTGTGAAACCAAGTGTTCAGGCTGTTTGAAGACTTACTGAAGAGCAAAGTATATTGAAATACTTTTATTTAAAAATTACATCAGGAACATGATAAATGAAAGTCTATTTCCCATCTGAGTCAAGGTACAAGAGTGGCTACTTTACACTATCATGTGTTCTCTTTAATAAGTCCAACTTCCAATCTCCATTGCTAAATACCTCTGCTTTTATTTTCCTTTTTTTTTTTTAAGGTTCTGTCCATATATTTTGGGGAAAAGCTTAATAATACGCATCTTAAGCTCAACAATATGCATCTTAGACTCTGAAGCCTAGGAAAGCAAACCACATACATCCCCCTATATACTCAAGTGCCTTCAGATATTCTTCTGATTACCGTCCGTTTCAGAGTGCCTCAATGAACCCGAGCCAGAGAGGCTGAAACCATTCCTGTAGATGGCTAAGGACAGGGAAGCCTGATTGCAGCATGCAATACAGAGGCATAGGAACTTGGGCAGTGTTGAAAGACACAGAAAGGACATTTATTGTAGTTAAACAAAGCTGTCTGAGCTGTATTTTAATTTATTGAACTGATAGGGTGTTTTAAGCAAAGCCTTTGATGCGAAACAATCTCCCCATGCTCCACTTCCCCAGGGATTTAAAAGAAGCCTGCTGCCGTTTTTCACCTTGAGTTTCTACCTCCTTCTGCTGTTGCTTACGTTTTTCCCTGCTCGTCTCTTTTCCATGCTCTTCTTTGGCTTTCACAAATCCTCTCGGTGAGATGCTTGCTGTCACTTGTGTCCTCCCATGTGAATCCTGCCATGTAGATATCTCTTTCTCAAGCTCTCATGCTTAGATATCACTTTTCAGGTCCCATCATGTTTCTGATTCCACTAAGGGCTTTAAAACAAGCTAGGATAAGGAGCAACGTTTACTTGTCAGCATCAGCAACACTTTATGACAGGCAACAAACTTCTCGTTATTTCTTAACTCATACTAATCCTTTAGTAAATCTCCTGGGGCATCCTCCTTAACAAAAGAGGTAAGAAATTAATCTCGCTACTCCATCTCAGGAATTACAGATAGATTCTGCAAGGCTGCTGTGTGTAGAAGCTCAGGATTTGGTCACGAAATAGTGTGTTAACTACCCGTCACATGCTGCCAAGGTCAAATTGAAATAGTGAGGTGCATGCATGTGAGGCAGGGGGTGGTGCAGGTGAACTAGGCAGATATCTTCACAAAGCCATCTCTGCCCTCTTCTACATCAGTCTTACGTAGTCTGTCCCCAGACTTCCCATATGGCTTCTCTTGTTACAGTATTCCTCAAACACAGACAGGAAAAAAAAAAGAAGAAGAAGTGGAATTTCATGTGTCTTCTCTGGTGAAAACAAAACAAAACAGAACAAAAAAAAACAGAACAAAACAAAACATATTAAAATCTTCCACTAGCAACCAAGCTGTGGTATTGCCTGTTACTACTAGAACCTCACACAGACAGATACAAGGAGACAGTTAAGAATTAATGCACTTAGCAAAACAGAGAGTGATTTTTTTTTTAAATTAAAATACACAGAATTAACTTTCATAATTAGAAAAAAGGAAAAATTTGTTATCTCCTTCTTCTTCTCCTCCTTCTTCTCTTCTACAGATAGCTTACCAAAGCTTCTTTTCATCTATTATCCTTGGGTTTCTGACATGTTGTTGTTGTTGTTGTTGTTTTTATTTTAGGGTAAGTCCAGTAACTCAGACAAGCAGAAATTGTATGTAAAAATATTCTTTACTAATACAGAATGTGTTTTACCAGCATCTCTAGGTTTTTACTTTATCCTTGATAAACACTAACCATAAGAAAATGTACACTACATGCTTTTATACCTGAAGCAGATTATTTTGTGCAGCTGCTGAGGGCAACATGTTGAGAGATGTGCCTGCTTCGATCCCAAACTGTGGCTGCTGGGGAGTTTGAGGAATGTACCGCAGAAAGCGCATGCCAATATGGCCTCTCCAAGTAGCCTTTTACATTTACCAGTACTGGAGACAAAATAAAGGACTACATGACTGTTGCTCTGATTCAGAATGTGTTTTCTGTGTTACATATTTGCTTTGTTAATTCTGTAAGGTTTGGATTTACAAGAGCACTTTGAGATCCTCAGATGAAATGCTTGTTATTCTCACTGCAGCAGTCGCCAGATGGTAGTGTTAAAGTCTTGTTCAATATGCAAATATTTCACAGCATTTCCAAGAATATTATATTTTTGTGTATGTTGCAGGATTCTTCTGGTTTGTTTAGGTATAAATGTTATAAAGTAGCAAAGGAGTTTTTAAAATGGTGTGTTATTGGTTAAGTATTCAAACAATATTAGTTATTGGTAGAGGTTCATTGCAAAGTTACTCAACTGTGTGCTCTCTGTTCCAGGATTGGGAGTTATTCTATAGATAACTACTTCTTGACAAAACATCCATTCTCCGTATTTCTGACTTATTCTCTTGTACAGTAGGCTGAACTCCAAGATCTGCTAGTGGAGGGAAAATATAGTTGTATTTTCCCATGTGCTTTTTATCCTGTGTTGTTTTCAGATCATGTTTTTTGTTCTCATGCTTGCAGCACCTGGGTAGCTGGAGAAACTTCTTGTAGAGCACCTACTGCAGTTTCGTTTCCCCTTCTGCAGTGGGAATGTACTCTGGGGGAAGAGCATAACATCAATTTTTATTTGCTGGATTCCTGAAAGTAAACTCTTTGCTCCTTCAGAAGAGAAGGAGTCAGCTGTCTGCCAGTGCAGGCTCCTCAGTTGTATGCTAGTATATGCTGTTCCCCTAGAGACTGGATTCCGGTAAGTTCTTTGTCATGAGTTTAGCTACACTATCCATGCACTTAAAACACAAGGATTTCCTCAGTTGATATTATTTGGACTCCAGGTCATGAATGTCAAGAGAATGGTATGTGCTATCTACTCCTCCCTGATGGACAGAGAACTCTGGAGAAGAAATTGTGCAAGCCTGTTTGTGAAATGGACTAATCAATGCAATGCTCTTTTTAGTTCTCAAGTTGTTTATACTTATTTCCAAAGCTCAGAGAACCTTTGTAAACCATCAGTGAAAAGACATACTTCAGATATGCTGCTGGGCTGTAAGGCTACTGAGCTATTCAAAAGCCAAATTTAGGCAGATAACATTTATATCTGCAGTCACTCTACATTTCAGACTTTCACAGAAAAGCAGTGCACACAAGTTGACTAAAAAGCTACTTTGTTCCACTGAACACTTAATTACTGCAAAGCTGTTTTCTTCACGTGTACATTGCTTACACCTATTAAAATTCACTGTCTATTTACTCAGTATAAACTGAAGTTAACGTAAGTGAGGGAAGGAGGCAGGGAGGGTATGAACATATGACACAGCTTAAAGAGCTCTGCTCTTTATACCTTGAAAAGGGTGATCTGTATTTTATGCATTACAAGGAGAGAAACATTTTGCTCAGACTCACAATGTCTTTTTACCAGAGCTGCTTGGGATGTAAACTGACTGAATCTGATTATATACAGCAAAATCAGTTTTCCAGGAAACAGTACAGTTATCAAGCCCCCTCTCCTCTTGGTTAACCATCCTGATGAGTGTTCATATAGCTAAAGATGGCTTAGTTTTGGAAGCATTCAACTTATTCTTAGTTATAGTGAGAATACAGTCCTCTAGGTAACTGTCAAAATCTCTTTTATGTGCCTTTTATAAAAAAGAAGAGGCCAGAAAAACACCAGGAAGTATACACTACTGTAATTCACAGTCAAGATTCACTTCTCTGCAGACTGTTTTGAGTCATAGGTGTTCACGCTGATTTTGGGGGTGGATACTTTCTATGATAATCATAGAGTCTTTCCTTAGCAGTTTTGAGTTCTACACATGACTAGATTCTGCATTTGCTGTAAGGGTTTGGAAGTAGGAGTGGAAGAAGAGAAGATAACCTACCCTCTCCCCCTCTTTGTGAGCTGTCTGTTGCTGCCTCAGCACCAGGATCATTTTCTTATTAGAGCTGTGGATGGCTTGTCTTTAAATGAAAGGATTGATAAATCTCTCTTCAAATAAAGAACACCTGACCTGTTTCTCCCCACATTTGTGGTTACTCTCAGATCTGGCCACTGTATCTGTTTCATGCTCAGCTTGCCCAATCTCCTCAACCCTTGTGGACTCAATGTGGACAGTTTTCTGGGTCCCGAGCAGGTTTTGTAGGAGGTACACGGTTTTCAGTGCTGGAAGAGGTTCAAGTCTTGTGCATGATCTGTAAGCAGTCTTCTACTGGAGAAGACCTACACGCTCGTCCTAGAGCAAAAACTAACAAGAGCAGATGACTGGAGAGTGTCAAAGAAGTAGTGCAGATCCTGGCCATCATTTCTTAGCAAGGAGCATTGAGCCTGGAACAAGCCTCATTTATCAAAAACATGCTTTGATTTCGCAGGAAATCCATTGCACTCTAACTAGGAATGTGAATGTGATGCAGTGTGATTGTATAATACTATGGTATAAAATTTTGACACATTTGGTAAAATCTGGCTCGTGTCTTTATCTGAAATCAGAGAGTGAGATAAGGGAGGAGATCCAAACCTCATGGGAGAAATGTTGCTATGACAATTTACACTACCTAAAAATATACTCCTGAAAGCTTGAGAACAAAGCTAGTAAAAGCAATATTCCTATTCCAGGATAAAACTGAACAGTTTACTGGAAGTTCAGAAATGGGTAATTCTGTCAGAAGAGTTTTGTCCTTGAGTTATGCCTCTACAGTCAAAGAATTTGATCCCTACAGTGGACAGTAAACAATTAAAAGCATCACCCTGGAGTTATATAGAAAATCTAGTCCTTAAATTGGAGAAGCTCTGAGTTCTGTTCCAATCAGTCTAGTAGTTAAGCCATAGTTACTGTGATGCTACAGCTGGTATTTCACTGTCGGGGTTTTCTATGGACAGTTGCATGTCAGCTTTTTTGAGCTTGTGGAACTCTGTGTGCTGATCACTCCCAGAGACCTGGAAGACCATGATGCAGCTCACGGAAGATGGCTGTTGAAAGATGTGATGTGACTTTCTCAAATAGACATGCAAAGATGTGGCTGTGCAAATCAGTAGGTCATGTCCAAACAAGAAGCGTGCAGGAATAGTTTTCCAAATGCCTCTCTCAGTATCTTTACAGTACCATCATCTGCAGAGTAAGCTAGAATTCTGTTTCCTAAATCGTTCTTTCAGCTGAAAGAACAAATGAGGATGTGTCAGGTTGCACATACACCTCCCTCTTGTCATAGTGTTTCTTGTACTTGGGTACCATACATTGATGGAGAAGGCAGAGTTGCTTTACCTCTCTAATGTAGGTAAAATCAATTATTTTGAAAGGCTAAGGGCTGTATATACAAATAACTAGCTCAGACTCTGTGCCTTAGAGTTTGCCTGTGGCTGGATGCAGGTTTTTGGACCTTCGATAAACCACCATTTGAAGGGCTCTGCCAGTCTCTGCTGAATGCAGGGAGCCAGCAGCGCCAAGACTGTTACAGAAGCACCTCAGTCAGGTCACACACTAGGGTCTGGGACCCGCATGTAGTTGAGGCCTTTTTCCTGTGACCTATGACACCTGAAAGCCAGTCTGGCTCAAATGGCCCTGGTTTAGCTAATACAACTAGATGATGGAGGTATAGGACGGAATGAATGCCAACGAAGCCTTAGGGATTTGAGCTGTGTTTTGAAGAGGTGGTAGGAAATCCCATGTGCCCTCAGCAAGGACTTGAAAAGCTAGAGCCTGAAGTGAATCACAGGGGATCATAACACTGTTAGGGATCCCAGCTTACAGAGGCAGTGCTTTCTATGTCTCGTGCTGTACAAATATGAGGTTTTTCTTGCCATCAGATGTCATGGTGCTGAAGTTTTGCTGTTAGATTACAGCTTTCAGGAGGTACTCTTCACAGAGGCAGAGTCTGTTTCACCTCTGAATTATGTTTTTGCCCAACAGCTGTTCATACATGAATTGCAAAGAATCCTTTTACAAATGCACATGTCACTGGCATTCAGGCTGGAGCCTTGTTTCATGCTACAATATTAGAAAAGCAGTCCTAAAGAAACGAAGCACTTCAGATAAAATGCCCCCATTTTTCATGTGCATAAGAGCTGCTTTTTATTTCTGTTCACTTTCAAGTAGCTCTGATTTCACTTTGGTATTCTCATTGTGGAAGCTAGCTGTGCACAGCACTATGCAAATACATAGTGAGTAATATGCATGAAGTTATCCAGAACCACACAGAGAAAGGAAAGGTGTGGGATAACATTGGAAGAAATGCACCTTGGGGGCCCCACAGCCATTTTGTGGCAGAGTAGAGGTAAAAGCCTAGTCTTTGTGGCTTCCTTTTGCCCTTTCTGAGCCTGCGCAATCTGCTACAGCTATCTGAACAGGCAGTGGCAGAGCTAATGTGTTGGCAGTTTATAGCAGTCCCCAAAGGTGATTGCTGTGTTAGTGGGGATGGGGGTGGGGAGTGGCGTTTTCACCTGTTGCAGGGCACAACTGTCTAATGTATAAACTGATATATAAGCATTTAGAGAGTGACTGAGTGTGTGAGACTCCTTTAATTGTATGGATGCAGAAGTGTTTGTGTTACTGTGCACTCCTGTAATCTCTGCAGCTCAAGCAGGATGGCAGACTGGATCTCTGCATCAGTCTGTCTTGGCTTGTAGTAGAGATAAAGTGTTTATCACAGTAGATGTAAAATGAGGAAAATGCCTAAGATAGCTAAAAGCATAGAAACTATGCAGTGATGTTTCCTTGGTATACCTTTCAACTGATCTGCAACTCATCCTGTCTGAGTAAGAGGTAGTATTCATTCATTTTATAACCCTAGGTGTATTTTTCATTGCTTTGTTGAACTCATGACCTTTTATCATCTAAATGTCTTACAGCATCAGGATCCACAGCTGAACTGTTCACTAGGTGAAAAATTAAGCATTTTGTGAAAAAAAAGGAGAAAGAAAGGAAAAGAAAAAGAAAGGAAAAGAAAAAGAAAGGAAAAGGAAGGGAAGGGAAGGGAAAGGAAAGGAAAGGAAAGGAAAGGAAAGGAAAGGAAAGGAAAGGAAAGGAAAGGAAAGGAAAGGAAAGNAAAGAAAAGAAAAGAAAAGAAAAGAAAAGAAAAGAAAAGAAAAGAAAAGAAAAGAAAAGAAAAGAAAAGAAAAGAAAAGAAAAGAAAAGAAAAGAAAAGAGAAAAGAAATCTGTCGTGTTTTTCCTGGAAGCTCCACAAGATAACGTATAAAAATGAGTGCTGTCAAGTGAAACCAAGGAACATGAATAATTCTTTACCCATCGTGTGCATGCCTCATGTGATTTTATAGTTCACATACCAGCTCTGACATCTTTTTTTTTTTTTTCAGACAAAACTCATAGCCTACTAGTTTTGTTATATCCAATTTGAGATTGAAAGGGCAAGAACTGCACATAATATTCAAAACACACATGCCTGTAGAGTGAAATAGTGATCACAGAATCACAGAACCTCTGAGGCTGTCAGGTATCTATGGAGATTGTCTAGTTTAACACTCCTGTTTAGAACAGCAGGTGGCCCAGGACTATGTCCAGTCAGGTTTTGAATATCTCCGTGGATGCATACTCTGGATAACCTGATACAGTGTTTGACCACCCTCACCATAAAAGAAAAATTTTCTTCTGTTTACATGAGATTTCCTGTGTTCCAGTTTGTGCCCATTGCCTCTTGTCCTGTCACTGGACACCACTGAAAAGAGCCTGGCTGTGTCCTCTTTGCACCCTCCCGTCAGGTATTTGTACACACTGACGAGACGCCCCCTGACCCTCCTCTTCTCTAGACGGAACAGTGCGAGCTCTCTCAGTGTATCCTTATAGGAGAGGTGCTCCAGTCCCTTGATCATCTTGGTGGTTCTATGCTGGACTCTTTCCAGTATGTTCAGGTCTCTCTTGTACTGGAGGCCCCAGACCTGAACACAGCACTCCAGTTGCAGCCTCACAAATGGTGAGTAGAAGGGAAGGATCACCTCTCTTGACCTGCTGGTGATACTTTGCCTAATGCAGCCAAGAATACTGCTAGCCTTCTTAGCTGATACTGCTGACTCATGTTCCACTTGGTGTCCACCAGGACTCCCAAGTGCTTTTCTGCTAAGCTGCTTTCCAGCTGGGCAGCCCTCAGCACGTAGGATCCTCCTTCTTGCCCTTCTTGAAGATCAGCGTGACATCTTATTTCCTCCAGTCCTCATGGACCTCCCACAGTCACCATGACTTTTCAAAGATAATTGAGAGTGGCCGCACAATAACATCAGGCAGCTCCCTCAGCACTCACGGGTGCATACCATCAGGAACCTTGTACTTATGCGTGTTCAGTTTGTTTAAGTGTTCCCTAATTTTATCTTCCTCCACTGAGGGCAAGTCTACCTTGCCCTGGACTTTCCCACTGGACTGAGGGGCCTGGTATTGCTGCAGACTGATCTTGCTAGTAAAGACTGAGGCAAAGAAGGCACAGAGTATCTCTGCCTTTTCTTTGTCTGTTGTCACTGGGGCCCCTGCCTCCTTTATCAGTTGGGTCCACTTTTTCCCTCGTCTTCATTTTGCTGCTGGTGTACCTGAAAAAGCCTTTCTTGTTGCCCTTCACATGCCTTGACAGATTCAATGCCAGGTGGGCTTTGGCTTTCCTAATCCCATCCCTACATGCACAGATGGTGTCTCTATGCTACTCCTGGGTCAGCTGCCCTTGCTTCCACCTCCCATACGTTTCCTTCTCATGTCTGAATTTAATCAGGAGCTCCTTATTCAACCATCCAAACCTCCTGCTGCCTTTGCGTGATTTCTTGTTGGATCCTCATGCACCAGTTATAATAATTTATGTTTTGTTCCCTGTTCCTTACTTCATACGTCTTAGCCCTGGCTTTATTTTTGATCACTACTGAATACCACTCTGACATTTTCAGACAACTGCTACATATCTGCATCTGCTCTCTCAAGTTGAAGGGAGACCGTCACTGAATTTCTGAAGTTAGTATTAATTTGTTTTTGTTGTGTGTTACTTTGCATTCATTAACATGCAATTTCGTGTAATGTTATCACAGAGGTGTCACAAGGACCTGCTACATTTTCCTCTTCTGAAACAAACAGGACTGTCATCAGATTCTGACCTAACAACCGTCAGTGGGCTACCTTTAGCACTGCAGGGTCTAACCTAGACAGAAGTTGGCAGTTCATCAGCTTTTTATGAACTTCTTTAACAAAAGTATTAGTCAGCATTATGTTTTTCAGATTTCTGTATGAGATAATGAAGACAGAGAAATCCTGTAAGTATGCCAAGGAAACTTTACTGAAGCTTTTTACCATTCTTGCATGGTCTCTGAAAGAGGATGCAGTACCTACAAGAAATGAAACTTCTGCTTTTTCTGGTATTTTGGAGAAAGCATATGATAAAGAACATGGAGAAATGCAGGTGAGAATTGAAAAGAAGTGAGTCAAACTTGAAAGGCCTGGCTGAACACTGTTTCAGCTATTTGCTGGCTGAACTACAAGGCACAATTATCTGGACTACCAGAGGACAGACCACATGGTTATACTAAAAAAGTTAGGAAGATCCAGAAAGCACTGTAAGCAGAGCTGTCCTTTTATTTTTATACAGGTCAACAGTCAGATGTTTGACTTTGGCTTCTTTTTCTACTGTCTTTTTCAGTTTCAGGGTATATAAAACTCAGTTTGTGGTAATCTGCTTTTTCTTAGTGTGTCCAGCCTTTTAAATTATTGTGTGGGTGGAAAATTTGACAGAAGCAATTTTTTTTTTTTTTTTAAGTATAGGGCATTTATCAAGAAAGATTTTGAAAATAACTTCATGGTCCTTGCACTTCTGTTTCCTTTAGTGCAACCAGAGAATGAAATCTGATTTTGTATAATTTTTCTAGTTTTCTTGATTTTATATGAAAATCTGCAAATCTGTCAGGAAAGTGAAAGCCTCGGTGCTTTCCTTGCATTCTTTTTTTAAGAGTAATGCTGTCAGTTCTACACATGTTAATATCTTACCTTTTCATTCAGCTTGAATTTTCATATGCTTTTATTACTGAGAGGATGCTATCCTTAACTGTGTGTTAAAAGCCACCGTGGTACATTATTTTGCACATACATATTATTTTTCTTCACAAATTATTTTCGTTCAAATGGGGGACTACAAGCATTCGTCGTGGCTGGCTGTCCAGTTGGGCTGGAGCTCTGGTTATGCATACATGTGTGCTTGCACCCAACGCCAAATACAATTTTGCAGAGACAGAATGGCAGTGCTTACTCCCCAGGTATTGTGTCCTGTCAACTTAGCCTGAGCTTTTACCCCAGCTAGACCCTTCCTGCACACTGCAAACTCCTGATGTGTTTTTGGTTAGCCCCACAGTCCTGTGCACAGGTGCTTCCTTTACACTCACCTGGCAGGGTTTACATTCTGTAAGGATAAATTGCAAAAGGATGCTTAGTGCTGTCAGCACCTGGATCACCTAGCAGCCAAGCTGAAGGATGGACGTTCTAGTGCAGTTTGGGACATAGGTCTAATCGAGTAGTTCCTGGAAAGTAGGATCAAAGAAATATATATATTGTTCCAGGTCTGCAGAAAAACGGGGGAGACTGGAGGAGAGGAAGATGGGAGAAACGAAGTCATGAGGCTAGACACTTTTTTTAGAAATACATGACAAAGCAATGAATAACATTTTAATGGAAGTCTGTCACCATGACAAAATCAATTATCTTTACCATCTCTTGAGGTAGCTGGATGAGGACATACCAGTACTCACAGGAGGTTGCACAATGCAACCTTCTCTCATTGCGACCCATTTGATTTCCACCTCTGATCAACATCCTGCATGTCTACTACCCCATTAAGATGGTACTAATACCCTGTCAATCTAAATAGATATACACAGATCTTCATGATCAAGATGAAAAAAGTTTAAAGAAATCCAACTGGAACTAGAATTTTCTTTCCAAAGACAGGAGAGGCTTTCCCTTGCTGTTACAAGGGCAATAAAATCCTTACTAGAAGGGATACTTAACACTTTCATCTGCTTATGGTAAGACCTTTGATGTGGAAAACCACGATGTAAAGTTTGAGTTAGAGTGTGCATGTTAGTGGCTGTGTTTTTTTGAGTGTAGGTGTGGGTACAGCAAACAAAGTTCGTAAAGAACCAAGGATAGATCCTGCATTTATATAATAGAGAAGGGAACAATGAGTTACTTACAGTGTTTTGAGGTTGTCACATGCTGGCGCTTCAGAATCATGTATTGAGTAGGGTTTGTAAAACGGTATGTCCTTGGATACTTGCATTATAAAGATTTTCTTTTATATTGGGATTCTTGATAGTGGGAGTTGGATATCAGTCAGCTTGGAAAACAAGCTAAATATAAGCATACTTTCTCAATGCCTGTACTGAAGCTATTGTCTCAGGAATCCAAGTACTTGGTGTTCATTCTGCCTCAAATAAGTACAAAGAAGCATAACTCTTCTTTCCCTTTGCTGAGGGAAGGAAAGCAAAGGCTCAGGCTAATGTGGTATACAGCTATAAGGACACTGGTAACACAGCGAACTGTCAAAAATGGGAAACCTTGAAACTCTTTATGAGGCTCCTGACTGCTTGCTTGTATTTAAAACTGAGCACAGTATTTTCTTTGAATTAATACTGCTATTTGAACTAGCAGAGATGAGTAACTGTAAATGATTTCAAAAAGAATACTTACCGTATGGTATTGTAGTGTTTTGTTTTGTTTGCTTTGTTCTGTGTTGTATTGATGTTCTGAGGTAGGCAGCTGGCCACCAGCACCAAAGGAACCCATGTCATCCCTCAGGGTTGGAGCTGGTATTTGAAGAAATGTGGCCAGCATAGGTATAAATAAAATGCAGTGCAGTGCTGTTAAAACTGAAGTCTATCAGCATCAGGCTAGGAGAGCAAAACCTTGAATATCATAATATCAGATGTTAAGCACCAGCATGGTATGTGGAGGTAGGACAGAGAACTGAGTCCCCAAGTATTTTGCTTGCAGGCTGGATTTCTTTCTTCTTTACTCCAAACATTTTAAACTAAGCCTTTTTCCTAAACAGTCCAAGGTGTCAGGGCTCAGGTAGGCCTTTTCTGGTGGGCCTACCAGTCCTATCCTGGTGTCTTTACCTTGACATGTATTTCTAGCTTTGTAGTGATTTCACTGTGCTGTTGTGTCTCATGGTAGAAGCCATGCCTGGAGCTGCCAGTGCTAACACAGAGTTCAAGAAAGGCCTTCATTACTTCACATGCGATGGTATATTTGCAATTCCAGCCTGTCCGAGATAAACCTACAGGTGAAGGTAATACAGCAGCACTGTGAAATTCAGGAGGAGTTTTTGTATATTCATTTCCCAGGGCAAGCATGGAATTACACCTCTATATACCAGGGAAAGACAATGAGGCAAAGAGCAAAATGGAAAGCCTTTGCAACAGCAGGGCAAGAGTTTCAGCAGTAGATGGGGAGTGGAGGAGTGGGAAGAAGCAACAACCCTTTTTACTTCTGCACACAAGAAACTAGCAGCCTGAGAACAGCAGCTGTTGCCTTCCTTGCAAAGGAAAAGGAGATGTATTTTTGCATTGCCTTGAAGTATGCCAGGCAGAGCGTCAAGGTCAGTGATGACTAACTTAATGATTGGGGGTGTGGAGGGGAGGGAAATTCACAGCTCCATTCCCACCACATGTGCAGACTTTGCACTCTGTAGTTTCTCTCTGCCTCAGTTTCTCTGGGAGAAACTCAAGCGCCTTGTCCTAAAGGGATGTTCTGAGAACTGAGCGTTGCAAAGAGCATATGCAGATCAGTGCTTTGGCAATGAGGTAGCTCATAGCTCCCACTGCCGTGCTTAACGTTTTATACCCAATGGTGTTAAGATGGATGTGCGTAATACTCTCTGCTCAGGTCCTTGTACAGGGCTGGGATCTGAAGGAGAGGTTTTACCTGTGCTTTCTAACACTGGGCAGGATCTTCTTGGAATTGATCTAGCCTTGCTGAATTGCTGGTAATTACTTCTGATTTACGAATGTGGGCCTGCTTTTGCCACATGGTGTTATCACATTGTCCCACATGTGGGTCAGATGTTGCAGGACAGCGTTAGATCTGGAGCTGTTTTCTGTTTCTCCGTGTAGATTTCTACATGGATGCATCTCCATATTTGTGTTCAGTTTCTGGAGTTGCTATAATCTGCCACCTGGTGTAGAATGTGAAAAATCAGCTTTTGAACATTTCCTGTTTAGTAAGTAGAGTCAGAAAGCACATTTTGGCTTCATTACATATTTTAAAATTAGGATCCAATGCCTTGGGTTGCTTATGACACAGGCTGAGAACAACTTTGACTTTCTTCTTATCTTAATGTTTAATAGATATATATATATATTAGTTGCTATCTGCTAATTAATCTCTTTTACAGTAAAAGGACTTTATTAATGCATCTGACCAAAACAGACAGCCTTTGCCACCAGTTGGTCAATACTTCTGAAATAAGTATTTTCACTGAAAAAAAACCCAAAGATTTGAAGATCAGCCTTTTGCCTTCTGGTGTTATCCTTCAGCAATTCTCACGTCTCTTCTGACATTTGGCAACATCGCTATAAACAATGATGAACCTCTTAATTTTAGAGTTGCCAGGAGAGGCCTGCATTTTCTAAGTTCGTCTTTCTTCTCCCTCTGTTCACACTAAGAAGAGCAGGAGAGGCTCTGATCTGGCGAACACGTGGGCACTGGTCACTCTCTTCAGGTAAAACTGATGATTTGAGGGTGACCAGGTGCATCAATACAACTATTTGGGAAGGAGGGATGTTGCACGGGTTGGTACTGGCCTGACTCAGTCTTTTAGTCCTCTGCTCATGGAGAGGATGTGTAGGTGCAGGTCCTCAGTATTACTTGAGAATCTCTCCTGGGCTGAAATAAGTAGAAGTTTTTCACAGTGTCTGTGACATGATTGAACGCCTTTTGAGGCCCTGATTCCTCTATTCGTGAGTCTTCCATCAAGTAGATGAACTATGTCCTTTCTCCTTGGATTGCTGTAAGATAGAGGC
This sequence comes from Chauna torquata, assembly GCA_013399475.1. Lineage (NCBI taxonomy): Eukaryota > Metazoa > Chordata > Aves > Anseriformes > Anhimidae > Chauna > Chauna torquata. The sequence goes on along the minus strand of VXAL01000605.1, from coordinate 99,276 downwards.
ATGCCAATTTGTGAGGAGACCTGGTACAAAAAATAGAATCAGAACCTTAATACCCAGCCATTTCATCAGGGTGTTACTGTTCCTACTGTATTTGAAGATTAATAATCACATAATAAAGTATGTCTGCAGTGAAAGACTGAAACTGTAGTCATGGCAAATGTGTGCCATCTTATTGCCATTTTTCTTAAATAATGCTCTGTTGTGGTTTAACCCCAGCAGGCAGCTCAGCACCATGCTGCTGCTCTCTTACTCCCCTCAGAGTGGGACGGGTGAGAGAATCAGAAAGGTAAAAGTGCGAGAACTCATGGGTTGAGATAAAGACAGGTTACTGGGTAAAGCTAAACCCATGTGTGCAAGCAAAGCAAACCAAGGCATCCATTCGCTCCTTCCCATGGGCAGGCAGGTGTTCAGCCACTGCCAGGAAAGCAGGGCTCGTCACGCGTAATGGTTTCTTGGGAAGACAAACGCCATCACTCCCAACGTCCCCCCCTTCCTCCTTCTTAACCCCGGCTTTTATTGCTGAGCACGACACCACACGGCATGGGACATCCCTCTGGCCAGTCTGGGTCACCTGTCCTGGCTGTGTCCCCTCCCAGCTCCTTGTGCACCCCCAGCCTCCTTGCTGGCAGGGCAGCACCAGAAGCTGAAAAGTCCTTGGCTCTGTGTGAGCACTGCTCTGCAGCAACTAAACATCAGTACATTATCGCTACTATTTTCATCGTAAGTCCAAAACACAGTACCATACCAGCTACTAAGAAGAATATTTAAAATATTTGCCTTTTAAAAAAGGGATTGTTGCAAACACAGTGATGACTTCCGTGGTCATGTGGATCAAATATGTCAGCTGAAATGACTCAGTCCATGCAAATTATGCACACGGTGAATTAACTCTTTACTGCTTTTAGCTGTCAGTCTTGCAATTGTTATAGCTCTCCCCCATGGCTACTGAAGACAAGAGAAATATCGGACATAAGGAGCAAATTAGTGTTATCATTAACTACCTCCGTAGTATTTATTAGTACTTTCCTTGAGTAAATGCCTGTGAAAGATAAATTTGTCAGTGCAGACCTGCCATTAGCTGACATAGTTTACTGGCTAATATTGCAGGACAGTGCTGGGGATGTTTCCAGTGTGGTCTCTGATGTGCACTCAGCATTTCAACTTATTCACTATATCAATGTGAATTTCATATGTAGCAGGCTGACTACCTAATCATGATGCAAAAAATATTCTGAGCATTGACTTCTTTTTACACTGCCTTTGCTCTAAGAAAGTGGGAAGTGGGAAATGTGCTAAGAAAAAAAAAAAGTTGACACCAAGGTTATAAAATAAAATCTAATAACAGAATTTTCTTGAAATTTTGACAAGTCTGCCAGCCATGCATAAAACTGTCAGTTTCTCTCAAAGAGTATTCTCTAGTAATGATACTAGATGAACAGAATGAGAATAAACCACAGTAGCAATCCAACTAGAGCTTACTCAGCAATGAATTTTGATTGTTGCTTTAGTAATCAAGGTTTGACTGTCAAAAGTCCTTTCCTTTTTGAAAGGTTGTGAGTGCTCAGCTGACTAAAGATAAGTGAAGCTAGTAGTGGAACATTATCTGTGAACAGACATGCTCCAGCATTTTGCCTTGGTGAATGCTGTGTATTTCTGTGAGAATAAAATAGCTGGAAAAAATATCTTAAAAAATCGATCAATTCTTTTATTTTTGTTAGAAAGATTGGTGTGATGTAAAGTGTCTGACTTACATTCTACATCAGCAGACAGCTATTTTTTTCCAAGTTAGAATTACTGGGGAGAATTAGCTGTCCTTGTTATGGACGAGGTCAGACCAACTGATTGTAGGTAGTCTAAGTATACATCAACCGATCCTACTGATACCTTTTCCAAATGGAAACACTCTTTATCCAGCTGGTAGAGATTGGTGGCTTTGCAAAGACCCATGTTTAGAAATGGATTTGATTCCCCCTCCTCAGACTTAGCAACATTCATGGATTTTATTGTGATTGCTATGGTAGCCTTCCAGCAATAGTAGTGTTGGCTTATGTTTCTCTCCTTCTTCCTTCCCTACTTTAAGAACGTGTGTTTTGTTTGTTACTCTCTTATCCCCTACTTCATCACCTAATACTTTACTGCTGAAAATGCTTTAAAAAAATTAGTAGTTTAGCAGAAAGGTGAGGGAAAGGAAGCATTGGAGAGCATGAATCTCTGTAAAAGAGAAGAAATTGGCAGATAAGTTTGCGTCTTATACAGATCTGAGAAAAAGAGCAGTAGAGCCTCCAGGGGCATTTTGGGGAAGGCAACTGAATTACTTGGGTGTTGTTATTGCAATCAAGGAACTCACTGCAGTTGAAGAGCCTACAGACATCCAAGTGTAGCCAAGGACTTTTGAAATTGACCACACTTTTTTGGTACTCCATTTGAGGTATGTTGAAAGCGCCTAATTAAGGCAGCCAGTGTTTCTGGTCTCTCTTTAAAGCCTTATCTCACCAGTCTGTAGTTCTCAGTGAGCCTCCATGAACTCAGCTCTGAGTTGTAGTGATTTAAGTAACTTGCAGTTGTAGGGAAATTTGATTCAGTAAGTCTTGATGCCCAGTTCTGAGCTTAATAGGGGAAACTAGTTCTCCCACATTGAGTTTTGCAATAGCCCTTGCAAGCTGTTTTGTGTGTATATCTCCCCACACATGAATGATCATCTCTGCTGATGATTTGGTCTTCACATGGATACAGATGCCCATCTTAAGGTTTAGTTGCAGGTTCAGGTCCTGCGAACAGCTCATATTAATGTTCAAAGGATCCCAAAGATGTATGCATCCAGATACCTCCTGTTAGATTCTAGCCACAGTGAAGTGCGTGAAAAATTGACTGCATTTGGGATTCAGGATGAGAGCTAGTCCTGCCAGTGCCTAAAATGAAAAAAAAAAAAAGACAGCTTGAGACAAACACAGTAATTCAGAAAGTGAATCAGGGCTAGATCTTGTAACTCGCAAGACTTGAGTAAATCCATCCCAGTACATACCAGATAGGGTCCAGGAATTATTTGCAATTGTTAGTCTCTCTTGTGTACATGGTTTTAGAAGTCAGTGGAGTGGGAAGGGGGCGCGAGGAAGGGCAACTTTAGAATTTTAAAGCAGAAAAAATTAAGAACCCTTTGTTACAAGACTTTAATATTTTGTCACTATCCAAACAGTTGTTACAGTTACTTGAGGTCAAATTTTCACACTGGTTCACCAGAAAATGAGCAGGGATATAGGAAAATCTGTGAGCTTTTTAGTGAGGTTTTTTTTCCCCCGCCTCCTCTTCCTGTTTTAGGTATTCTTTCATAGGATCATTTTCTTATTTCAGAGGAGCATTACTTCATGTACTCTGTATTTATTACACCAATTCCAAGGGCTAAGCAAGCTGTACTTTTGTTTAATTAATTAATTTAGTGTTAGTAATATGCTTGGAAGACAGTAAGCACCCTCTAAGTGCTAATATAATTGTCACTTTTCCTACCAAGTATGTTGCCAGGTGAAAATGTAATATGGATATGATTAATCCAATATGGTAACAGGCAGGAGTCTCATGGCATGTTAATAGCTTGGAAACAACAAGTTACAAAAGCATCAGTAGTTTACAGTTGAAAACATAGCTTACAGAGCCTAGTGTACTGATAAAAATGCAAATATTAAAGTATTCTGGAGAATGTATGCAAATTGTGTGTGTATGCATATGCACATGCAACAGCACACTGCACAAAATGGCAAAAAGGATAATCTAAATGCTTTTGGAGAGATTGGCCAACATTACCATCTTTTTGCAACAAAAGTTGGTTTATGCATTTCCTGTACCTGAGAGCATTGCTTCCATCTCTCCCCCTTGCCTTCAGTTACTTCCTTCCCATACATTTTTGCCCTAACAGTGCTTCATGATGAAACACTGATGAAAAACTTGCAGTATTTGCACTGCAAACTTATATCTTCATGACTTAATAGTCAGCCCTGACAGGCCTGCAATAAGGTGTGAATTCATGAACTTGATTGCTAACAGCATGACTTTACTGACTGGTGTAAGGTGGCTAGGCACATTTGGAAACGTACTGGACAGCTAGGGTTTCAAATCGGTGCCCGATGTCTTTGGATCTAAGCTAAAAACGTGAATGAATGTACAATCCTTACTAGGTTTCACTTAAAAGGCAATAAATAAAATTGTATTTTACCATGAGTTTGTTGGCCATGGACCAAATCAAGGAAGCAAAGATAGCCAGTAAGGCATATATATTCACACTCTCTTGCACCAACCTCAGAGTTTACCCTAACTGCACATAATTTCTGCTTGATACAGCAAACTATTTTTCATACTGTTATGGCGTGTCACCTCTGAACTCCAATCCTACACATAGTTTATTATATAAGAAGGCCTATTAACTTCAGTAGAGGACTACTCTTGCAAGGAAAGCTGTGCAGTGCTGGGCCAGTTGCTAATAAAGGAGAGCTGATCATGTTATTTCGAAGGGCCAAGACTATTTGAGGTCTCCTTATAAGTTGAAATTAATTTTCCAGGGGAAGTGAACTAGGAGTTTCAATTTCTGTGTTAGCAATAAGTGTCGCACCTTTATTCTCCATCATTTATATTCATTGGCTGCTTCAAACTGGAACCTGTGTGGTTTTGCTTCTATACAGAGTGGCATTTTATTTTCTCGGTGTCCAAGGATTCCTGTTTTCAGTGAAATCCTCTGGCAGCACTCTTTTTCGCCAGAACACTTTTTGTCATTCAGAAGGCTGGTATGTTTTAATGAACATTATTTTTTCTCCTGTCTCAGCCTGTCAGAAAAGTTTAGTAAACCTTGTGTCCTGTGACAAATGCATTTAGCAGGTGGATGGAGCATATGCACAGTGTGCTCTCTTTGGAGTTGCTGTCTCTGTAAATTACTGAGCTGCAGACCAAAAACATCTGGCATCCCCTTAAGGGGAAAGGTGAACGCATTGCTTAATATTGGCCAATCACAGCAGGACTTACTGGCTTCATTAGAAAAAGGAGTCAGGGAAAAACAGCATGAAGTCTGCCTGCACAATGTGTACAGAGGGTATATAAACCAGTCTCACCTTAGGGCAAGGAGGCAACAGACCCGCTTCCATTAGACACATCCCCTGCCTAGATACACCACTATCTTCTTCGTGGCATGGTGTCATTCCAGGTTTGTGTCCTGTCTGATGCTAGAAAAGAATCATACTGCTGTCACCAGGACCTTCTTTGCATCTAGGCATTGTGAGGTTGTGGTTGTGATGCAAATGGTGGAATCTTTTGAATGTGTGTCCATGGGCCAGACACAACAGGACACACACTCAAAATGTAACTTGGGACTTCAACTCCCCTTCAGCAGCTGCCTGGAATCACTGCATCAAGTTCTTGGGAACAGCACTGGCAGCACCGGGAAATGCTGAAATTTTGAAAATAATTTTGGGATGGGAGTCTTCTTTGGAAACCATGTCTTGGACATCATAACTGAGTCTCTTTTTCAGAAAATGCTACTGAGTGTCTGTTCCCACTCCAATGAGGAGTAATTCTTGAGTCCAGCAAGTTTGTGGGAAGGCTGAAGGTTACATGTAAAAGTGCTCTGGAGAGCTTCAAAAAAGCCACTTCTTGAAATCATTCAGTTGAGTGGAATAATAATTTGGCCTCTGCTGAATGTGGGTACACAAAGGACCCCAAAATTGAATAGTAAATGAGAGCAAGTACAAACACACTGGATTTCTGGGAGGAGGGGAAGGAGGTCACATTGTGCAGTGATGTGCTATTTGATGATCCTTACAACACTGTCACAGCAACTAGCCAGTGGAGGAAAAGTAATAGTCAGGGGAAGAGGCTCCAAAAGAAGGAAATCATAGGCTGCGTGAACTACATAAAAATGCACAAAATCTTTGCATCGAGATTTTCCCCTTTAGTTGTTCTGCTATGTAAAGTTAATTGCAAAGATCAATAGACAAAAATCAGTTACCGTTAAGAGCACACAGGTGTCTAAGCTACTGGATTTGTTTAACACGTTTGGGCTTCCACCGTATATATGTACATATGACAGATCCAAAGCATTTAATATGGTATACTTATTTTTAAGAAGTTACTACATTTTAAGTGAATGTTCTTGCTCAATCTTTACTTTTCTTCCTTATAATATTGTCCGGTGGGTGCTGAAAACAGAGGAATTACAGTGGCCCTAGCTTACTGCTCTATTTTAAAGCGGATGGCCTGGCCCATTGGGCTGGAACACAAGAAGTGGATTCTTAGCCAGGTACCCTGACTGGATGGTTTCACAACTATGAGCTTCAACCCACTGTGTAGCTGAAAAAGGAAAGGGGAAGGGGATCCAATGGCACCTCCTCTTTGTAACTATTTGAGACATGAGCAAAAAGCTCATGTGATAGAACCAAGACTGACCTGTAGCTACACTTCCTGACGCATGCTCGTTTTGATACATGATATAATTCTCCCATTTCACTGTCATTCTGTAAATAACAACACTTGTTTCTAATCCAAACAGATTGTTTCTGATCTGTCTGTTCAGCCCATTTTTCAAGGTTAATGGCTATATGGCTAAAAATATAGATGAGGTTATACAGAGAATTTGCTGGGAAAATGGTGTAAATTTTACTTTCCCTGTAATGCCACCTGTTCATCATCTATCACAGTCCTAAAGCATGAGGGATTCCTCCTCCTGTGAATTATAGCTGTTAAAGAAGAAAAGCATTTAGCATTTAGACTGTCGGTCTAACCTTCTGCAACATCTCTTTGAAGACAGAGGTACAAACTCTGAATTGTATCTCAGTTGCACATGCAAAAACCATGAACAGTCAGTGAAGCTGTGAGTATTCATAGTGAAAGTCCATTTCAGAATAAAAGTAAAATGTTTAAAGAATCCGTGCTACAATATCATTGGGAAGCAGAAAAAAGCATGAATTTTATTTAATATTTGTAGATGAACTGGTGTTCAGAATGCTACTGTTAAGGCTGTTCAAGAGCCCTCAGAAACAATCAGGCTATGAGCCCAATGTTTTGATCTCTCTTAAAGGAAAAGTATTTGGCTGCCTCCAGACCTACATGAAGCATCGTTTCTTTTCTGTTAGAGCAACTCTAAAGAGTTCTCAGCAGGGACTCTAAAAGTGAGTTAGTTCCGTTGTATTTCTGTCCAGTTGTCTACATGCTGCCCAGATTTATAAGGGGCAATATCTGTCTCAAAGTACTTGTAGTCTTACTAGGCAAGATAGCAAAGTTCTGGAAGTACAGACAAGAAGGAGTGAGATGACTAGCCAATATCACGTAACAACTGGAAGTAGATATTCTGTGTCCTAGAGAAATGTCCTACCCTTCATATCATGGTCTGCCTTTTAAGACACAATCTGTTTGAATAGTTAAAGTTATCTAGAACAATAATGTAAAGGAATAAATTCAGGAATAAAGTGTTGTGCCTTAAATAATTATAATGACACCTTAATGACCTATTTTGATTTTTAGACAAGAAAAATGGATAAGTCTTGTATTAAAACCTACAAGTAGAGCATGATTCTTTTAGATACATATCAAAATAAAATTATGTTCTCTCCTGAGTGTTTTTCCACCTGCCGTAACAGGAATGTTCTATTAATAAGCATAATAAACAGAATCAGTGACATCAATTGTTTATAATTTCTCCATATTTAGGGAATTGTACACTTTGTTTGTGTGCGTGCACACGTGTGCTTTCCATCCCAAGTGATGGCACAAAGATAAATGAATAAGGTAGCATCCTTTGAAAGAGTGTTCATACTTTCTGATGCTGCAGTTTTCAGAGGCTACCAAAGACCAGCCAGAACAGTTGGATGCATGAATGTAGCGTGGCTTGAAATAGTTGTGGTTTTGTAGTAAGAACAGCTCTCCTGCCCCTGACAGTTTCTGTGGGATTTTTTCATATTTTTATTTCCCTGCAGCACTAAGGGCATGATGGGAAAGACCCTGAGTGCAGGAATGGACATGAAGTATTTCTGCAGTGGTTTTCCTGTAGAATAAGGGGTTAGGGAAAGCAAATTTGTGAACTATTACGAACTGGAAGTTAGGAAAGGCAGCTGTCACAGACTCATTGTGTACTTTCATAATTCATGGTTACACGTCTTCTCTTGTTCTCAGTGGTGGATAATTACATGAAAATTATACAGACCTCTAAAATAAATCTCCCAAAGCTATCCACTTGATTTCAAACATTTCAAGATTACTCAGGGCTTTAAGCAAGACTGCATAAATTTCCTGCATCACTGCCTGCAGTTTTGCAACCTTTTCATCCAAATATAGATAATCACATTAGTAATGACTATTACTCAGTTTGCATTGCAGGCATCCATAATTTGGGTCATCATAAATTCCATATTTCCAAAGAAGGTCATAATTTCACTTAGAGGTTTTATCTACATCTTCTGCTTGTTTTGGAGGGTCTCATAAATGAGGAACCGAGCCAGGCTTCTCCTATGGTGGGACTGGTCAAGCTCTGGTCCCACACTGAATCTCTGACAGTCTGGTTGCAGACAATTCTGCTCTCATCCATCTCACTCAGCAAGGGCAATTGTCTTTCCCTCCTCCAGGTGCCTGATGGATGGATGGATGGATGGATGGATGGATGTGGATGGATGGATGGATGAATGGGTATCTTAAAAATGTGCTATGCTATCTTTTGCTGGTGTTTGAAGAGCTATTGGCAGGACAAAGGGAAAAAAATTACTGCTGGTGGTGTTCATGAACTCTGGCCACATCAGCAAATAGTTTAGCAAAGGAAGAGCAAACCAGCAGATTGAAATATTTAGTGCTGAGATCATTACAACTACACTGTATGCATTACAGGGTTTATTTCAGGCTGAATTTAGTCTAGCACCTGAGTTAAGCATCCAGACTCATGTGAATCAGAGCAGTGCTAAGCAAAAATCATTGGTGCAAACCTTTATGTCCCCATTAAGGTTTGGGGTGCATTTGCTGGGAGCCAGAGTAGGGCTTTTGAACAAGTTTCCTCTGGGTGGATCACAGTTTACATATGCCAAAACTACTCTGCATGCTGAACTAGTACTCAGAAAGAGGGAGTTTCTCTGGCCCTTACTATGTAACCACACTGCTGCTTCAAACAAAAAATGTGAATGTACCTCTAGCCTTCCATGGGGATAGTCCAGGAAACATTATAGTTGTTTGCTGCAAAGACACCATTCTCAATGCTGCAATACATTGACACCTGTCCTGCTAAGTAGCAGTGGAACCATTCCTACTGGACCTGACAGCAAGTGTTCACAAAATTACCTTTTTAAACAGTGGCCCTCTATGTGTCATGGAGGCTGATATGATAGGAAAATTTATGTATTGTTTCCTTGTGCAGTGCTTCTTGCTACAAGCAACATCTTCAGCTGGTTTGGTCTTTCCATCTCACAGATTTCACCATGGAAAAGAAGTGGAGGTTTTGAAATCTGCTATATTGAATTAGTCATTGGTTCATTTTACCATACTGTGAGAAGTATAAGCCGAGCTTATTAACATTAACAGCATTAACAGCATTAACAGCTGCTCTCCTGAAGTGCTGTATGCCAAAAGATGATTGGTGCACATTCAACATTTTGCATCATATGCAATTTCAGAAATGGTGATGGATAAGTTTCAAAATAAGTAATGATGTATAGCAAGAGTTCTGGTCCATAATTAGCATGTCCTATCTAGTTTGGGTTTTTATGTTTTTGAAAAGCACATATTGTTAATCTCAAAAGTAAGCAAAATATTAAATATGGATTTAGATGAGTAACAGTAGCTGTAAAAAGAACAAAAACAGCCTTGCCATTAGCATGAACTTAATTCTGATAACAAAGCTTCTTTAGAAGCTCTAGTTCTGTCTGAAAGATAGATATGGTTTAAGTACTATGAGATATGTATAGAAAATTGACATGACACATGACATCCTGACCTCTAAATTGGAGAGATATGGATTTGAAGGGTGGACTATTTGGTGGATAAGGAACTGGCTGGATGGCCACAGCCAGAGTTGTGTCAATGGCTCTATATCCAGGTTGGAGGGCAGTGACAAGTGGTGTCCCTCAGGGGTCCATCTTGGGACTGGTGCTTTTTAATATCTTTATCAATGACACAGACAGTGTGATCAGCTGCACCCTCAGCAAGTTTGTAGAAGTCACCAAGCTGAGTGATGCAGTTGATACAACAGAGGGGAGGAATGCCATCCAAAGGGACCTGGACAGGCTTGAGAAGTGGGCCCATGTGAACTTAATGAGGTTCAACAAGTCCAAGTGCAAGGTGCTGCACCTAGGTCGGGGCAATCCCAGACATGAGGACAGACTGGTAGAAGAACTCATTGAGAGCAGCCCTGCGGAGAAGGACTTGGGGGTTCTGGTGGACGAGAAGCTCAACATGAGCTGGCAGTGTGCGCTCGCAGCCCAGAAGGCCAACTGCATCTGTGGCTGCATCAGCAGAGGCATGGCCAGCAGCTCAAGAGAGGTGATTGTCCCCCTCTGCTCTGCCCTCATGAGGCCCACTTGGAGTCCTGCATCCAGGTCTGGGTCCCCTGCATACGCAGGATGTGGATCTCTTAGAGCGGGTCCAGAGGAGGGCCACAAGGATCATTAGAGGGCTGGAGCACCTCTCCTGTGAAGAAAGCCTGAGAGCTGGGGATGTTCAGCCTGGAAAAGAGAAGGCTCCGTCGAGACCTCACTGTGGCCTTTCAATACTTAAAGAGGGCTTATAAAAAAGATGGGGAGTGATTTTTTACTCAGGCAGATAATAATAGGACATGGGGGAATAGTTTTAAACTAGAAGAGAGGAGATTTAGATTAGGAGGAAATTGTTCACGCAGAAGATGGTGAGGCACTGGCACAGGCTGCCCAGATAAGTTGTGGATGCCCCATCCCTGGAAGTGCTCAAGGTCAGGTTGGATGGGGCCCTGTGCAGCCTGGTCTAGTGGTGGTATCCCTGCCCATGGCAGAGGGTTGGAACTAGGTGGCCTTTAAGGTGTCTTCCAACTCAAGCCATTTTATGATTCTATGAAAAGTGAAGAAAAGCAGAACTGGCCCTGATCAGTGTCATCTGCAGAGCCTTTTAAATGAAAAGGCCAATCACACTTTGGACCAGACCTGAAATCTTGCATGAGAAGGAACGGTACAGCAAGCCAAGAAACATGCTCATAAGGCGTTCTGAACAATCTCTGGACTGCAAAACCTATCCTGAATTAAAAAAATTCTGCCTCAAACATGCCATCTGGTCTTATAAATCTGAATACTTTAGTGAATAGGGCTGCTAAAACAGCTGTAGCAGCAACCTTCAAACGCATGCATCATATATTCAGAATATGCAGTCATCAAATAATAATGCTGTGATTGAAACAGAACAGGAGGCAGTGAAAATCAAGTTACACCTAAAGGAACAAATGTTTGCATAGCAAGTGAAGGCAGCTGTCTCAGATTATCCCGGTGTTCACAGGTATTTGTGAACCGTTGAAATAAACACATTTATTATGTTTTTCTACTAATACAGTTGTGACACAATCTTAGCAGAACATCATAGTGATGGATGTCTTGGACATAAAATTAGATAAATTAAGGTATGCCTGCCTGGCACGTACTCCAGTATATGCACCGCTGTCTTGATGCTCTAGGCAACCTATTCTGCATCAGAAGTGTGGTCAGATGAAATTGGCCTGGTCCTGAGTCAGCCAGGTATCAGTTACACAGCCAGGAGTAAAGAACAAAGCATTAAAGAGTTAATCTTGGATACATATTCCACTGTCAATTCAAACGATTAAATAGTCCAAATTGACCTCCCCTGTCAGAAAGTGAGGCTGGCAAGTTGTATTCAGTAGGTTATATGTTCCATCACTTTAGTTTAGAGCTTGGATCAGGGAAGAGGCTTTGCAGATTTTAAGTGCTAAGTAATGCTTTGCTTTATGGCGAAAGTGCAAAAAAGCTATTTAGCACCAGCTATTTATGTAAACACCACTGTTAGAATACTCTATGTGCACTACTCCAAAGTGGATTAAGTTGGACAGCTCAAAGGCATTTTTTTTGTGAAATTAGATAACCCCCACAAAGAGTTAGAGAAGAATAAGGACAGCACACTGAATTCACACCTGAGCTTACATGACAATAAATTCCTAGTGTTGACAGGTTGTGAGATCACAGAGCTCATAAATGGTTTGTACACATAAAGTGCAGTGTGGTCACAGCAGACAGGCAGCCAAACAGCCTTGAATGCTCAGAGGAAGCAGCAGAGCTTTTGCTGGCTAATTAAACAATCATGCTGTTACAAAGCAAAACAAATGAAGAAAGTAAAATATAAGATGGAGGCAGTGTTAAAATAGCCAAGGCAGCTGGAAAGCTGCTATATAGAACATTGACTGACTTTGCAACAGGGATATAAAGATCCGGACTCAGAGATTTAAAGATATTAAAACATCACTCCATAGAGCTTCGCCATGTGTAATCTCTGTTTACATAAGTAACCCTTTAGGGTGCTCACAATTTTTTTAAAAATAAATGGCCAGACTTTTGTGATATTTTCCTTACCCGTGGTGTGCTGGCGAGAACAATATCAGGAGTCTTTCTTTATCTCCACTACAGCCATAGGCGTAGCCATCAAGCTGAATTGCCTTGTGCATCCTCGAGAGTGGTGTTCAGGGCTATGCATGTGCACAGAGGTGGTGGCCTTGGCACGCTGTGTGCAAGTGACTTGCAAAGCAGTGCTGAAGGATAGGTCCTTCTGGAACCTTCCAGGAATGTTCTGCTGTGAGTGATTTCCTATTGGAGATGTTTCCTGGCAGTACCACAGTGCTTCAGGCACTTGTTTCATAAGTGGAGGAATGGCATGGCCTGGAAGTCAAACACCAGTCAGACCAAGAAAAGATATTGTAGGAAGCGGGTGATTGCGCTGCCCCCTGCACCATCTGGAGGATGGAGTCCATGCACCCGGAGATTTGTGGTAATCATACACTTACCTGCATTTGAAGAAATATTTCTTACTGCCGAAAAGGGGTAGGTGGTCTCTAAATGAATGTCTTTGTCAGTACTTTGTCATTGCTTAGCACAGCTGGGGCCAGAGAGCTTTGCTGAGTTCAGAAAGTTCTCATGTTTAGACGAGCAAATGGGAGGTGGGCTGAGTAAAGCAACCTCAGGAAAATATCCCTCCACGTCAATGTTCTGTACCCAGGCAATATTACAGTACCACAGGCATCTGTTACTCCGGAAAGCAGCTGCTTTGCCCTCTCCATTTGCTCAGTTACTCCTGTGCAATCTTGGGCAAAGCTTTTTGAATGCTCTTGAATACTGTCTTGGTGGCCGTATACCATAAATGTTTTATGTGGAAAGATATTGCTCTGCCCTGGGGTTGGGAGAACAGGGAGGTGCTTACCCGAGCTGTCAAGCTAAACTGTGTGGGTGAGCCCAGGGAACAGAAACCCACAGTCTGGACTGTGACACTGAAATCCTATGCCTTGTTCAACATCAGCACTCCTTGCCCTTGCAGTGGAAGGAAAGGCCAAGCTGATCTTTCTGACCAGCGTGGCAGCAATCACCCATGCATGAAGCACCTGGTCTGTGCTAGCAGACAGGTCTCTGCAAAGGCTGTCCATCTATCCATATTCCTCAGGCTGCACCAACCACAAGACAGTGCAGGAAACAAACAGCCCAGGCTTAGCCCTTGCTCTAGGCAGAAAGTGTCCCCTGAGATACCAACTTTCTCCTCTGGCTGGAGTTTCTCAGATTCTCACGTCTGCTCTTCTGTAATTTGTTTTCATTTTCTAATGAAAGCTATGTGATGAAATGAGACAATGGTCTCATGTGGGACTAGAATAGTCCAGCTCATGCTTGTTACTAATTAGTTGGGTTTCAGTTCTTGATTTCAAACTATTAAAATAATTAAGTTTCTGTGAAGGCTTAATCACAGAGAGTAACCTTAATCTTACACTCAGTAATGTCAGTAAGAGTCCCATTGGGTAATGGATTTCCAGCTAGCCACTTCCAAGCATTGCTTCTGGTGACCTGCTCGTATCATCTAACTGGTCTGCACTGAAAGCAGTGTGCTGATTGCAACAAATGAATGAGGAGTGCGTGAGTCTGGTGCATAATCAGTGCCAGCTCAGGGAGGTTTTTCTCATTACAATATGTTAGAGAAACTTTCATTAGAGTTCCCCATGGCCAGCTGTTGAAAAATGGTTAACTCTCCCTTGGCTGGAGCTGAAATTCAAGCCACATGCTGAAGCCCTTGCTACATAAATTTGAATATCTGAAGTGTGCTTAGGGGTAGTGCTGGACCCATATCTAAGGGAACATAAAAAGCCTTGAAGATGACCCAAATCTGAGTAGAGCGAAAAGTGTCTGGACCACATGCTAAGCTGTGACAATGTACATGCTGAGTCAGGAGTGCTAATGTGGGAACCAAACTAGCACTTAACACCTTTTCATGCTCAAAATCATCCATCACCCCATCCCTGCAGGTAAACCTCTGCCTGGGAAGATTGCTTGCTTTAAAACACTTCAGGAGGCTTTTCCACTTCTCCTGTTCTGTACCAGCTCAGAGAGTGTATGTATGCAATGTAGAAATGCCATATGGAACTGGGCTGATATGATCCATGTTTAGCATATAATCTCCTTCTGCAAAGCAGCAAATCTTTGAATTAGCTTATCCCTGAATGAGGATGATTTTTCCTGGCTTTCTGCGGCTCCTCTGAACTCCAGAACAGTCAACAAGGTAGTGCCTTAGGAGATTATGCTAGTGGCATTATCTTATATGTGTCTAAGCATCTTCCTATTTTTAAGAATATTCTTAAATAGGTGTAATAAAAGCATTACTTCACAACTCAGGAGTTTCTGAGAACATTATTCTATGACATAGACATGACATCCTTTTTTTAAAAAAAATTTTTACCAGAGTTTTCCTCCCTTTTTTCTCCCCTCCCTCAGGGTACAAGCCAAATCAGGCCTTAAGGCCTTACTGGGGAAGAAAGCCATACAATGGTACAAAGATGTAGGGAAGGGAAACAGCTCACTGTGCAGTAATAAGTACGAATAACAATCCAGAAAAAGAGAAGGGTAATGTTGAAGTATGAAAGGCCCGGAACGGCATGTAAAACTGTGCTGGGATAAAGATAATGCAATTATATCAAACAAAAAGACGCCCTTGCTCTGAATATTACGTTTGAGTCTGTTTGAAATGGAGGGGATTTGGAAACAAGCAACAAAAATCATCAGAGTTCTGTTCTGGTTTAGGCAAGAGGTGGAGAGTAGTGGTGGTAGAATGGCCTTCTGTGAAAGAGGAGCATTATATAATATTTCAGGGTTTCTGCTCAGTCTTACCCTGTGAAACAAGGAATCTCAGTGGAATGAAAAGGAAATCTTTCTTAACCAGCAGATAACGATCCTTTGTTGCTCACTGCCACAAGAAGAGATGTCTCTTACCCATGTGAAGGGAAGGTTGAAAGCTTTCCTAACCAGAGAGGACCGAATCATTGAAACAGGTCATTAAACAGGAAAGAGAAGGCTCCTGCCAGGACGTGCTGTGGACTGATGCCTGACTCGCATTCCCCTCCCATGTGCCCCATACCAGCCCCTCTGAGGAAGAGCTGCTGCGTTAGACACCAGTGGCACTCCATTTCTTTAATTCTGTTCAGCACAGGTGGTACAGATGTTTCTGGAGCTGCAGCTCACCCCGTAATCTTCCATTAGACTGACCTGTAGGAAAATTGCATGCCCATTACGATTCTCTTAAGCAGTCATTCAGTTTCGAGTGAAGTGCACAGATGAGAGGCCAAAGATTGGGTGGATCAAGAGGTGTATATTATGAATAGTTCCTCACACTGGCTATGTAATACTAGTGGTGCAACACTTCTAATTTCATTACTGCTTATGCCCCCTCTAAGAATATTCTATGACTTTTTCTTTCTATGCAGCTTTCTCTCTGCTAATACAGATAAAATCTTTGCTGAAAAAGCAGAAGTTATTCAAACCCTATCAGAAAGTAGCAGGATAGCCCTTCTTCCCTGACCATCAGAGGCGAAGCAGTGCTGTCTGCATGTTACTTTGAAGCAAGTGCAGAGGGAGATAAGATGTGTACTGTGTCACCTTTAGCAAGGCGACAATGCTCATTTTATTTAAGGGCTGCTGGAATTGTATTGCATTACTTCCAAGTGTCCATCCACATGTTCAGATGCTGTACATTTGTAGAAACAGGGTGCTGTGTGTAGATAAGGGCTTAAACAGGTTTTGAAATGCTATTATCTCAGTTTGCCAGCATCTGGATGGATCTTTCTTGACTTTCTCTCTCTTTTATTTCTTATGCCATTCTAAAATCTTTATAATCTGCACACACACACACGCACACACAGAACCCACACATATAATATTGACACATACTGCAAACACAGATTTCCATTGATGTTTGTAAAGGGGTCAGGGTGTGTGTGTGAGTTTAATATTTTTGGTTAGAGATTAAAGAGAGTGATCTCTTTTCTGTTCAGAAATTTGTTCTCAACGTTTTCTCTTCTTTTCTGAGTTTCAGGCAGTCTCTACTAGTCATTCTTATAAATTACCAGGCAGTTTCTACTAGTCATTCTTATAAATTACCTTTTTTTAAACTGGTACATACAGCTTTCCAGATCTCTTTCTCTGCCTTCATGTTTTTTCCTGATGTAAAGAAAAGGCTGTTGAACACAGTTCATAGTGGAATGGACCCACAACCACTCAGCTCCAAGATATGAGTCTCTCCTGTTCAGCATGCAGACATGGAAACACACCTATGGTAACAGCCTTGAATACTTTTAGCTTCCCATGCTGACCTTCTCCATTTGTTACTGTTGGTGGTGCAAAACCCAGTCTGCAAAGCCTTACTCTGGATGGTGTTGCACTGGGATGAATTCACAATTAGAGTTTCTTAGATCTTATTGCAGGATGGCTGCAGGTGCCACCAACCTGAAGAAATTTGTCTTCACTGTTGTCACGGCAAGTTATCACTCAGGCAACCGAGCAGAG
Source organism: Chauna torquata (assembly GCA_013399475.1). NCBI lineage: Eukaryota > Metazoa > Chordata > Aves > Anseriformes > Anhimidae > Chauna > Chauna torquata. The sequence goes on along the minus strand of VXAL01000605.1, from coordinate 82,273 downwards.
AGATGACAGTGTTCCCAGAAAGCTGATTTCTGGTGTGAGTACTTGAAAACCTGCTATTGCGTTTCTTCTGCTAGTGCAGCTGTACCTCTCCAAGCTGCAGGGGAGTCTGAGTGTAGAAGAACAGAGTTTGCTGTATCTCCAGCATAAAATAAAAGGACACAAAAAAGTGGGAGTGATCTCTGATAAGAGTTGTAAAGGGTCTTCAGCAATGCCAGAAGTAAAACACACATGCCTCATCTGCACTGAAGCTATGCAGCTCACTCAAATGCTGATGAGGTCAGCTGGTCCTCAGTCCTAGAGAGGCCGCCATCACCCATCCAAAAACTACAGCCTATAAATATTTGGCAGAGTTGACTTGCAAGAGTCTCACAGCTTCCCACATGTGCTCTGGGGCTAACTGTGGAAGGTTCAGAAGCAGGAAGGATACTTTCCTGTAGAGGAAATTCATGGTAGTTTAAACAAAAGTTTGAATTTGGACAGATGCAATTCTATCTGTTAGTTACAGATATAAGGCCTTGGAAACTTCCTATTTCTGGTAACAGCTGCTTGGAAAACTGAGGGGGCAGGGAGAAGAGAGATTTTTCAGATTATTTCTTTGGACATATTACTGTGTGCAAATCCCATCTGATGGAACATTTTGAGCCTCTTGGAGAGACTTTGCCGGTATCATCCAGCAGCGTACATTCAGAATCTGCCTTTAAAATGTCACTTGTGCAGCTGCTGAGCACTGAAGTCACTGGAAGTCTTTCCTATTCTGAAATGCCACTACTCTGTGTTGCATAAGAAAATCAGTAAGCAGCCCTCGGACTGGAAACACAGCATCTCTCCAGGGCTAGGATGATTAGTTTGAAGTGGCCCACTGTGGACATTTTGCATTCTCCTCCCTCAAAGTATTTCTTTAGGATATTCCCCCTTCTCCCCACTGTATAAAGAGAAAGATCCTTTTTGTATTTATACATGTGTTAAATCTTCAGTCTTCTGCCAAGCTATTTCCTTGAAGAATACTTTTATAGTGTTCTGCAACATGACTCAGTTTTCTTGCCAATCCATCGCTGTTGAATGCCAGATTGACTTTGCTGACCAACTTTCACAGTCTGTAGACGAACAAGAAATGGACACAAGCTGTGCGTGTTCATAATGACACTTTGCTACTCAGAAGTCTGTGCAGATACTGTGTTAGGAGGGACTACAGTTCTCCTGCTCTGACTGCTTAGTGGCTTGGCAGGCAACACACATCACTGCCGAATGTTGCATTTGCTGGGCAAAATCAGATGGCAGGGCATCTGATATGGTCCATCTGGTATGGTGTCCTGACTGGACATCTTGAGTTATGAAGTGATGCAGAGCTTGGTATGAGGAATGTCTTCAAATTAATGGCCAGAGAGGTTAACAGGAAACAACTTTCGAGCCCAGAGCATGTGGGACTTGAGGTGTCCTCATTGGATCCTTTGATACTGTGTAATTAAAAGTGGCAGACGTGGATTCCTCTGCGTTGGTCAAGGGGTCCAATGCATTAGGCTGAGAAAATGTGTGAGAAGCAAGAGGAGTGCTTTTTTCCTCTCTGAAAGGCACCGACAACTGTGGATACTCAAAACAGGCAAAAACGTGTTTCCTGTTGCAGAGACGACACATTCTATCAGGTGCCTCAGGGCCGAAGTGAGCTGAGCTCTCACAGTTACAACCACATGCTACTGACTGGGAAAGGTGCTAACAAGACATCCCTATAGATGCTGGCCACAGCTTGTGCTTACCTGCTTTCTTGTGCTTACATGTAATTGAATCTACTTGCAAAGGGCCTATATTCCTAATTTGCTGATTAAATCATGTTTCAAAGGAACATTTGGAGAAAAGTTTACCACAGGACCAGGGCTGGCCTGAGTCTGTTTCTTGATGAATCTAGTGGTGGGATTGGAGCTAGATGCATGCTTGGTATTTCAGAAGATTTCACGTGGTGTGCATGCTGAACACACAAAAATGCCAGATTTGCTAGCTGATAATCAAATCCAGGTCCCACAGGTGGCTGGAAGGCTATGTAAGCAAAACCCTTACATCGCTGCCTAGCTTGCTTCCCTGGCACTGCCTCTTTCTAATTCTTCCCCCACTGTTCTGGCAGCATCAGTTTTGCTTTATTCCTGGTAAGTCATAGTAAAAATATCACCATTTAGGTCTTCAGTCCACGGAATCACTTGTCCAAATCACCAAAATGATTCCCGTTATTCTCTGTGGGCCTTGAACCAAATCCTCACTTTCTCAGCACTGAGAAAGGGAGATGAAAGGCACCTTGACTTCAGTTGCTGTTGCATCCTGTAACAGTCCGGTCCCTGGAGCCGAACCTGCCGTCAGCCCCAGGTTGTGAGACCTGGGTGGACTGCAGAGGTCTAGTGGCAGGGGAGATGAGTAGGAAGTACCGTGAGAAAGCTGTCTGCTGTGACTTCAACAGGGATGAGGTCAGGCCTTCTTCATATTGAAAACAGTGCGAAGGGGGACACTTTTTATACACAGCTCTCCAGTGGCCCTTAAATCGCCTGCTAAGAACCCTGCCTTTGCCAAACTTTAGGGATCATAAAGGGAGTTCATTATTATATTATGCTTGTTTCTCCCAGAAGAAGCACAGGAAACATTAAGGAGGGATTGCTTTGGTATCTGACAGTTATTCATTTCTTATGAGTGTTTTGAAGTCTAGATCATGTGTTTATATTCTCACACTGTTTTGTTTTTCCCCTTTTTTTCAGGCTTCCACATTTTTTCTCAAAAGCACTTCCTCTTCACCTAAGCCATTATCAGTCACAGAAAAACTAATATGACATAGCAGCTGTGTAGCTCATTGTACATCTAAGGCAGGCACCAAAAATAGCTTTGTCCATGGGCTGGGAAAGATGACCTTTTTTTTCTGAAGAAAGAGCCATTGCAGCTACGAATGCTGTTCCTCTGCTGGGGGTGGCTCACATAACAGCTTGGATAGCTGGTCCCAAGAGCACAATTCTCGCTATAACTTCAGCAAAAGAAATTAAAATGCATTATAATAATAGCAGTACCTGATAAATCTGCTGCAGACAGGCAGAGTGGCAGGGTTTAGCAGAGCAAATAGGTTAGCTTCAAAGTGCTATCATTATTATGCGGAAAATTATCTCTCCGAGAGGATAAATTGTATGCACAGGGCCTGGGTGTAACGAAACAAAAAAAAAGTCCTCCTCTTGCACATGCTGTGCGGTCTCTGGGAGAGCAGGGAAGTGGCTTGCTTCATTTCCCCAGATGAAGCGGTATGTGGGGCCTGCCCAGCTGCTGCCCAGCAGCTCACTGTGGAGGGCAGGGGCAGGCTGTGAAGGCACAGTACAATTTATCTTCTCCATCAGTGCCTGCCAGCAGGAGCTCTTATAAAAAAGAGGCACAGAGCATAGGTGTTTTTGCCAATTTCTGGCTTGGTGAGTGCTAAACCACTTGTGTCCTGTTTGGCAGAAATGTTGCCCACATTGTTAAGGCACAGGAGGCACTCACCAGCTCTTCTCTGTGGTACAAAAGAAACACTGGGAGTCATGACGCATTTTTCACCCAGTAAGCCTCTGCACGTACTCTGAACCAAGCATCTACTTATACTTGGTGCCTTTTAAATAGAAATTATATCTAGCTCATTACAGTCATTGTGGCTAATAATAACTGACAGATGTGTGAATACAATCAGGAAACAGCAACACAGCAGCGATGTAGGTGGTGCATTTGCTGTCTTCAGTGACCGAGCTCTCACCTCGGTGGGGAGTCTAAGCCTCTGCTGTAACTATAAACTGCACACCTCTGTTTCTGTTTTGAAGAGCCTCCATATAGGAGCAAATAGATACTGAAAGCTACCCTAGATAGTTCAGTCTGTTGTTGTCCTCACTCCCAGATTGCAGCACACTGAAACTTCAAATTTACCATTACAGGGATGTTGGAAGAATTATTTACCAAAGAAGGACAAATCTTCCTTTCTCAATAAAACGGAAGATAGAAGTAAAGTTTCTTATAACTGGAACTGAGTATAATGAAGATCTGAACTGAAATCATGGAAGGTATATTTGACATGGTGTGTGTAGCTTTAGTCATCTGCCTTTATTTATTTATTTATCTTTTTTACTAAGGTTTGAGAACCAAAGATATAATGGAAAATACAAGAACTGTTGAAGTAAAAAAATTGATTGGATTCAGCTGTAAGAGTAATCTCCCACTTTTTTTTTTTTTTTGCCAGTGTCTGTATATGCTAGCCATACTGCAATAAGCTAATTAGAAAAAAAAAAGAGGACTGTGAGCTTGAAGATTCACGAAAAGCTAGTTTCAAAGTATGTGCTTTAATTATAAAATTTCCATTTATTCATTAGGTTGGTGACATGAATCATCCCATTAGGGATAAAGAAAAAAGGCATGTGATTCATGCACTTTACTACATTTCAAATTGTAAATTTGATCGCCTTGTTCGTAATCTGTATGAAAAATGTAAATCACTGTTTAAAGAGGACAAGCAGCATAATATAAAAAAGTTCACTGTGTATATCCAGACACCTTGAAAAGCAATGTGGACAATTTTAAAGTAAATAATGAACAAATGTTTCTGACTTTAGACAGCTTTAATGAACTCTGTTTTTTTTTGTTTTTTTTTTTTTTCTTTAAGGCACCAATTAGTCCCTCTCTGGTGGTAGGAGATAACTAGGAAAAGGCAGTTAAACTTGAAAGCACGAAAGGCTTTGGAAAATCACATTGGAGGTTAGACCCAGGAAAATGCTCTAATTGTTTCTAGTTTGTGTCCTGACAGATCAACTAGCATCAGTAGTCTAGTGAAAATATTGTCTGCCTGGCGCTATAAATACTTAGATGAACCAATTGGAGAGCACTGACATGCATATTCAATGCAATCATGCACACGTATTGTAGTTCAATGGAGGAATGGCTTTGAATAAATGATAGTGAATCATATTGCCTAGTGATGCACAGAGCACGTTTTAATTAGCATTTCCAACTAAATTCCAGCCTTCTGGATGACTTGTACTTGCTGCCTGAGCTTGGAGAGAAACTATCACCTTTCCTGCAAATGAATATTGGTCAGCTTTGATAGATGACTGTCAGTCGGTACTGACTATGTGTGTCTCGTAGGGCTTTATGTGAGTCTGCTGGACTACAGAAACAGAAGGGTCCATCTCCAGTAACTCTAGCCAGCAAAATGAAAAATGTGTTCATTTTGATATGTGGTCTCTTAGAATGTCTTTCAGGCAGTGCATTGCTAGGACAGAGAAAGATGATCAGCAATACTAGAAGCATCAGTCCAGTGACATTACAAGGGAAGGCTCTCACCAAAAAAGTTAGGCAATTTATTCATTGTTGCTTTGTTTTCTAAGACTTGAGAAGGTCCAACTCTAAGGACCTAGGTGAAATGTAAATGATATTAAAAGAGAGAGAGAGCAGAAAAAAAGAAATTTTATTCAAGTGTATTCACATGTCTAATCCTATGCAATTCCATTCCTCCTTACATTGCCTGTGGGGAAACTAGGCCACCCAAACTGAGCAGTTACTTATGTTTGTGACACATCAGTTCCTGCTGTTCAGTACTTGAGGGTGAAGCTGAAACCATGACCACTGTCTACTTTTCAAATGTGTCTAAGCTCTTGTGAGATTAATGGTTACCTAGGAGTTATCAGAGGTCACCGGTGACTCTTAAGGCTGAATTGTGGCCCAAATAATGCTCAAAGAATAGGTGATCCAGCTGCAAAAGTTGTGGTGAGTAACACATGACCTGTAATTGTTAACAATTTTGGTTTCAGTAATAGTCTGGCATTGAATACACTGTAATATCAGGGTCTCACAATTTTTGCAAGTTCTGTGCCTTGCCTAACCTCTAGGTTTTCCTCCTGTTATTCCAAATCCTATACAGGTCTGTAGTGTCATCCATGCATTTGCTATCCATGAGTCCCCACGCAGAAACAGAAATGGAAATGTGCACACAAAACCACGTGATTTCCATGTAGATTATGGTTTTGTTTTGTTTTTTTTCCTGTATAGTTGGGTGTCAAAAGTACCCTGATGTCTCTGACTAGTGATTTAAGGAGGAATCAATTTGCAACAGATGTTTTCTCTGTAACTTTGAACTAATTCTCAACCTTTGAGCTAAATCTCAACCTTTTGGTTTATTTCACTACACTTGCTTCTGAAGGAAGTATCACGTATGTGTGTTCCGAAAGCCGTGTGTCAATATCCATCTCAGGTGGGGACAGAAAATTTGCTTGCTGGATCTTTGGCAATATTTAGTTTCTTCCACAAAAGTGGAATCCCCTGATGTTAAACCAATGAAGGATGCAGTTCCCTTTTCTTTCCGTTTTCCAGTTTTCTTGCCACCCCCAAAGTTACAAGGTTGTGTAAAGGCTTAGGCTATCTCTCTCCAGTAAATCATTGCTTAAACAACCTGGTTAAAACAGAAGAAAAGCTGCAATCGTAATTCCAAGCCAACTATCTAGACTAAAAAACTTTGCATGAAAAGTGATCAATACTAAATTTACTTAAGTAATTGAGCTCTCCAGCACAGAGGTCTGGGAGATGACAGCCTTCTCTGTTGTTTTATAGCTTCCTGGAAAGATGCCATGTCTTCCACTCTTGTTTCTGACATAGAAAAAGGGCAGGCAGATATGTCTGTGCTAAAAAATGAAAACACACTTCACTGAGAGACACCAGCTATATTGTGAGATCATAAAAACAGTGACTATTTTATAAAAAGACATGAATGGAAAGGGGCTGGATGGTAGTACAAAAAAATCAGATCCACAGAGATGTTAAGACACTGGACTCCCATTTCATCTGTTGGGATACACATGCCTCATAAAGCTTGGGAATCTGGGCTTAGAGCAAACTTAGCTAGTGGATATCAGTCCTGGTAAGCTCAGCACTCCCAGAATTAGATGGAAGTGGCTAAACACCACATGGGAAATAAAATGCTGGTATTTGGTTTTGGTTTTGTCCTGCTCCAGACTTCTTAAATGACCCTGGACAAGCTGTGCAGGTGCTGTCCCAGATCCTCAGGGCTATTCAGATTTGAGCTAGCACTGATCACAACTCTAGTCTAATCTCTATGTAAGAAGCACCATCTAAATACGTTCAAGGGTCTCAGCTTTCCCGTGTTGGAGCAATGTCAAAGCAGAGGTAAAAATTCTTGTGGTATTGTAGACTGATGAGAGCAGAAGTTGTGAGGCATTCAGGTGCTGCAGTAGTGGAGAACAGGTGACTGCTGGGGATGACTAGTGGGGTGTTTATAGGTACCAGGACTCCCAAAGTTTCCTGCTCAGCTAGATCATGTTTTACCAATTTTGCTATGCTTTCAAGGGCCTGCCTATGTGTTATTTAAAAACAAACAAACAAACAAGCAGAAGTGTGTTTTGGCTGCAATATGGGTTCTACATGTGTACAGGCAGTTCCCAGCTATCCCTCTCGGGAGTAACCCCCATGTTTCTGACCCTCTCCTTGCTTGCCTCCTTTTTCCCAGCACTGCACTGTTCTTGTGCTTAATTCTATGCAAGTAAGCTGTTTTTGAGTACTAGTATTTTAGGAGGTGTGCATATATGTTTCTGACAAATACGGTGATCACAGATAGTCTGTATCCTGCATCTCTGCAGCCTCTCTTACTGACATTTTCTCATTTTCTGACTTTCTTTGTGTAGATCCAGAAGGGTATATTTGTGTTTGCATCGTCTATATCCAGTTAACCATACCGCAGTGGGGAGTGATTCTTACACTTCTGGTATAACCTCCAGCAGCATACTGTGGTCCTAAATCATACATGGTGCTAATTGGTAAACAATTTCAGAGTGTTATCTTGTTATTCACTGTTGTCAGATCAAAAACAGTGGAACTGGCAGACAGTTAGGATGTTGCCCTTGATTTCTCTACTTTTCAAAAGCGTCAGCTGCTGGGAAAGACTAATGACCTTGGTTTGCTCCACTGAGCTAACTTAGGCTCCAAGGTTTTTTGTCTGTGAAGTGTGAAATATTATGTGTGTTTAGGAGCTTCTGCATTTGTCTATTCCTCCTGATTTAGGGAACACAGCAGTCAGCTGAATTCTTGGAGAAGTTTTTTCTTTTTAAGGCCTTTTTTAGGAAATGCTTGCCATTGCAGCTGTGCTCGCCGTTTAAAACCAGCTGGTTGTCATAATGCAATACAGAGTTGAGTCAGTGAGTACTGAACTCTTTTTCACACTCTACCAGTGACAGTCTTGGAAAGATGAAAAGCTTACAGCTTCTGGGTAGATCTTTAAACATTCACTGTCAAAGAGGTAGTGAAAACTTTTTCTATAGGCCCATGCATTCCAGATGATCTCTATAAGGCAAAGCTCTATTTGAATAGTGTCAACTGAAAGGACGGGTCATGAATCTACAGACATCACTTATCAGGTCATATGCACTTCACTTGGACTTATCTCATAAACTCAGAAATATTATCAGAAATATTGTCAGAAAATTCTGACCAGAATTAATGTCTCATCAGAGTTTCAGAAAAGAAATAAGTAGCGTGTGGAATGTCAGCTCTGAAGACTACCTGTCATTTGCATAAGTTAGCAGCCTTCGCCTGCATGCTGATTACTGTACTATCTAGGCTGAAGAGACGTCTGTAAGCCAGGTATCTGCTCCAGTAGGGTCAGTACATGTGCAGCAGAGACTCCTTATTCTGCTCACAAGTTTCCCCTGTGCATCTTGCTGCATCTCAGGAACTCCTGCAAATCTTCCTCCGCAAAGACAGCTGCTTTGTGCATTACTCATTTCATGTCAGCCTTTCTGCAGCATCTCTTCTCATACCACTCCTCTTTGTGGCAGTAGTGGATGCTGCCATGACAGTGTGCCCCCATCCTTCCTCTATCCTGTCCCGGGGAGCTCTCATTCTCACCTTCCATGCAGAGCCAGCTGCTGCTCTGCACTCTGCAGACACACACCTTGATCTAACCTAGTTCGTACAGACTCCTTAGATGAATAATAAAAAAGGCCCATAGTAGACTTGGAAAAGAGGAAAGTCACCAGCCTTGCAGACACTGAACTTGTTGGTGATTTTTTTTATATCAACAGTCATGTAGATTGTAATTTATCCTTTTACTTCAATCTCTTGCAATATTTTCTCTGGCATAAGTTTCAAGTATGTATCCCACACTGTGGAAAGGCATTCTCAGTTTCTGCAACTTTATGTAGACTTTCAGCAGCAGCAATCCCATACTTGGAAGTAATTTGCCACAAATAACTTACAGGTGCCAAATACTTGCTGTTTGGGTCAGCATATAACCCTTCTTTATTGGTAGTAGCAAGTGAATGCACGAGTTATCCCATTAACTTTAATAAAGTTTCACTTCAAGGGTATTAATTTTAGCAATGGCAGACTGAAAAGTTGTGCATTTCCGCTTTAGAGAAAAGTGCCTCAAATTTTCATCCTTTTTGAAGGTAAATTTTTGAAGATAAAATAGTTTTAAAGCATATTTATTTCGAAGAACAGACACACGACAAAATAGTTTCATTGTGTTTCAGGAAATAGTTTCATTGCCTAATTCAGGAAATCGTTGCATTACAGTAATAAGATACCTTCCAATATCTAATGACCCATTATGGGACCATTAAAAATTAGAACTTGCATGAAAAATAATCTTTTTATGTACAGTTTTTGGAGAAGTCTTTTATTTTAAAATCTTTCACTGACTTTTTTCACCCGAATGAAGCCTTTATTCAAGTTTACTTAAAGCAAAATATAACATTCTCCCTTTACATCTATTTCAACTTCTTCTGCTTTAAATGAACTATCTTTCCTTATACAAAAACAATCTTCCATTCAAAAACCATCAGCTGTACTTGTAAAGCTGCTTGTTACACCGCCATCTAGTGATTTAAAAACATTGTAAATCCTCTCTGAAGAGACAGTTTATCTGATGACCAACTGTAAGTCACAGTGTTGAAGATGTTTCCTTGCCAGTGCTTCTGTGTGGAAAACATAACTGAACATGAATGTTTTCTAAGTATTTGAACAAGTAATCTCTTTTCTGCTGTCAGTGCGTTTTTATATTAAGTGGATGCAACTGGAGGGAGGAAATGCCCCACGAAGCCTGGAGTGTGCATTTGAGAAAACTACCCGTATATCCAGTTAAAGAAGTATTGATCTGTCATACTGAAACACAGCAGCGCTAACCGAAAATGGCCTCTGCATCAACACGTAAGAAATGTCCTCCATTCAGTTTGACTTTTAGCACAATGTTTCTGTACTCTTATTCCTGTGTTGAGTGCTCATTTCAAGCTACAGATAAGAGGGTATGGGAATGGCATGCTTTTAGAACATGTTAGGATTGCATGGCCAGTATTAGGTTGCTTTCTGGTTGCCTGTTACAAGGTGGAGAACTGTGGGATGACCATGTACGTGTGATCTTTGTGTTTACAGAGGGAGGTGCTACATGGTAAAAGACCAGGTGCTGCTGTTGATTTGGACATGTTGATAGTGTGGGCATATTGGATGTTTGAGGAGCTTTTCTTTATTGAATCCTTCCAAGCAAGGCCAAGCAACAGACATTAAGCAGGCTCTGACTCTGGTATTGTTATTCACAGCTGTGCAGAATGTGCAAGGATGTCACTTCTAATCTGAGAGACCAACAGCTGTTTTGTTGTACACACAGTTGTTGTAGCTCCTCTCTGGACAGAAGACATGAGGTGGGGCCTTGCGCCACTGTCTACCCCAGAGATGCAATAATGCTGTGTATGAGATCAATTTTTTTAATTTCTCAAAATAATTCCAGTTCCCACAGAAAGGACCATTGACCAGTACTCAGAAGCTCAGCTGTAGATAATTGTCTGCTGTTTTACTGGTAGGGGAAGGATGTGCGTATTCCAAAAAGTATTTCCCAAAGTCTTGGGATGTGTCTTCCAGAGATATGTTGCAGAAGGGGAGAATTCAGCATCGAATTAGATAAAGATCAGTTTACTACTTGGCTATGTAGGTCACAAAGATTTTACTGCATGCAGAGGGCCTTCTGGAAAGGTGAATACTTGGGACAGGAACAATGAGCAGAGGTAGGGAGTCCTCGGAAGCATCGTACATGCCTTGGTTAGCAGTTACCCCTTGAAAACAAAGGATGTTCTTGCTTGCAACCATGGTGCCCATGTAAATGTCAAGGAAAGTATCACCCTACCCTCTGCAGTTACCAAGGCAGCTGTCAGCACTGTGCTGCTGCTCCTTGCAGAAACAGGAGTCAAATGGACTGGAGGATGATGGCATGTGACTGATGGAGAAACTGGACAGCCCTAAGCTTGGGGCCGTAAAGTACAACTTCTCTCGGGCCATAAATCACAACTTCTCTCAAGCCGTTAAGTCTTTGGAAGACTTGTTGGAATAATCCCAGTGTCAGCTAAGCCATAAATGGAAAACACTGTGAGGTGCATTTTTTGAAATTTTACCAACAAGTCCTGCCAAGGACTGCTAGCCAGGTAGCTTTGGTAAGGGAATTAGATGAGGATTCTGAGGCTGAAACTTTCTTGGTATAATTTAAAGAGAAACTTTTGCATTTCAATTGCTTGCCCTGTATTATTTACTCTCTTGAACTTTCACTTTGGAGGTGCTTTAAATAAATAGTGCTTAACTGCTATATTTAATCCAAAAGCTTGATTGCAAAGGCGACAGGAAAGACAGATAGTGAAGATGATAAGGCAGGTTGCTTGCAGTCCTAGAAGATGAGACTTTTGTGTAGTTGACTGCATTTTTAACTTAGTATGCATTTTGTTGGAGCCAGAAATGCTACTGAAAACTTGTTTTACTCAAACCAATTCCTCGGCTTAAAGATGGTGATTATACATTTTGGTTCTCTTGATTTACACCCTGTCTGTTGACATATAACTGTACCTTGATTTTCAAGCTGCAGTGCTCATATCTATGTCTGTGGTTTGTATTACTGATGGGGGAAACAGTGATGGCGAAAAAAAAAAAAACAACTAGCATCAACTACTTACAGAGTGCTTTGATCCATGTACCTGAAAGAGTTTTTCAGAAGAAGTGAGTGTAAATATCTGCATTTTACAAGGTGGTAAAAGTGAGCTAAAAGCTGTAGACTAAAGCGACTTACACAAAGTCTCCCTGCAAGCCGGCAAAAGAGCTGGGAAATGAGAAGTTATCTAATACCAAGACATTATCTCCAGAGAACATATTAAAGAAGTTTCACAGGCCACCTGCAGAATTAAATCTGGGGACTCCCGTTGTCACAAATAGTTAATCAGCTGTTACTGTGTCCCTTTTGTGAAGTGTAAGGAAAATCTCAACTCCCTTGAGCTCTGGTAGTCTGGTGGCTCTGGAAGTGATGTGCGCCCATACGTGCTGATACTACAGACACTTCGTCCCTGAGAAAGCACCACAGATGATTTAAAACTCTGGAATGCATCTTCTTTTTATTTTATGTCTATGCAAGGCAAATTACTGGTAAGCTGACCGCACTGGTGACTTGTTTTACTGTGTGGGAGTCATCAATTTAGGAGTATCACACACTGAGTAGAAAACAGAGACAGGTTTTTGTTCCTTGGGCTCTGTTATGGATTTAGAACTATACTGCATCTCTTTTTTCTCCATTGTATTCAGAAATAAATATCACCATAACTAGGGCTGTGCATTGATGCATTGATCTTGGATGACAATACAGAGTTGTTCTTACTTTAAATGCCCCATATCATAGAAAAGTAGTCTATGTTGTTGGAATTTTGTGCAGAAATGAAATTCACAGGCAGTAGAAGTAAACACTAATGGCCTACAGTCTCTTAAGAGATGATCTGATGTTTACTATGGGTGCATGAGGTCCCACAGGAAGGCCACTCTAACTGAGGAGTTTTGTAGTTCTTTGCACTTCTGACTGTGGTATTAATGTCTAAAATGCAGAGGATCTCAGCCTTTTCCTGCTTCTGTGGCATTCTTAAGGCTTTTTCCTGTTAAAGTTCTCTGGTATTGAATAATACTAATAATACCTTGTCCATCCTTTGTTAGAGGAACAGACTGGTGTCTGACAGCTCAATTTTGCCATCTCTTTTTCACAAATTTTTTAGAACTGAGCATCACTGAGAGCTTGCTCTGCAGTCAAATTTAGATGAAGAGGGCCAAAGCGTTTTTTAAAAGCTGCTACGAAGCATGAATTGACTAACACAGACAAGGGACTGAATACACCTCATTTTCTTTGGAATCACAGCTAAAAGCTAACGTATATCTATAGTCTTGTACTGTTGTAAGAAACCAAATGTGTGTCATCATCTTTCGTTGTCCAGCACAGAAATGTGTGAACAGTTCTTTGTGCTAAGCCACATAAGGCTTTTCGTATTTTCTAAGATCCTGTTTGAGAAAGAAATGAGGTGTTTCCTGATGCTGAAATGAGTATTCAAAGCATATCTTTGAATTGCTTATTCTTCTTTTCAGACATGTTATTAGCTGGAAGAGGGCACCACTCCACAAATAATAGCTTAAGATCAATTGAATGAAGAAACACAGAGCATTGCCATTTTTTTCCCCAAAATGGGAAGCAGCATCTTGATTGCATGGGTTCTTGAGTAGCAAATTGAGCCTAATTGTTGCATGATGTCTATTTGGGTCTCACTCTACAGCAGTAGGAAGGCCTTTAAAGTACTTGACATCCTTTGCTTTGCTGTTATTTTCAACTGAGACTGTAAGCAAAATTAAAAAAGAGCCATTCTTGATGGATAGTTCTGTCCTAAGCAGTTCCACTGAGTGGTCTAGCAGCAATCGGATGTTTCACCTTTGTGTATGTTGGGTCACAAGGCATGAAGGTGATTCTTGGAACCTTGCAATGTAAGCACCCAATATATTAATTTCTAGAGGTGTAGATTCTTTCTGCTCTGTTGACTATTCGGTGAAAGTAGCTGTTAAAAGTACACTTGCAGGGCAGGGCACTTTGTGTCAGAAGAGAACGTTCTCTTTGGCCACTTGTAAAACTTAATGTCTGAGTTGGTTTGTTGGAGACATGTTGAGGGTCACCTGGAATGATCAAATAAAATACAATTGCAAGAATGTTGGGTTAAGTTTTTTTTTCCTGTAGCAAACTGGCTTATCACCGTTGGTTTTGGTTCATATTAATTGAGCATTATGTCTTACACACAATAATGTTGAAATTATTGGAAGCTTTGTGAATCTTTGGCTTCTCTATTTACAAACTATGTTGGCTGTGTTTGGAGTCCTTACTACTCAATATGAAACATGGTAACAGTGATATGCTGTGAAGAACTGCTTGATTTACCCTTATTATCACCAGAAAACCCACTGCAGGTAATTGTATGCTTTGTTTGATAAACAGACTTATGTATTCAGGCTTCTGCCAGTCAGAATTCTACTGGACATGATCTAGAAATGTTTCACAGAAGAAGATTCAGTTCAAATGTGTTTATGTTACATGAGGCACAACAAACAAGAAGGAATGTAGTAGTATCCCTGGAGTCATGACAGAAGACTGTGTCAGAACCAGCTCTGCTCCCTCTTTCACCCCTTGCTCCTTATTATCGCCACTGCATCTTGATTTTCTCTGCATATGAATAAATTCTTCAACTAAAATCCATGTATTGCAAAGAGGAGGGAGGTTCTGGGAAGGAAGATGGCTGAGAAAAAAAAGCTTGCAACAACTCAGTGTGTGAAGAATTATTAAAATACACTAAAGTTTGTATAGGGAACAGGGATTCAAGAATAAAGAGACTTCTAATAGAGTATAGTTAACATCTTAAAAAATAGGAAGGCAGAAGGGCATAATTAGTGAATTGCATGCAATGAAAAGTTGGATTAAATTATTCATTAATTACCAGGACTTTGCTAGCATTTCTTTAACTAAGGCATTTTTAGTTTAGTTCTAGCTGATAGTACCTCCTGCAGTTCATAGTAAGAGACTGGCCATTATCTTGAACAAATAGGTCTGAAGACATTTAGAGCTGATATATGTGACTAGGGTTTGATTTACATGTGGGAAGTTTATGGGGCCTGGGCAAATCAGCACTGGCACTACTAAAGAGATAACGTTAGGTTCCTAGAAAGGAATCTGCGGGTAAAAGTGTTCTCAGAGTTGTAGGGAGCAGTAATATTGTCTTTGGAAAAATTCTTTGTACCAGTCTATGCCACTGCAGCTGTGACAGACCTTCTGCAACACTGTGGAAAATGCTGAGATCCTGTGTTTGAAACAGAGACCACACAGCAGGAAGGGGGCGAAAGCCCCCCTCCCCCAAAACAAACCAAGCAGTAGCACCTGCTTAGATCAGTGCATCTGATAGATGATAACACCACTTTCCCTAAGTTTTTCAATCATCACATCAGCACCATTGTTTCCACAATATGGAATTTAGGGGAGTCATACTCAAAAGCAAATGACTCCCATTTTTAAAAGTGTCTCAGTAGTACTGCTTTTCTGGAACTCCTCAGTGATTTTTAAAGATGCAACACAGACCACATCTTAAAATTTTATTCAGTACAACTGATGGGCAAATGTAAGTAATAAGTGACCAAGTAATCTTTAAAACAGAAGGACTATATGCTTTGGCTTTTCTTAGCTTCTGTCACACTACCTGGGTGTTTTATTGTCTGGTAATTTATATTTTACATTGGCTGAGTAGCTATATGTAAATATGCACGCTGATTTGGTTACCCTGTAAGTTCACTGTTCCTCTGAGTCTCTACTCTTCTGGAAGAGCTGGTGTGCTAAGGTCTGACTGCGGGTCACACTGTTGCTTGTTTGCACCGTAGATTTCTCTGTCCAAAGGAAATACTTGAGTTCGCAGGAGCTCCTAGAAGTGACCAAGAGTTGGTAATCAATGCGATTAGTGAGCAGTCCTGTGTTCTCCCACACACAGCCCCCTGTGGGATCACTAGAAGACAGCACACCCAGTTCGCTTGTTGTTCCCGACAGTCAGTTCTCTCTTGGCTTCCAAGCCTTTCAGCTTTCCGACAGCAGAAACTCGTCCGCAGGAGATGAAGTGTGCCTTTGCAGGCTCTTCTCCACCAGTCATGGCTAGGTAATGATTTAGCCAGTAGATGGCATCAGCAGTATAGACGGGCTCCAAACAACCTGGCACAACCTCTTCAGACTGCGTTCTGCTGTGAACTTGAAACCTCACCGGCTTGCCTGGGTTACCTCCAGACACCACTCTGACTGGTCCGTTTCCAGACATTATGGCCAAACTTCCAGCACCTTTGTCTGCGTGCTACACAGAGGGGTCTTCTGATCCGAGTCGGAAAAGCAGGGAAAATTGCCCGGCTGTGCTGTGTTCAACCTGACCTCTGGTCGTACACCTATTTCACTCCAGGTTTTCTGGGATGGTCACGACATCTGAAAGCTTCAGCATGTAAATTTGACAAGGCTGTGGGCAGCCATGTCGTGGACTTGGAGAATAACTAAACAAACAAGTACAAAGTTCATGACTTGTCCATCACAACATATGTCTGGCTGAGTCTCTCATGGTCCAGGCAGCACTCCTGAGGCTGGTATCATCTCTGAACAAGGTCTTGTACCGTTAGCTCTGTCTAGGACTAACTCTGATTTCCCCAACCCTGCCATCAGAAAAACTACCTTGCTGCAGAGTTTTGTCTTCTCTCAGTAGCCTCCTTATTCCAAGGTGGGCATCAAGGCTCCTGCTGCTCACATTGTCTGAACTGGCATTAACTACAGAGTTAATGTTGGTTTGCTCATCTTGAACACTTTTAGAGTTTTTATATATATATGCAAACAAGCAAATGGAAGCATAAATACGTGAATATTTCTAATCTTCTTGCTTTTGCATTTTTAAAATTTTTAATCAGTTAAATTAATTCCTATCTCTTGATAACCTTTATGGGTGTTTGCTGAGCTTTTCGTGGCTAATGTTTTATTGTTCACCTGAAAGATTGTTCGCCTGGAAGACTGTTCACACTCCAGTTCCTCACCGTACTATGTACTGTTCATATAGACAGTACAGCTGTCTCTACAAAAGGGGGTTTGCAGCATATACTTAAGAAGCAGGAGGCAGAAACAAGATATTGGGGAAGGAGGAGGCAGAAACAAGATCCTGGGAAAGCAGTGATACTGCTTATGCTGCCAGCACCTCCTGGACAATAAAGGACTTCATGAACTCATGGGCTGACTGTGCCAGCTATTGTCAAGAACATCCACATTTTTGCACCAAATATAATCTGAGTATTAAATTAAATGTCTTCCTGGGCACCACTGTAATCACCAAGGGTAGAGGTTGGTGCTCTGGATTTTCTTCTACAGTAGACTGCCTCAGTGTTTCCTAGAGGGATACAGGCACAAGGCAGCTGTGTCTGGTACTTCACACAGACAGCGGGTATATCCTTGAAAGAGTTATACTAGGTCAGACTAACAGGTTAAACAAGCTCAGTGACCATAACAAGAAAAACACAGGCTGGGAATCTTCCTGTGTGCTCCCCCACAATAGATTTTGTTCCACATTAGTAAAATTGCACCAGGGACAAATTCGATCCCTGACTTGCACGACAAGTAGTGAGTGGAAACAAAAGAGGATACTTTACTGTACTCCAGAAAAACACTAAGCCAAGTTCTTTGTGAAGCAGGCTGTGCTTTGGCAAAAATCTTAACTGTGATCTGAGTTAATTAAATCAATGTATTTGAATTTCGTTAATGTACAGAGATTGTCTAGACTAGAGAACTTTGTGGTCGCTAAAATGACCTGATACATATACATATACATTTTAGGTCCTTTTGTATTTGTCATCTAGTTTGAGTCTTCTGGGTGTACTTCATCTTTCAAGCTCTGCTGCACACATAAAAGGGCTAACAACTTTTTAAAATGAAACCTGAAGTTTTTATTTGCTGTCAATCTACCAAAGTAAATTGGAGTGACGCAAGTCCCATCTTATAACGCAGTGAATTTACCTTGAGGGGTGGTATTGGTGCATGCATGCCAAATTAAATAAATGCATCATGTTCTCCACCCCAGATGAATGCTTCTCCCATCTGACTTCCCTGTCACTTGGCCATCTTTTCCTGTGAGGGAGCTTTTGGTCTCCTTTCACAATTTTGAATCGCTGTCCTAAAAAGAGGTGTTCTCTGGACAAAAACAGGGGTCAAGGCAGATATCAAGAACAGAACGAAAGGCAGTAGCTGAGAAACTTTGTTTCAAGGAGTTGGCTGAATTACAGTATGAAGTTGCTGGTAAGCTAAGGAACACTAGCCTGGAGTCAGGCTCTGGAGGGAAGGGACAGCCTGGAGTGTTGTGTGTAACCTAGATGGGCATCTACACAACCCTCAGAAGCATTCATATTGTGCTGAGCTCAAAAAACTCTGCTTTTCTTAAGTTATGTATTTCTGAGTGGATATTTTATATGACAAACCAGACAGTCCTCGGTTGAGTTTTTCTTGGAATTATGATGTTGCCACTTCCTTAAATAGGACTTTTTAATTTTTTTTTTTTATCTGTGAGTTTTCTTTTGATTGCAAAATAAA
This sequence comes from Chauna torquata, assembly GCA_013399475.1. NCBI lineage: Eukaryota > Metazoa > Chordata > Aves > Anseriformes > Anhimidae > Chauna > Chauna torquata. Next base: position 63,828 of record VXAL01000605.1, on the reverse strand, counting down.
CAAGTGAAGCTAACATCCAGGATGAAATCAGCTGCATTTGGGACCACAAGCCCGGTTGTTTTAGATTCTAGCAAGAGCACTTTGTTATAGCTTTTTACTGTATTTTTTTTTTTCCTCTCCAAAAGTATGTTAGGAATCACGCCAGCCGATTTTCACTGTGGCTTTTATGTTTCCAGGAGCTTTCCAAAGCTCTGACAATCTGAGTCAGCTTGTGGATTTCTTCTTTGTTGGTTCTTAGCTCGCACGCTGCCGCATTCAAAGTACCCTTTCACTGTCAGTCTTGCAAGAACATCCCAGAGCCCCTCAAATCACCAGATACCTCAAAAGTCACAGCAGTGTTCGTCAGTGTTCTCTCCACTTTCAGAGCTTTCAGGTTGCAGCTCTTATATATCTTCCACCATTCCTACACAGCTAGGAAGTCTAGAAATGTGCTTCTTCATGAAAATTGAGCTTTTCATCTCTTTACTTCAGAACCTGTGGAGAACATGATGAAATTCTCAGTATAATCACAGGCATTGGTAATTATGTTTTTCTGCTGCTTTGAAAGTCACAGTTGTCTGAACTTTCCTTAGAATGACTGTCAATGAAAATTCATAGGAATGACCTAACTGAAAAAGACTTCTGCAAGGGATATGAAAATCATTTTCATGTTGTTTTGTATTCATTCACACTGTTAAAAAGTTACATAGTGTAAATGACATCAGAATTAATTTTTCCACCATGGAAATAAATTTCAGATTCTTACTCAAGTGACAATTCCTTTGTTGTTTTTAAGACAAAATCTGGGTTTGCCACTTGCAGTTTCTGGATTTGCTTCAGTTTCATGTACCACCTCCATGTCATTGTTTGACAATAGAAAATTGCCATTTCACATTACTTCTCCAAAACAAGATTGTATACAAGATACTTTCATGTAGTATCACTGTAGGCTCTGTGCACAGCAACTCTGAAGTCACAAGAAGTTTTCATGTGTGACTGAAAAAGAATCCATATGGGGCATCTGTGGATCATCTGTATCAGTTCATTCAACAGCTATTCAAGAAGAGCACAGAACAGGTGATAGTGCCTGGTGTTACCTTTGTGTGGATCTCACCAAAAACACGCTGAAATCAAGGACAGTCTCTCAGTTGGCATAGGGCTGAGATTGCTGCAGTACTGGAGAAATGTGCCTTTAATTGTGTTATTATTACACCTTTGCAGATGACCCAGAAGTGAAACAACTTGCCCAGAGACATCCAGCAAATGAGGCATTGGGGCTAATCAGAGAAACAACACTGTTTCCAGCCCTTTAATTTTAACCATATGTGAAGTGATAAATAGTCTTTATACCCAAGAAAACATTAAACACTTAGGAAAATACATCATTGAGAAATATGCCGCCTGATATTACCCAAAAGTTCCTTTCATCTTACTATGCTGTTAATCTGTAGCATTTAATGGACACCTTGATGCTGTCGTAAAAATTACTCTCAATATTCTATGCATTTTTTAAAGAAAAAAAACCCTTTGAACAGTATTGCAGTCATGTTGCTTTAAACAGTAGGTCTATAAAAGATTAAGAGGCAGTATTTTTTGGCTAATAAACTTGTTAACAGTTTTGCTATGAATCTGATTTTGCATAAGTTACTTTCCCTTGTGAAATAACTTCCCTCCCGCTTCTGCTTATAATCCTCACTGGTGAAAGCACTTTAAAAAAAAAAGCCTTCAATAAGTGTGAAGAAGGCAAATGATTTTATTATACGTTAGCTTGGCAGAGTAAACACTAATTTTTCTACAATAAAATGACCTGTAATATATAACAATTGCCCTGCCTACACTAGGATTTTGAGAGGTGCAAATTAAAATGTGTTTTATAATGAAGAAGCAAAACTATTACACAAAACATAAATGGTCCTCTCTGAAGAAGCAGCCAAGCAGCAGGAGATACTGGGAGAGTTATGTTGGTTTCCTAGTGCAAAGAAATCACAGGTGAAAGCTGTGGCCATTTGGGCGTGTACGCCTTGTTTATTTATGCTTATTTATGCTGTATGCTCTGGTCCCTGGACAGAACAACCACAGAAAAAAAACCTACCTTCATAATCTTAGACTAAACATATGAGTGCCTTTTCAAGCAAGCAGATCTTCCTGGGAATTTGCTCAGCCCAGAAAGATTTAAAGTAGTTGTACAATCTTCTGTTGCTTGCCACAGCACTCTTGCCCCTTTTCAAAAACTATATCCCGCTGACTAGTTGCTGAAGGACTAAAGAAAAGGAACCCCCAAAATGTGTATATTATTGCATAAGTTACTGACTTCTTTTCAAAAAAGTCTGAAAAACAGTGACAAATGTGGAGACAGTAATATTCTGTCAGTAAAGTGGCAAGCCATTTGGGGATTAATCGGGATAGGTGATGCCTGGATGTAATTGTAATATCCAAAATGGATGAATTGGATAAACCCCAAAAGCACAGCAGTAAAGGGGGAGGCTGAAAAGAGGCTGAAAAGAAGTTGCTTAGAATTTGAAATATTTTATACTGTGATAACAGTGCATACCTCTTTTGACAAACTGCCTGCCCAACTACTTGACATAAAATTCCTGCATGGTGAAATTAGGAAGAATTCTAGTTCTAAGAACTGTTTTTATGTAAAATAATAAGCAGTGGGGCTTAAAATGGGTCTTCTTCATAACTGGAATATACACTATTTTCTGCTTAGTTGGAATATGGATTATCATCTTCTGAGCGCTATCTTATACTTTCCACACAAAAATCATCAGGAGTGATCTGAGTATTCTCGGTAGACTATGCATGCTCCACACTTAGAATTTTGTCCTTTGAGAGTAGCAGAATTATGCTCTGTGGCAGGCTAGGGAGCTTCAGGCGATGAACCACTGAGACACGTTTTCAGGTAGAGTTTTCTAACCTGAAAAGAATAAATAGGCTGATGTTTCTGGCTTCAAAACGTGAATTCTGTAAAACACTGCACAGTGTGGGTGGCCATAGGATGCAATACTGAAAAAAAGGATTTTTCCAGCATCGTGTGATCCATTTCACAGTATTAACTCCAGTGTCATTTCCTTTCTGTGTAAATTAATGTTTATACATCGACAGTATGGTTGTGAATAGAAAAAGGTAATTTTCAAAAGGTTGATTAATCCATTGTTCCAGGTCTAATATAGCTCTGAAGAGATGTTTTTGTTATTATAAAGGACAGAAATGTAAACTAGCAGTCTTCATCAACTCACTTGCATATCTTGGGACAAATTTTGAATACTGTGCCTTGAAGAGGTCACAGTCTAGGCATGGACTAGGAGACTACTGACTAAAGACACATTGTACAAGAGAAATAGATAATTTTGCTGAACTCCAAAATTATTTGTCTTGAAATACAGTGATCTGAAGTCACATTTTTTTCCCCTGTCCATCAGAATGAGAACATCACTTTAATAGTTATTGCAGATCATTTGAGTTTAACCCAAAGAGAAATTCCTGGCAATGACAGTGGAAATTTAAGACTGCAGAAGGCAAGTAGAACACACACACACACACACACACACACCAGACAAAAACCAAACCAAACCAAACAAACAAACAAAAAACCAAGAAACCAAACCAAAACCTTCATAAAGTCTTCCACTTTTAACTTGTTTTCAAAGTTGTGAAAAATAATTCTTAATTTTATTTTAAATAGTTTTGAAAAGATCAGTTTATCTGCTAGATGGTAGATGATAATAAAACCACAGCTAAAAATACAGGGACATGTGGTAGCTTCTTTCTCTTAATTTCTTTTTGAACTTTCACTAAACTATTGTTTTCCTATCTCTGGAGAAAATATCTATGAATTATGATGACATCTCTTGGCAAGTGCTGCCTTCAGAATCATGTAGCTGTCAAAATATGCGATGAAGTCAAATGGCCTCCAGGGAGGAAAATGTCTCTCCTTTGTCATCATGACAAGTGATATACCTCTGTGAGAGAGTCTAACAGATTAAAGTTTATCACAAGAATCAAGAAATTTACTCTGATGATCAAATTTCCTCACTTCACAGTGTACCAGCTCTTTCTTCCTTCCTCCCTTTCTTCCTCACTTTACACTTCTCTCCTGGTTTCATTGGTCCTATCAAAGTGAGATTTCCATCCAAAACTCAGCAGACAGCAAAGCACCCTGCTCTTTCTTTGTGGTGGCACTGACTGTATTTAAAAAAGGTCAATGATTAGTGTCAGGTAGGATACCTTTGCCACGTACCATATGCCATATGTGCGGAGTATTGATTTATGAGCTCATCATGTCTGGAGAAGGGAATTGGGTTAATCTTCCCTGGAAGTCACTCCCAGCATTGCTCTTCTTGGATTCAACAGCTCTGTAGCAGGAACAGTGAAAAATCTGCAGTGAGGTTGTTGCCAGTATAATATCACAGTGCTGCTCTCGTGGTGCTTGCCTGTTTGTTGAGATTCACTGAGACCGTGGGTAAAAGTTGGTTTAAGTTGCTGGTTACAATGTTCAAAAACATATGTATACCTTAGAATATCTGGGCTTTCCAGTAAGAAAAAATGAAATATATGAAAATTTTGACTTGAAGAGGGGCAACTGAATCCAGCTTTCCCCTTAGAGCAGGGCTATCCCCAACCCCACATCAGGGCAACCTTGCCTTTGTTTGGCCAAGTCTTGAAAACCTCTCAGGTGACCCATTCCAGGGCTGCACCGGCCACTGCACCGTCCAACAAATTTTCCTTTTGTCTGACCTAAATCTCCTAAGGTGCAGTCCATGACCATTGCCCGTTGTTATACCACCTGCAACTGATGAGAACAGCTCTTTGGAATTCCCTTCAAATATTTTTAAGCTGCTACTAGATCACCCCTAGCCTTCTCTGCCTGGCCAAGCAAGCTCAGCTCCCTTATGCTCTTCTCTGAGTCATACTCTACACCCCACCCCTGACCACCCTGATAACATTAAGCTCTTCAGGATTGAGGTTTGTGAAACAGAACTAAAAGACTAGGCAGTTTTGATAACTGAGAATTTCATCCATAGCTGTAAGCCATCGTTAGCTGTTTCATATATGTTGATTAGTTTTGTTTTGCCAAGTGGTAGACAGAAAAGAAAAGCAGGTGCTAAGTCTGAGATGCTGATATAGAAAGTGGGTATTTCTGCTACACAGAGAAAAAAGGTGATCACATGAAGAGTGGTGGAGAAGAGGTAGGCTCCTTGGTGAAATGTCTATTGTATATACTGTGATAACAGTTAAACTAGACGGAAACATTAGAGTTGCTTGAAACTCCTCACTGTCTGCGAGTGCTTCCTGCTGGCGCTGTACCTCAGTTCAGAGATATTGGAGGAATTTTATGGGAAATTTTTAATAGCAGCTGTGAAGTAGAGGGATGCTCTGTTTCAGTGCTGCCTGTGGTATTCCATGATGATGTGCTTTGATATGAGTCTCACCTCCTCACACACTGAAGCTGTAGGTTGGAAAGGAAATAAAGTTAAAAAAAATCCCATTGTGATCTTTCCCAGTGAGAACATCACACAAATGAAGTGGATGATAATGATAAATAGTAGCATCCTTGTCATGTCCAGAGAATCATTGTCACTCTCACTTGCACACAACACCAGGAACAGAAGAGGGGCTGCAAGCTCTCCATCTCATGCTCTGCTACTCTGGGCAGCCAAGCTCTGTGCCTGAGCTGATCAAGCAGGAGCAGCCTGATGCCTCTGCTGAAATCACAGAGAGCAGGTTCCAACTCCAGAATTACTGTATTGTGAAGTAAAATTTATAACAGCAAACAACCAGGAGAGCTGCAAGGGTGAGCCTGCAGGCATAAAGCTTGTTAATAGTCAACTTTAGAAATGATATTCCCAGTACTCCCGATTTTCCGTACTGTCTTCTTGATTAAGTTTATTTACATATATTCGTGGTCATATCTGCCACTTATATAACCGTGCTGAGCTTAGCAGGATTACACCAGTAGAAAATTTTGGCTGGAAAAGGGGGTACATGACAAAAGCCATATTCGTACAACTAAACGGATTACTGCCTGCAAAATACCTTGAGGTCCTTCAGTGGTGTCTGTGTCAGTGCAATATGTAATCATTAACAACACTCCAGTGAGCACTGTAATTCAGAAGACAGCTGAGCACTAAATGCTAGTCTATCATAGTTTACAGTATCTTCTTGTTTGTTCTGATCTCAGGCAGCACTTGCATGGCCATTTCTGTGCTTGGTTTTTCCCTTATCCAGCACTTTGGCAGCAGAGCAGCAAAGCTGCAATAAACATGAATTACGTATCTAAGTGCCAGGTTTTCTCTCGACACTTACTTCGTAAGTGTCAAGTGCTGCAATAGCATGGGTTCAGCAGCAACCTGTTCAAGACCACATGTGTCTCGACACATTTTGACTACTACGTGTGTCTGAGCTACCAGCATTTTTCACTGCAGGTAGGTGTGAATGCAAGTATTTGTGTGAAGGGGAGGAAGGCTGTAAATTGGACAGTTTTCCACAGAGAAATGTAAATCTTCTTTTGCAGCACTTTGCATTGCCACTTTCTCAGTTTGGTATAACGCATGCTTGGCTCATACTGGTATCAGAAGTCTGTTTGGATGGGGTACGTGCTGGCTGAGTACAAGAAGCCAGACCAAGTCCAAACCTTTGTCATCTAGTAAGGCAGAGAGGTAGTAGCTCCATCCACAAGGATCACATAAGCAAGCCTGGCAACAGTTAATCAGACCAGTGTGAAGCAATCCACCTGCAAAGCCTTGGGTGAGTTGGTAGCAGCCTCAGCCCCCCTGAGCGATGGCTTCAGCTGTTGGCTGGGTGTAGGCAATGCTCAGCCATGCAGGAAGCCTTGTGTCGCAATGAAAACACTATAAAGCAGTGCTTGCTTTACAGTGCAACAAGTGAGGTTACAACAAGGTGACAGGACATACAAGGTTAGAAGCAGAGCCTTCGAGTGCAGTGGTGCCCTGTGATGAGCAGTAGTTATGGCAAGAAGAGCAGCCATAGCTGTGAGAAGGTGAATAGGTGGGAGAGGAGGAGGCAGCTCCAGCTGAGGTGTGAAACATAGTCTGGATGAGGACCAGCTTCAAAACAACTGAAAAATACCTCTCTTCATTATGCAAAATAAAAATTTTCTGAAAGAAGATATGGAACCTGCAGGAGGCAGGTGGCTGATCTGAGGGGTGGATGGAAAAGGCAATGGAAACACAACAGGGTAAAGAACATTCGAGTGCTAACATATTCAAGGCTTGTGATGCATTCCAACTTTTAAGAGCCTGGCAGAGGTGCTGAATCAAGCTTCCCCAGGGCAGGGATGCCTTGGGGTGCAGAGCGCATGCAAGGGTGGGAGGAGGGTCTGTGCAGGGCTTGATGCAGCCTGCTGAGCCCCACCGAGTGCCATTCCAGCTGCAGGAAATTTACTACTGACAGAGCCTACAGGAAAAATAATGAGTGTTTGCAAAGGCTAAGAGGTGGCCTGGGGCACTGCATGGTACCCAAAAACCCAAAACTGTCTTCACCCTACTCTCTTTGCCCCCTCAAAATGGGATTAATTTCAAGATTGCTGCTGTCCTTTTAAGCTACTAAACTCTTACCTTTAACAGATTAGTAAAATCGTGTACAAAGAGACAAAGCAAAGCTTGGGAAAAACAATTATTGAATGATCCTTGTCCAAATATTACAGCTGTAAAATACAAAGAGATTACACAGGTCTGTTTTGCAGGTTTATATGTTTAGAGTTTTACTGGCTTTTGCATTCAGAAATGGCAGAAAAACCCTCTGTGTTCCTGCACAGAAATTTTGTAGAGACCATGCAAATAAGTTTTTCAGGCATGGCTAGTGAAAGCAGTGTCTCAGCTCTGGGAGTCCCCTTGACACTTTGACAGGAGTGGCATTTTAGTACTCAGCACCCACCCCTACCCAAAAACAGACGTGAGAAACCGCTGCTTGACCACCCAAAGCCAAGTGCAGTCTGTAGGCACCAGGAAACACGCTGGCAGGACGCAATCCCACGAGCCTGGTGGGATGCCCAGGGCTGACAGCGGATAGAGGGCAGGGCGGCTGCCAGCGAGCTGACCTGGTCACGCCGGACCTGGCTGCTGCTCCTGACAGGGCTCGGCGTGGGCCGCTTGCCCTGCTTCCCAGCCGGCTCCGAGAGAGAGGCGGCCTACAGCAAGCTCTCATCAGTCTGTGCTATTTCATAGCACAAAGGCTCCCCTAGGTTGCTTTTAGAGGACTGTTTTGAGCTCTAGAAAAGCAATTTCCTTCAAAGCAAATGGCCTGAAAATGTTTCTGTAGTACATGGAGGAGTTGGCCTTGGTATCACTGGCATTTTATCCACATGACAGGTTAAATGCCTATTTTCCAGATTTATCTCTTAATTGAAACAATCCTAGTAGGGGAAAGAGACAGGAGAGGGCAGCCAGCAGGGTGCCTGGCTTCCAGGATGCCCGGTTCTGCTGAGTGGGGCTGCCCCACACAGAGCCCTTGCTGCTGCTGGGTTGCTGTGTTGCTCCTTGCCAAGGTCATTCTTGAAGCTTTTTTCTTCCTAGCGGGCCCACATCTCCATCTCCCCTTTAGTCAAAGATCCTGATATTTTTCAGGTGCTCTGCTCCCCATCCTCATTACCTTATTTTCCATGGCAAGCTTACAGTCTCGCTGGCTGACTTTTCCAGGTAATGCTGAAGCTGTCCAGAGCAGTGTGCACTACCCTCACCCACACCCTCAGTTGAACTGAGGGAGCACAGAGAGGTGGCAGTCACTAAGGAAAATTCTCTCTTTTGAAAGGACTTTTGGGCTGTGAACTGTTTTGGACCTGTCCTTCATGGCTGGCAAATTTCCACTACAGGGGATATCTGCTTTCAGATCTTTCTATATGCTAAAGATTACCAAAAATAAGTTTGCTGGAGAGAAATGTTTTACAGCAACAATTAAGCCTGCTATTCTTCTTGAATTTCTAAATTAAAAAGCCTGTCATTGCAGATAGCTGGTATAATTGCCAGCTTACAGCACTGACACGGCCCAGAGCAAATTCAGTGAATGCACTGAGCATTCAAAACCTTTTCAGCAAGAGAAGACCTTCTGATTTCATTTCCTCCAACACCCCATAATAAATTCCTTCTGTTAACTGATGTTTGGACAGTTGAATGACAGTAAAACATTTTGTGTTGAACCACAGCCCAGATAAGTATGGACTGCATCTGAATTGTCAAATTATGGCTATTTGTCAAAGGAAAAGGCTTGAAATGCATACATCTCTGTTGTACTGAGTAACAATGCATGTGAAATCATTTCTATTAGATAGACTGACATTCATACTTTCCAAAGCAGTCAGTAATTAGAACTGAGTGATATTTCCAGCGTGCCCGTTAATGATGGCTGCCATCCAAACATGTCACTTCTGGACACTGACAGATTAATTTGCTAGCAGCGCAAATACTGGGTTTTTGGTTGTGAGTGTGCGTTCTTGCGGCTCCCTCTTCCCCCTGTACCCTGGAGTGGCTGATAACAATTAAATGCTCAAATCCTCATTGAAGTAATTAAAAATGGGGGAGTTTTTGCAGTGTGTGCAGTACTTGAAAACTGTAGGCTTGCTGGGTGCAGTACTCCGTGGGCAGCCTGTAGGGTATCTCAGACACCGTTCCCCTCCATCAGCCATTTTACACCAGCCGTAGTCTACATGGCGGTGGTGCTGCTTCCCCCGTCATTTTTCCTCACTATGAGATGACCTGGGACCCTCCACTGCCCTCAGCTCTGCAAGTGACCAGGACTTTTTACTTTCACACACAGGTGGACTGCTTTAAGAAAGCGGGAATTGCCAGACCTGATATGATCCCCCTGTCCCTTGGAGTCCTTTTGTTGCAGCTGAATGTCTTGGGGAGAAAAAAATCTGGGGAGAATTCAGCCATCAACTGTGCCTAAGTAAGAAGTCAGTGGGTGATGCTAATGACCTTTGTAGGCAGCAGATCAGCCAGTTAATTGTACGGGTCCTTTCAGACCTCAGTTTCTGAACTGATGGTTTTCCCACTTGGAAATTCAAAGCGGGGTATTTAGGTCCAAGGAATCTTCCTTATCATGTACTGTACATTGAAGCCCTGCAATTCTTCCTTCCAGGAGGATCAAAGCCTGTTTGTTGTTGTTGCTGTTGTTTTGTTTTGTTTTGTTTTAAGAAAAAAAATTTTCTCAAGTGTAAGAGGTGGAAAATCTCTAACAAAGTGATTGTCTAGAGACATAGCAGAGCAAAATAGAGGAGAGATGTTCAGTGTAGCAAAAAATTCCCTTACTCCTCTTAGAATGTCTCAAGATTGCTGGGAATAGCATGGTATACTGAGCGCATGACACTAAGAAAATGTCAATGAGCAAAGTTAGCTGTGTGTTACAAATGAAGCAGTAATTAAAGGCATATATTCTGCATTCCCTGGCCTTTCTGCCTTCCAGGATTTTCACTTTCTGTGGTTGCAGTCATCAGCCTTAAATTTAATGGGTTACGGCAGTCAGAGCCAAACTTGACTTGTAAAGGAACTCAAAACAGAAAAGTTGTGAAAGGGGATGAATCTTCAAAAGCAGCTCCAGAACATGGTGATTCTTAGCTAGTAATAAAGCTATCATCAGAGTTTTTACTTGTGGAATGTCTTTGACCGCACCAGTTCACGTACTGAACAAAAGGGATTGTGGACAGGGAAAATGGATGCACAAAGCACGGAAGGAGCTTATTCAAATTTAGCTACAAAACGTGACAACTTGCTCTTCAGCAACAGGCCTCCCTGTGCTAGCACTTTTGTCTGTCTCACAGGCAAAAACTGCTGTGTTGTAGCAGTGCTTGGAAACTTATATACAGCCATCCTTAATGGCTGAAGAGAGTTAAAGAAACAAACAATTCCTTGCTGCTTCAGGCATTTCTCAGGGAAATGCATCCACAGACTGCCTCACCTATTGCTCATGCATGCTGTCATCTAGCTGTGAGTTGGGACTAAACAGGTGAGACTGACTGTGAAGTCCGGTGCGTGGATTATAAGAGGTTTCCCTTTACTGAAGTCAAGAATTTTCTTGTTTGACCTCAGTCCCAGTTTCTACCCTTTATAATGCAGTTTTGAGAACAATATTTTGATTGCACCCTCCTGATGAAAGTGTGCTGCAGAACATTACTGGAATTTTTGAAATCATGTTTTTGTGGTGACAATGTGAATCTTTCTGCTCTCTGCCTCACTCTGGAGGGTGGAAGTACAATCCTGCCACACCCCATGCTAGCCACATTGGTAGCTCATGGTGAGCCCAACTGTGCCTCCTCTCTGCCTCACATGAGGGAACTTTGTTATAGGTTGTCTGAGTAATAAACTGTATGGGAGCATGATTAAAAACTTTTGAAATCTATGGCACAAACATGGTGGGGTTCCTCCCCTTCTCTGTTTCAGTCCTTTCAATATTTCAATGTACGTTGTTCCAAAAAGAAAGGTGACATCATCGTTACCAGTTTAATAGAAATGAACCAAGACTGGAAAACTCTACGTGCTTACCTGCAGGTATGGACCTGATTTCATGCATACCAGTTGGATATTTAGTAACCACAGGAGTCCTTCTGAAGATGGCACTCACTTCAGAAGACTTTACACTTTTTCCACAAATTGCCAAGAATGAGCCTCTCCCAAGGACATCAGCGTCTGTATGTATTTAGTGCCCATTGTCACACTGGTTTCAAAACTGTTCTCATGGCTTCTTTCTGTCTCTAAGGCAGACCAGTGAGGAAAAACTTTCCTTCCTTCCTTCCTTCCTTCCTTCCTTCCTTCCTTCCTTCCTT